>CM060836.1:7887500-8055000 GCA_030762175.1 Metallyticus violacea | reverse complement strand
ATGATCTCCGCTCTCCCGCTCAGGAACTTCTCTTTGAGCGTTCATTCTTACCGGGCACACTTTTGTCTACAAAATCTTTAACCTGTTCTACTTTTCTCGGTAAATTGTGCATCTCATTTTAACTTCTTAGACCCAGCATCTGTTTGCAAATGTTTTGCTTCCGCACCTGATTCTTATTATGATAATTTAATTTGTTTGTGTTCTTTTCTATGCAGGTATTCAGGAAGTTTTTTTTTGTTCTTGTTCTCTTATATTTTTGATAATGCTGGGTTTTCTCCATCTTATTTGTGTCTGTATGTACTTATATTTCCTGCGTTTTTGTTCGCACCTTCTTCCGACTTCTACTGACAAGCCATTTCGGTTGCAGTATTCTTGTCGTCTTCCCTGCAATTACGATAGAGTTCTCTTTCCTGCCATTTATATCTTTTAAGCATTATTTAAGAATCAAGTTGGGCAACTCTTACCTAATCTTTATTTAATACTTTGCTGCTGTCATTTCTGCATCTAATGCTGACGTTGGTTTTCTTTCAGTAGGATGTATTTTGGTGTGCATCTATGTACATAATTCCAAGATACACTTCAGTTTATGGTTATCTTGTGGTTTGTCTAACTTTGGTTGCTCCGATCATCTCCGTTTATCTTGCGAGTAAAATGCGATGCTCTTCACTAAATGATCAAACATCATTGTCATCTCACATCTCACTTTCCTTACGTTCCAAACTATCTTAATTGTGATTTTTGTTTTTCTGTTGTCGCGTTGCGTTTTTTTTAACAGTTAGGTTTCTAGTAAACAGTAATCTAATGTATTTGCATACTTTCTATTGATTTCCTAACCATTTCCATATGTTTGCTATTGTAACATTTCCATTTTTTCTGAAGATCATTATTTATTTATTTTGCGTGCTCAATCAAAACTGAAAACACTGCAATATTTTATTTCAGAGCACCACAGCCTGCACTATGGAACCCCCTGTATCTCGAGCGTGACCTGCTCCGGTGCATATCTTGTGGTTTTTCGGTTAGCTGACTGCATACCGTCTGAAACTGTGGGTAGCGCCAGCGGAAGTTTATCCACCTTATCGTTATATAGAGTACACTAGTTTCAGCCACACTTCCTCAAATCAGCTCGAGAAGTTCATTAAAGTATATTCGGGAAGGAGAAGGGAGGGGGGAGAAACGTGACTAAGCATTGGCCGTATCAGGCAAACCAACTGATATACATATATTCCCAAATTGAGAGCTTCAATAAACTGAGACTCTGAGTGTTATTTTAGTGTAAATAAGTTGCCTTGCTAGACGCAAATAAAAATAATTTTTATAGTTGAGTTTCACCTTTATAAACTTCACTGAACTTTGAGTAACCAGTGAAAACATGTTAAGAGGTTTTAAGCGCTTAATGGCCCAAGTCTTATGAGTTGCGGTCTTACGCTTTTCGTGTTGAGATGAAAAACTGCTCATGTGAAAAATATTTAGCCTCAGAAAGTATACAAACGTGCCTTGTAAATACAAAGATAACTTATTACGTCTTTTAGCGATAGGGAAAGAGGGTTTTCTGTCAAAAAGTTATGTTTCTCTTCTCTTTTACTTAAAAGGTTATTGCAAATTTATTGGTAATTTTCACAAACATAAATAAGGAGATTACAAGCAGTATATATTATTCTTAAAGCTTCACCTATAGCTCAATAGGAAATTAAGCGAAAATCTATTCATCTTTCCCAAAGAACATTAAACTCCATTAACTGAAAAAGTAGCAGTAGTACTAGCAGTAGTAATAGCAGTAGTAGTAGTAGTAGCAACAGCAGCAGTAGTAGTAGTCATAATGGTAGTAGTAGCAGTAGAAGTAGTAGTAGTGGTAATAGTGATAGTAGTGGTAGTAATAGTCGTCGTAGTAATAGTAGTAGTAGTAGTAGTAGTAGTAGTAGTAGTAGTAGTAGTAGTAGTAGTAATAGCAGCAGTAGTAGCAGCAGTAGTAGTAGTCATAATGGTAGTAGTAGCAGTAGAAGTAGTAGTAGTGGTAATAGTGATAGTAGTGGTAATAGTGATAGTGGTGGTAGTAATAGTAATAGTAGTAGTAATAGTAATACTCGTCGTAGTAATAGTAGTAGTAGTAGTAGTAGTAGTAGTAGTAGCAGTAGTAGTAGTAGAGTAGTAATAGCAGTAGTAGTAGTAGTAATAGTAGTATTAGTAGTTGTAGTAGTAATAGTAGTAGTAGTAGTAGTAGTAGTAGTAGTAGTAGTAATAGCAGTAGTAGTAGCAGTAGTAACAAACGCAGTAGTAGTAATAGCAGTAGTGGCAGTGGTAGTAGTACTTGTAGTAATGGCAGTAGTACCCGTAATCATAGCAGTAGCACTACTAGTAGTAGTAGTAGAGTAGGGAAAATAATCGCTATGTAAACAAAGCATTTTGCGGTGGTATCGGCTATTTAAGTACACTGGTTGTCTGTGTAAACGGAAAAGCACCGGTCGACCAAAAGTGTCAGATGAAACATTGCAGAGAGTGAGGGAAAATTTCGTGCGTAGTTCACAAAAATCAGCGGTCAGAGCAAACCGGGAACTTGGACTCCGCAAACTGTATAGAAGATTTTGCGACGAGTTATATTTCATAAAGTACCGTCTGCAGCTCCTGAAGCAATTAAAGCCGGAAGATTATGGTTGGTGCCTGGAAATTTGCGTCACAATGCAGGAAGCATAGGAGAAGGATAAAATTTTACGCACCAAGTTGATACTGAGCTATGAAACAACATTCCATTTATCCGGGAAGGTTAACCGTCACAATGTGACATTGTGAAGCAAAGAAAATCCTCGTGCAATTGTAGCACTTGAAAGGGATTCACCAAAGATCAGAAGACTGTGATGACACATCTTAACTGCATATGTTTCCACAACTGGCTGCTGATTCAGGGGATTTTGTCTTCCATCAAGATGGGGTACTCCCTCATTGGAACTCTACTGTCCGTCGCTACCTAAACGATGAACTCCCGCGTGCTGGTGCGGAAGACGTAGCCCTGATCTCTTGGCTCCCAGATCACCTGATCTAATGCCTTATGACTTTTTCCTTTCGGAATACATTAAGGAAATTGTTTTCTACCCCCACTGTCAAGAACACTAGAAGAGCTCAGGGAATGCATCGATGATGCTACAAAATGTGTGGAACGAGTTCGACTATCACCTGGACGTGTGTCGAGTGGGACGCACATACAACATTTGCAGAGTGTGAAGTAAACTTGATTAGTTTACGGTTCTTTTCGTATATCAATCATATTTGTACAAGTAATGCTTTGGAAAATATAGTGTTCTGAAAACGAATGAAACGTTTATTCGTTATTCGTTCATTTGTGAAGATGGTTAAGTCATTGGATTCTGGAGCAAAGCATTTTAATATGAAAATTTTATTTAAGAAACTAATAACTCATATGCATGCGAAATTTATTCAGAACATTTTCTGATCAATTTCCTTTTCCCACAGCTGCAATTAACGGTATTGTTCACACTTTGAATCTAACGACTAAGCGAAATAACATAGAAGAAAATCCAGACAAAATTGGCGCAAATCTTGAACATTTACCAGAGTAGAATTAGTACAAGTGGGGGCTTAGGAATGTAAAGATTATGATTTGGTTTATTTACAGACGCTCTGTAACACCTCAGGTCATCAGCGTACCGTCACGTATGGCCGAGGTCATCAAGGCGCGGACTCATGAGCGGGAGGTCTGGGGCTCGACCATCCTCCCTGACTGAGGTTTTTTTTTTTTTTCGGGTTTTCCTCAGTCCTCATAAATGTCAAATGCCGGGGAGGTACCCTAAACTTAGGCCTTGAACGATTCCTTTCTTAAAAATAAATCCTTTCCCAATGTATAATTTCACCTCATGTATCATCAGTGTCCACCACCTGTGGTGCCTCAGTAGTAAAAACGGGCGTTAAATGAATGAATAAACCGAGAATAAACACCACATAAGGGACAATATTTATAGCTCTAGGTATATATTTGATGCACTCTTAGAAGTTCCTGTTTCAAGTTTTTATTCTCTCTTTATTGCCTATCACTGTAAATATGAAAGGTGTCCACAGAAACACTCCTTGTTTACTAATATGTTTAATGTCGATCTCGATAGACATATTTACATCACATAGTGACACTAGAAAGAAACAGTTTAAAATGTTGATGTCTACTTCAGAAATACTCAATGTGTACTCCATGTATAGCGTTTCAGGCATTAAGGCGATATTCCCATTCACGGCACACGCGCTCCAACACACAAATCTACTGGGATGGACTCAATGTTCACAAAAACAAGTCGTTTTGGAGGGTTATCAGGTGTCAACTTATGCACTAAGGGTGAAACAATAAAATTTCAATTTTGATATTTGGACCCAATGTCCTCTAACTTACTCCCCTTGATTTGGTTTATTTAGGACGCTCTTTAACATCCCAGGTCATCAGCGTCCCAATCAATTCAGGGCGTGAAACAGCCGACAAATTTTGCTCAGAGGTTCTTCTTTCAGGCTTGAGGTTCTTTATCGTGCCGTAAATGTTCGAACCTGCGATCTTGGGTTTAGGAGGTAAGTATGGTTATTACTGCATCGCCAGGACCGACTACTTCCCCTAAGCAAACCGAATGATGATCCTAGAGGAATATGTTGGGACCACCCTGACAGATTACATCTAAATTATGTGGAGTGAAGCACAGAAAATAAAGACTCCAAATTTACTGTAACAAGTTCAATGAGATGCGCATAGGGATCACACAAATGAAAAAAATCTAACCCTAAATTGTTATACAATCGAATGCTTAAAGGAGTTTACACATCGTAAGCGATCAAAGCAGTGCAAATAGGGAGAGATGATAAAGATGGCTAGAAACGGTTTTGGGGAGTACGTATCTACTAATACTACAGCATCGAGGATATTTAATATTAATGTTAAAGTAGTGTGAAACATGGAAAGCAATGAAACTTATTACAAATCGCTTTCAGGTCTTTGTTAACATACTAAGAATATTCTGACCGGTCCAGATTACAAATGAAACGGAATAAAGAACAACAAAACTGGAAATTCGGCTGAGGAGGTGGGGATGGCTGGATGAATACACTTCGGCAAGCTCAAGGTAGTGGAGAAAATGGCAAACCCAAAACATCTTGGAAGCGTACAATGCTCGCGAAATTCAAAAGCAGTGGCAGAACAGCTCGCCAGGAACAGAGTCAGATGGAGGAGTTTTTTGAGGGTCCTATGTTTCAATTAGGAAATATTCATTGAAACATTTCTTGGTAGGTTTGATAAACTCTAAGTTTAACTGGTGAATGTCTTTTGCTTTATTACCTAACTTTTCTGTGATATTCAAATTGTTGACTGGAATGCAAAATAGAGAACGTGGAATAAAATCTCATACTTATGTTGTCATTACTCTAGATGGACGTGACACACTTAAGTTCCAACATACAATAATTATATTCATTTAAGAGTTATATAAAAGATGCTACTTACTAAAAGAAACTATGTATTGGGCAGCATGGTACTCACCTAAAACAAAAAACAAACTTCAATTATTTACAAAGTTATTATGTATATTAAATGTGTTACATATGTATCTAGCTTGTTTGAACCAGTGTGAAGAAAATGACAAACAATCAAACCTTTTCCTGAAACATATTCGTATTAAGATCCTTATATTATGACAGGACTGTTCTTTTAATTACTAACACAGCTAGTGACTACTATCCAGAAATTTTGTCCAACTGGCCAACCTCTACAACCAACACTATATTTACTTTTGCAGGCTTACTGATTTGTTCCAAGAGTGTACACGAAATCTTCTGTTCAAGGTTGAATTTCATGTTTTTCCTCATCATTTTAGCAAAAAAAAAAAAAAAAAAAAAAAAAAAAAAAAAAAAAAAAAAAAAAGCTACATTTCTTTCTCGATTAACGTCATTGTTTTATCTTTATATTAACTATATGTAATAGAAATAGACCGTGTATTTTCAGACTCATTTACCAAATATTTCCTCAGAAATGATTTGTTATTATTATTTTTATGTGCGTGCTAATAAAGTGTTCATTGAGGTGCCTTTTAGAAATTCTGGAAAAAAAAAAAAACTGCAAATTTATTTTCCAAGTATATAACAGAGACAAACTATCTGCATAACGCTTATTTGAATAAAATATTATTTTATAAAAAGTGACCACTCTTACTCAATTTTCTGTAGTTTTAAATATAAATGAAATATTATTTGGGGAAATATATTTTTTCTTTATGCATTTACATTTCTTGTAGTTACGTTGACCTATGTCTCAAGAGCCTCTGCTGAAAATTTCAAGTTGCGTGATTCATTTAGCACCGCAAGGAGCAATTAAATTTTTTATACGTGCAAGAAAAAGCAGTTTTGAGAGATGCTCTTAAAATGAAAGTAAGACAAAATATCTTTGATACATGAATCTACAAGAAAAAAACTTAATTATAATCTGCATAAATATAAAATCGATTTTTTTGGCAATTTGTTACATTTTTTACAAGTAAATTCCATTAAATTATCGTTTCTGTGGTTCCTGACAAAGGTACTAGATTACATTCACATGCTACCTAGTACATTAATAGGGCGACGAGTTCCTCCGATCATAAATACCCCTAGCATTAATTTCCAAACACATCTGTAATTTGGGGCAATGTGTAGAGCATACGAGTAGTTAATATACACAAGTAGGATAAATAACTGCTCTGAATAATAGGGGAGGTACTTATATAGCACAAGGGAAAGTCATTAAATAAAGGAATTTTATTCTATCCACGGAGATGTATGCACACCATAAATAAATTGCACAATCGCTGGAAAAACATTCCTTCTGTACACGAATAGCATCGTGAAAGAACAATGAGAGATAGTGAAACTTTATAAATCTACAGCAGAATGAAGATTACGTATGGAGAAATTTGTTTGCTTCACAGGAGAGTGTGTGAAATGACTGAAAAGATTTAAAAACGAAACACAAAATGTCAATGATGAACACTTAAATGGGAGACCAGTTTGGTCACAACTGAGTCGGTGAAACAGCAGATCAAGAAGAGAATCGGAAACTGCTGGAGTCCCTGATCTGCGTACTATATGAAACTGTGTCCCAAGGCATTTGTTCCGTAACAGCAAACGGTCGTGGCAGGCGATTTGTCAGGAGCATTTGGACTATCATGCACATGAAAGATGTGTTTTTTCCCCCCATTGAGTTGCAATAGAGTTCCGATCAAGGCTTTTTCTAGGAAACTAGCTATCTTCTGGAAAGTGAATGATCCTGTATTGACACACTTACAAAAAGGGCCACAGTATTATATATCGACATGCTAATGAGAAAGTTGAATCCGACGATATTTAAAACGTTGAGGACGACTCTTAAAAGGAGTACTGAGGCTTTATGACAAAGCCTGCCTCATACAACTGCCATAAAGTGGATACACTAAATTGTTTTATATTTGAGATGTTTAACGTTCACCATACAGCCATTTGATGCAATCGACTTTCATTTTTTGAATCTTTGAAATAAATAACAACGGGTAAATGAAGCGGTGCAAATTTGGTTAAAGCTCACACCAGAATTTTTTTTTTTTCCTTGAGATCGTTTACAAGCTTGTGGACAGTGTAGCAGTATAAAATTGTCGCTATGTTCCCTACTACGCATGCTGATTGCTTTGTTATTATGCCTCTATAGCGCTTAATACTTCCTTTCACATATTTCCTGCCCCCTCTCCTTATTGGCTAATGCTCACGCATCACTTTCCTTTCCTGATTGACCATGTGCTTCCTTCCTTCTTGTTCCTTCAGTATGAGGTAACACTTTAGTAGAAGTTACCCAGTAGAAGTAACACTTTAGTAGAACACTTTAGTAGGAGTTACCCAGTCCCGAACGGTAGCGAAGACTGCCGACTGGTTACAATTTTAGTCTACTTTAAGCAACTAATTTGCACTCTAAGCATGAATTCCTGGGAGCTCAGAAGGTTAGAACGTCGCGCTGCTGATGTGAAGGTCCTGGGTTCGAATTTTCATAGGTAAATGCATTTATTTCTTACTTGTAATACTTTTTTTTTCTGACAATAATACTAGTTTTTTAAAAAATAATAATACTCTATAATAACAAATTTTTTCTTCAGTGCTCTTAATCCAATAAATGTTACTTTTTCATGCTTTAGATTGGGTTAGTTAAGTTTAAGTTTAACAAAAGAAAAAAAAAAAAAAAGAAATAATCGAACATAAAACAATTATTAGGTTAGTTTAAGTTTAATAAAAATAATAGAACACAAAAAAGTAATATTACTACATAATAACAAATTCAAACTTCTTACTTTTTCAATATGTTGGGGTAAAGTTACTTAGTTTAGATTTAACAAAAAAGTAATAGAACATAAAAAATAATATTACTTCACAATAACAATTTCTAACTAGTTTTTTAATATGTTAGTTAGGTTAGTTTACATTTAACAAAAATAATAATATTAGAACATAAATGAAATTAATATTACTCCTTAATAGCAATTTCTTACTCCTATTTTTTTTTTTTTTTAATGTTCATAATTTTTCTGCCTTATTCTTAATCGAATAAATGTTATTTTTATCCGTTTGTTCAGTTTAAGTTTACAAAAAAATAGTACATAAAATTTATATTACTTCCTAATAACAGTGCTTCCATGCGAAACTAAGGTATCTGCTGGCTGCCGCTGCCATTCGGGACTGAGGAATTCGGATTTCTCCGCTGCCGCTGGGGACTGGGTAACTTCTATTTGTAAGGTTATGAGTCAGATAAGTGCTAGTAAGTGAGCGTTCGACACTGATTAACTGTGGACTACAGTATCAAGGAGCTACCACTTGCCTTTTACATTAAGCTGACAGTTGCATGGAGTAGATAGTTACACAAAACGTATTACTCATCCTAGGTTTGGCTATTGGTATTACAGGTAATCCTGTTGCCTGGTGTGTAATTACTGATTAGTATATACACAGAATTCAATTATTCTTTTAATATATTAACTTCTTTCCACAAATTTTGAACGGTAGCTCGAATTTTGTGACTAAAGGTGCGGGAGCGGCTGCTAACTCTGTCATGGTGAGGTTTCACTCTATTGAATACCAGATACATTTAAGGCACCAAGGGCTCCGAGCTCATTTTCGCCAACATTAATCAGTTTCATTCATCCCATCCCTGGTGCACCATAAGCATATCACTTTCACTGGGACACTGTAGCTGCGCCCCATGGGCGTCCCGGCCTCAGAAGTCCGCTACAATAGTACTATGGAAGAGGGAATGCCCACTACATAAGTACAAGGGAATGGCATTGGACAAAAGCAATATATCGGGCACTTACTTCCTTGATATTCCATATCTTAAATTGTTGATTGTTAAATATTAATGGTATATTTCTACAGGCCAAATGAATTAAAGTATTTAGCTAGTCAGGGCATTAAGAATTTGCACCTTTTGTGAATAGTGCAGTGAAATATCTGCCAGCAAAAAGAACGTAGTCATAGTTTCCATGTGATATTTCATGATTGTTGTTGTAATGCGGTTATGTTATTTTCAATTATTTGTAACTTAGAATTATTCTTGGATTTTGAAAGGTGATGCCTCACAGTATTTAAAAATGTTTAAAATGGTAATCATTAATTTAATGTATTGATTCTGACTTTAGTAAATGCTTTGCCATGTTTCACTATTAACTTTTAAATGTCTTGCATTGTTGCCTTGTTAAATTTAATATTGGAAGTTTTTGTGAAATTTAAAGAGGTAATGTTAGTTTATTGTATTGCAAGCAATTTTGTTTTTAAATTAGACTAGTTAATGGGGTTTTAATTGGGTTTAAACGACTTCCGGCACGTCGGCCTGTAAGACTTATTTTGCTACCCCATAGAAAGAGACGTCAGTTCCTTGAAGTTGCAGTATTTTGGTTCCAATATCGGTGTCAGGTCTTCTCTGGTTGTAGAGAGTAAGTTTCTTTCATAACAGAGATGGGCAATTAAACAGGACATGCGAGGTAGATTCCTAATCCTGTTTACACTTTCTACAAGCGGGTTCATCTATATAGAGTCCCACTTTTCGAAGATATTTCCTGAAGTGACCATGTTCAGTAATTAAAGCAATTACTTTCCTAATTCCTCCACTGTACAGTTTGAGAAAAGGTGTGGAAACAGTGTTGCTAGGTCCTAGGATAACTTTCCAGCTTGCGTTTGTCATCTTAGTTGGTGTTTGTCCCCAATCCACGTTTTAACCGTACGTGTATCGACTCCGACCTAGGGTACAGGGCCAAAGAAGGGCGTATCAACTATTGATCTGCTTTTTCATTTCCATAAATGCCCCGATGCCTCGGTACCCACAGCATTTCAAGTCTGTTGCGAAATGCCAGGGCAGACAGAACATTTAGGAATTCCCATACCAGTTGCCGTGATAACCCTTCTCAAGTCCTCTAAAAGCAGGATAGCAAATACTTCTGCCTGAAAAACTATGCAATGTTTACCCGGGCTTATACTGATGTTGGTCTGTTTTTAATTAAACTTTTTGTTATAAGTCTTCCTTCATGTGTTTCTCTTAACACCTTCTCTTCGGAAAATTCCTTTGGGTAACAAAGAGGTATTTTCGGATTAATTATTATTTTGAAAAGGTTGTGACAGCAGGTGCACTGAAGCAAGATAAATATGTGCAAAAACCAGCATCAAACCGATACTGTAAGTACACGCATTTTAAAAAGTTGCTATATGAAATCCCTGCTATCTACTGATTCCCCTCCTCTGTTTTAGTAGGTAAGAAGCTTACTGGTGAACGTAATACGCGAAACTAGCTGGTAACATCGAATAGTCCCATAACAACCGAGATTCTCCTTGAAATTATAGTTCATTACAGAGCGATAAACAGAAGCTGAGCTCTAAGTGATGCTCTCTTGCTGTGCAGATATGTCAGCTGTAATGCTGAAAGACTGCTCTTTACAGAGCAGAAGCATCAAACGGCAGGATAGCGATAAGGCTTCCGACTCCCATTTGGTTTGAGCTCCGCCTCTGCCATGGCCTTTTAAGTCATATCGATTGACGTTTTCACCTCTGCTAAGCCCTCTAAATTCACGTGAAGTAATCCGGAAGCATCGTGGTTTGGAGTCCAATCTAAACCAAATGCCCATTTCGTTTTCATATCAGTGGAAGTAACCGTCTCTGCCCCAGTAGACATATTCCAAATCATCGCCGAGTTTCTATACTCTCATTTATCTCTACGCCTCAGTGTTTTTAGTTTGCTTTACATGTCAAGTAAAAGAAATTTGGCAACACAAATAACATCAAGTTAACAATGGTTCAAACAAGTCCGACATTTCTTAATTTTTCTTTTTAACCGGTATTTCGAGGTTTTTTATCTCTACTCTCAATTGGTCCGTAATTAAATGGTTGTTTTTACAGTCTGGCCTACTGTTTTTTAATAATATTTAACACACCTTTTTACTGTGTCATTACAGGCCGTGGATACTGGTGGTACATGAAATCGTATCAATTTTTCTGATTGAAACATATTGACTATTCCCTCAATCAGAAAATAGCAAATATATGTAGGAATATATATCGGCAACAAACTCAAAATGAAAGAACACATTATTTCAACTGTAGGAAAAGTAACATCCAGAAATAATATCCTAAAACGTATAAGAGTAAATGCACAAGAAACTTTTAACAAAACATACATGCAACATGTCATAACTTGTGGAAGCGAAGCACAATTGTTGCTCTAAACCATTAGAGCAGAAGATTACAAATACTACAACACAATGCACTAAAATTAAATGGGAGAAGTAAAAACAGCACCAGAAACTGCATTACATTACAAAACAAATAAATTAATAACCGAGGAAATAATACACAATGTATCAAAATGCTCCTCTCCGTTATAAAAAAGCAACACATTAATTAAATACTCTTCAAATTAGAAAGAGAAACTGCAAAGTCCAGCGCTGTCACTGCCCCATTTCCTCGTTAACAAAAGGATCCGGTAGATATCTCCTGCATTCTTCCGTTCCCTTGTAGTACGCCAGAATATGTTTACAAGATGAGATAAGGGTAACAACATTAAAAAAAAAAAATGTTTCACTCACTTTTTATTACAAACAACTAATTATTAAGAAAACCAGAATTTAATAACATTAGTTACTGTTTAACTTGATAAAAAGTTAGGTGTGGACTGCACCTCAATAATTTTCTCAAATCTTACACACAAACATTTGTAAAACATCAAGAATAGACAAAATTAAATGGGTAAGCATTTTATAAGGTGAGGCTTAATCAAACACAAGAGTCGCATAAAATGAAACACAAAGAAACATGTCAAAATAGTAAAGTTTCTCTAGAGAGGCATGTTTAAAAATGTACCATATGACGTATCTCTCAAGATAAGTTGAACACAGTTAATATCAATGCTTGGCCAGAACGAGGTAACCAAGAAGTTCCGATTAATTAATTCCTAATGAAAACCAAAATTAATCCCATTCCTCGATAATTTCTGGCTATATTACAGAAATACCTAAAACATTAAACACAGAGAAAATATATGCTAGATTTCCAGAATCGTCCTGGCTATATATTTTTATACTGATGGCTAAGTCGAACCATTCAGAAGGAATAGGAGTTGAAATATAGGCATACTTTAAACTCCCCCCTCCCCACTATTTATCATTTGGCTAGAAAACTACCAATTTTGATGCCGAAATACAAGTGGAGCTATAGAGTATACAATGAAAAATCTAATGTTCAGAACAAATCATTTTCAAAAACCCAATAATATTTGTATATTCAAAATATACTATTATAGCAACAGCATCAAACAAGATAGCAAAAATATCAAAATAATAATAGAAATAAGAAAATGAATCAGACAGCTCATAAGGAAAGACCACAGCTTTTCAGTGGATACCACCCTACATGAACCTCCTAGGAAATGCGAAAGCAAATAAATTGGCAAAGGAAACAACAACCCTAAAGCAAAAGAACCAATCTATCTCTCCATAGTTTCAGATCATTCTTACAAAAAGAGATAAGAGAGAGAGAGCATAGAGAATAAAACAAAAGCACAAAATAGAATCAAAAGATAAATCATAAGAACAGATAAAGCGCAACTGAAATAAATATTCTTCAGACTCAACATACCCCATGACTGTTTAACTGGTCACCTAAACAGAAATAATATCAAAATTTCACCTGTATGTACCATTTGCCAGGACTCAATGTAAGACCGACTGCTTCAATGTCAGAAACTAATTTATAATCTATTTCGTCCTCCCTTGACGAGAACCAAACGCTGGCCTCCTCTGCATAAAATCTCCAGTTATAATATTTTATATTTCATCTTATCTATAACTGAAAATACTTTAAAAATCGCGTACTTCTAAATTACAACTCTTAACACAACTCAGAACTTTCATTTCAGATATTGAGTTTTATTTAAAAAAATGTGTTAGTACATAAGTTTCCGATCTGGATAATAAAACTACGTTTGACACTATTTTACATTTTATAGTATGTATATGAGCTTCTATTATATTTCTTTATCTCTTTAAAATTCACACAACCTTAAATTTATTTAGTTTATGACCAATATTCAATATTAAAAATAATTTAGTTGCATCCTAACTATTAAATATGTTTAACCAGCTCTATGACTTAACTATTTCAAACATTTTTGTTCTTATTGTCCAGTTTCCTTTAAGTGCCATTCATTTAGTTTTAGCAATAAACTTGTTTAAATTATAAGCTTTAATAATTAATACTTTGTGTAAATATTTTTCATTTTGTTGGTTACTATTTGATGGTAAGCGTGTAACATTTTATTTTAACGTAACACCTGTGACTTCTTATATGATTTTTTCATTCTCTTATTAGGCCGCAAGTTGTATGTATGTCTGTCTGTTTAATTCTTGGTTTACGAGGTGGCATATTTTCCTACCACATTTCCTTTCCTATTCCTGCCTCCGATCAGTAAACCTTCTCGAATGTATCACACCTTAATTCCAGCAGTCGGGTGGTGCCACTTTCACTTTTGCTTTCTTTTCTATCTTTTTTCTTGACTGTTCACTGATTGCAGTCCGGCTCGCATCCTTGTAATATATTTTTCTCCATGGGCTCATCCGCTATTTTTGATTATTGTGTTGAGGGAAATACAGTGTCTTTCATATAAGAGCTGGTCGCTGGGCGCGCCACAGCAGTGATGGTCCGGTTTGTTCGTTCCTCAAGCTTACCGAAGCTTGTGAATAGTTCGGAAGTAATTTGAATGTTTACGTGTTACATAATAAAGTCATACTTTATTATGTAACACTGAGAATATGTAATTTATTATGTAATACTGAGAAACAACTCCAACGTTAACACCCATGAAAAGTGCTAAAGAGAAACATTTGTAAACAACATTTAAGACATTGTCATGTTGTATGACAAACCCGCGCTTCCACAATAAGATGTCACAAACTTTGTTTCTTTTCCTTAAATATCCAATTCTATGACATCTAAAGAAGTGTGACAGCAAAAATAGCCACTTGGCTATGCTGGAAAGAGTATTTTTTTTTTAAACAAATTAAAATCATATTGTTCACTATCTTGTATATTATAAAATTTATTAGATTCTTCCAGGTTACCAAAGAGTGAAAATTAACAATTATTATATTACCTAATTTAACTGTCTTAAAGATCCACAATGTGTTATAGGGCCAACATTTGGGGTTGGAAACGAACAGTGAATTTGGAACAGGTGAGGACGGGCTTTTCTAAAAGGTATTTTATTAGTATTCGCGGAGATTAGGCAGTAATTAGGGCGATCTGCTACCATTAGCAGATGAGAATGGGGGGAGTAAGTCATGGGTTCAAAATAAACTATAGGAATGGGTAACATTTGTATCGCAGAGGGAGGAAACAAGAGGGGATTTTGCAGGAAAATTTAAGGAAAGCTTGAGGGACATTGATAGGCAGCTAACTCTTCGGAGTGTGCAGAAAAAGTTTTGCCAAAGATACAATCGAAGCTGAAAATGGGTGGGGTATGGAGGGTTACACCCAAACAGGGGCTCGTTTGGGTTAGGTTAGGGAGTGGCGGATGATCAAAATAACAGACAGGGACGGTACGAAAATCTGCTCTATATGTACGAAGAAAGAATCGTTGGAACATATTCTGGCGTACTGCTAGTGCAATGAAGAATGGGAAAAATATCTACCGGACTCGTTTGTTAACGTGGGAAGAGGACACAGTAGCAGTTTGGACTTTGCTGGCATATAGGAAGGAGGAAGAGGGAGTAGGTCAATTTTTACACAAAGTGATATAGCTCTGACTGGAAAAGACAGACAATCGTAAGGAAGGTAGGGGAAAATTAGACGCACTATTTTGGAGATATGCCTGAGAGTTAAACTTTATTAATTTATTTTTGTACTGTTTTTTTTAATTTTATTTGTGTATTTTTAAATTCCGTCATTTTTCGTTTTTCATTTATTTACTTTAATTTAGTAATTTCTGTCCCTTCAGAGTTAAATACCAGCATGTGCAATTTCATGTATTCCTTAGTGTTTTGCAAAAGCATGCATGGTCCCAGAATCTATGTCATATAGATGAATCGTGCTTGTAACAAACATATTTACACCACCACCAGTGCTGATCTGGGGGAAGATATGACCTAATAGTCCTATTGTATGGTAGTCTTTTCTCAACTCTTTCCTAGCATACCCCACGACTTATGTAGTTGGGGGGGGGGGTCTGCCAATCACCAGTCAAATTAAAACACAAGATTTGCTTCTGCAAATTTCTGACAACCAACGGCCATTCTCTTTAACGGACATTCTCCCCTGACAGTGAATGGATATGCCACAAAAATCCAAACAATACGTATGCTACAATATTCCCGACGGACAACAGATATGTGACTATGAATGAGTATGGATCCATCACCATAGTCTTAAAACCAAAATGCAAAGTAAGAAATGAAAAGACAAGGGGATTCACCCCTTAATAAATTTAGGGTTCAGCAATATCTGGATATGATATCATCTCTCTGTTGTAGATGTTATTCTGGTTATTTGCAGAGAAGAGTCATATTGGCAGGTGATTATTATGTAATTTAATTTTAAAATTGCAAAGGTGATCAAGAAAAAATGCGGAAGACAATGCCTGAAGACTTGCATTGCAATGTATATAATTGATAGACTGTTAGAACGCACTGATCAATCTCCAGATCCAGTTTACAGCAACTTCAGACAATTCCCAAACTGAAATAAAACGTTTGAAGTAGGAACATTTTATAGAATGTCATTGAACGTAATATTTGTGGGCAAATGAGCCGGGATGTTGAACTCTTTTTGGCGGAGATGATGGTAGACCCAATATCGCGGGTTCAATGCTGACCAGTGTCGATGGATTTTTCGGATGTAAAAATCCTAAGTAGGCCTTACTTCGGAAGGAAAGTAAAGCCATGGCCCCCATGTTGAAGATTTACGATATGTAAAGGAACTTCAAGTCTGAAAGAAGAGGCTTCTGAGCAAAATTAATCGACGTTTCACGTCCTGAACTGAATTGGACGATGATAGCCTGAGATTTAAAAAGGGTTGTAAAGGAAAGAAAAAAAAATCAAAGACAAGGGGATGTAATATTTGGTGTTATTTGGGCCTAAATCCATGCAATTTCTTCCAAATTACTATGCCACACTATTATTGGTGTAACAAAATTTTCTTAGTCATTATTATCCGTGCAGTTATGGTCTAAAATGATAAAAAAAGTGATACAACAGTGACCAAGCATAAAAAATAGCTCACAAAAGTGCAAGAATATTCAATTCAACCATAGATAAGATCAAAATATTATCTACACATTATTAACAAATCAAACGACAAGCCAATTGTGAAAAATGAGCCTGAAACAATAAATAGCATACTACATATTAAATTAAGTCAAGATTACAAAGAACACAGATTACCTATGTTACTAAATTGCAGAAAGAAAATAACAAAGTAAAGTGTTAGCTCCAAAGAATTTAAAAACTATTTTTGAATAGTAGCTTTCTACAACCATGCCTGTCAAAGACATTGTAGAACCATTTTCCAAATATCGCAGACACTACGGTAGTCGAAAAGCCTAATGAGTCCAAAGGGAAAAGAATGCTAATGTGCAAGTTGCCAGTGAGCATTGAAATAACCAAGCAGGAAATAAACGAAATTGCAACCCCTGGAATTTAAAGTAAGGAATGTTCGAGAAGGTTTATTGATCGGTGAGGGGTACAGGAAAGGATGAGTACAACTACTAAAAGAGAAAAGGGAGACGAAAGACAAGAAACTGTAATGTAGCAAGCGAATGGACGTAGAAGAAACGCTATAATGTTTAAAAGCCGCGTAATAGTTTCATGGAGAAGCTGCAACATCATTAGGAAGTAACTCACTGCCTGTTTACATTTTTACACAGGAAAGGATTCAACCCTTGCCAACCAGCAACAGGTTCTTAGTCACGCTGTGTATGTGATTGCTTCTCACGATTATTTAAGATTGAACAGTTTGAGGTGGCAGTGTTGTGTATACAGATTAATACAGCAAACAGACGCTCGTTAGAAGCTATACAAATATCTTCACTACCGACATCCGGTGCATCACTTCAGCAGTAGTATCTTGAGTAAGTTTCGTAAACGCCAGCAAGTTAGTGCCGCAACATTAGCTGTGGTTTGATTAAATCGCTACAAGGGCAAACATTTACTTATATGTAACCTTTCGGCAATTTGTTATGATTTCTGGCGAAAAGTATCCACACAAGAATTAGACCTGTGATAAGTGCGGCCATGATGACGAAATTCTTTTAAAGAATTAAGTGGTTTTTTTTTATTTTGATTGTGTTTCCTAACACTGGGATTTTTTTTTGATTGATTTATTTACGGACGCTCTTTAACATCTCAGGTCATCAGCGTCCCATTCAACTCAGGGCGTGAAACGGCCGACAAATTTTGCTCAGAGGCCTCTCTTTCAGGCTTGAGGTTCTTTTTCGTGCCGTAAATATACGACACGGGACCCACGACTTTACTTCCCTTCCGAAGGAAGCCATACTTAGGATTTTTACGCCCGAAAAAATCCATCGGTCCTGGCCGGGTTCGAACCCGCGATCTTGGGTGTAGGAGGCAAGTATGGTAACCACTACACCACCAGGACCGACTCCTAACACTGGGCATACAACAAAAAAGACATTTTTATAGCATTTTTATTTTTCCACCTGGATATATGTGATATGAATGGTCTGAGTTTCAATATGAGTTCAGTTTTACTCTATAAAGCTAGGCTTTTAAAGAAATTCATATGAAATGTAATAATGTGCTTATATTATTCAATTTGAAGCACATAGCTAAGATAAAACTGTTTTTGTATATTTCATTTCAACTTAAATATTAATAAATACATTGAAAAAGGGAGTTAGGTATAAATAATTATGAATTTCCATTTTTTTCACTATTAGAAAAAAGAAAACGTTTTTTCGAAGCTCTGATGTGTCTTTCACTAGTGTCCCTTTTCAAGCACCAACAGTAATGAGCCATAATTTATACATCCCAATGATCTTGATTGTGGTTTCTATTGTAGTAATGTCTTTATAAAACCGCTAACCTTGTTATTCACTCATTGCACTATGATTTGCAGAGAAGTAATGAATAGTTGAGAAAATGCAATTTTAACGGCATTCTACATACCACATTTCTTAAATGCTGTAAAATTTCCTCCATAATTTCTTTATGGCTATCAGATTTATTATTGCCTTTGTATGCCAACCATGCTGAATTTTTTAACTCGGGCATCGACTGAGGAGAGGTCTCATCCTGCATAAGCTCACAAATCTGGGGTCCGCCGAAAATACCTGCTGCTATCTTAGTTTCAGTTCTCTGTGGGAACTTTGTAACAAGAAAGTTGAAACAATCATCATCCTTATTTAGTAACATATTGCTTCGTCAGGCCTAACTTAGAATGGTGGAAGAAGGAATTTGAAAAGAGAGTTCATACTTCATATTTTTTCTCTGGGAACTAAATTGCTACTTTGTGACCAAATTTTTCTGATTTAGCCTTCTGTCCCGTTCAAAACGTGAACAATTTATTATCTTATTTAAATCTCTCAGAATATTAATTTTATGTATCTGCTCAATGAACACATAAAAAAGGTTATTTTCTATAATACTTATTTTTTTAAAAAATAACTGTACCCCCCCCCCCAAAACAAGGTTTATTTTAATGATTCCGTGTGGCAGGGAGTCAAAAAATATGAACAGATTTCTTTCAACAAAAACTGTGTAGACCTGTGTAATCTATGAAATCTGCTCTTTCAAAGGGTATAGAACATGTTAGATGTTTGATTTCATAAATCTACTTAATGTGCATTATAACTGTAAGCTGTTGAAGAAAACCGAAAGAAAAATTTAGGCAATTGCGCATTTTTACAATCCCTTATCTTTGTTTGGCATAAAATACAGGATATGGGTTTTCATCTTTAGAGACGTTTATCTGCTTTTTGGCGTTGTGAGTGTCCCCTTATAGATTGATTGTTTCTTCTACAATATATATTTTTGTTCGATGTATTGAAAGTGCATTTTTTGACTTCAATATGCATGCCCAGGAGTCATCTCATATTTAAAAAAAGAGGGAATAAAAATGTGGAAATGTAAGAAAATACAACCAAGGGTAACTGAAAAAATGGAACTCTTGCTAATCTTGCTGATAGTAATTTTAGCTTAAAATTACACGCCCTTATGAGAAAAAAGAAACTCTCCATAATGTGAATCAGCCTGCAAAGATGTAAGTGTTCAAAAAAAATTGATAATTCATTTTTAAAAGTTAATATAGTGAAACAAATTAAAATATAAATATATAATGGATGATTTTTCCTTCGCGGAACCGACCGGCGGTTGGGCTGAGGAAAAACTAGATGAAGTTGGAGAAACATCGGAACAGCCTGCACAGGAAACGGAGATTTCGATGAGTCAGCAATACTGTTAAGCTCCTAAAAATTGAAAAAACAGTGTTGCCCTAAAAGTCTGTCGCATTCCTGAGGTTCGAATAAATTTCTGCTATAGTATTTTGCAGAACGTCAAGGAAAATTTCCTTAGACTATGTCAGAAACGTCTGTATGGGGGTACAGCATTTTCTGCCATAAGGCACATACTTATTTACAATGTAATGCACTATATTGGGGATAACTTTAATCGGCGAGTATATCCGATTTTCAGGGGTTACTTCTGTGTCTAACCGGTCCACCAGCCACGATTAGACCGTGAAAGACTCTGTATTTTAGAAATATAAGTCTAAGGATTGAAACACAAAAGTTACTGGATACCAATTCATCGTGAGAAAAAATAAAACAGCTAAAGCACAACCCTCAGGGAGGTTTGGAACCTAAATTCTTCTCTGCATTTTCAAATGGATATGAGCAAAACAGCACACAAGCCTAGCTGAGCGCACTGTTATCATGTTAACATTTGTAGACTATAACTGACATGAATATCGCTCGGAAGCAAAAGCATGGACGTCAGTGGCTAGATGAACTCGCCCCAGAAAGGAACAAGCTGCCCACTGGTGATAGAAAGAGGAGTGAACATTTTTCTAGCTGCAGGGTTTGACATCCTGTTTGGAAATAATAGAACATGCTTTCCTGATGAACGCAACACTGCAGCTCCTTTATCAGCATGGAATATCTGCTGTGTCTCTTTTTTTTTTTAACTTAATTAGCCAGTACAACAAGAGAACAGTCAATACAGGTATAATCTCATTATTCTATAGGATATATACATGTAGTATCTGTTTCCCTTTTGTTATCTTCATTTTCATATTTTGGGCTCTATGTTTCCTTTGTTTACTTTACATTCTCAGTTAAAAAAATATAGCTGAGCGGCTCTAGTGAGTTATAGGCGAGAGGCGATGCGTAGACAGAACTCGTTTCTCCAGGCTACTAAATATAAATCGTAAATTTTGGAATAAACATTTGCGCCATAAATACATAATAATAACTGGCAAAGCAAATTACAGTATAAGCATATAGCAAAATCTACAATTTTAAAGGAGTAAAAGATAATCACATCTTAATGCCTTGGCTTAGCTGTACACAAACACATCCTAGCTGGTCACGGTGCACATAGCGAAGAAGGTTCTGGGCTGAACATTTTAAATTAAGAAGCCGAAAAATACATCCTACCTCTAAACTGGGGTCTCCTTTCTACACCTTAGGAAGAGATGTCAAGAAGAGTCTGGTGAGCTCGCCAAGTACACAGGCAGGAATTCTTAATTTCATTAACATACCACCTATTGAAACCAAGAGCAACTAGCCTGACAATCAGACCATGCATACGCAGCGGCACAAGGGAAGAAAATAATAACTTCATATATCTATTGAAGAGAAAGGACTGCGCGCAAAAACAGCACATCTTCGTAAAATATACAAAAAGCAGAACAAGTATAGGAAGCAAAAGGAAATTTTGCGATAAAGAAGACATTTATTCACGGCACAAAAAAAAAAAAAAAAAGATGAATAAACATTCGAAGAGCCATTCTATATAATATTCAGAACCCTTCGAAGAAAGTAAAGACAAAGATGATTTGCACTCTGCACCATATCCCACTATCCAAGAAATGTGTTGCTGCAGAAGGATAGAAGATGCATTAATCTCTTGAGCCAATGCAGCCAACTCTTAGAGGGCACAGGGTCATGCAGAGACATTTTCAAATTTATTTCATCAGATTATCAACAGCGTTCCTCTATTGTTAATTAGTGATATTTGTAGACAAAATGCAAGTAAGTAATTGTAGGTAAGTAAAATAAAAATAGTTTACATTAGTTGCGTGGCTGTAATTCAGAATTGGAACATTCGTCTGAACATACCCTACAATCAAACGATGAAGCATGCAGAAGAAAAATAGTAACACTCATTCACTTTTCCACTTGAATGTTACGTTCTCAGGCTCGAGTGGCTTAAGCATTAACACTTGGAGCTAGTACTTGGGAAGTCCCGAGTTCAAATTCTTTGGGGCGGGTCATTCAAATCTTGGGATTTTTCATGGTTTCCCTTGGATCCTAGCGAATGTTGGGATGGATATTTTCTGTATACACATTTTTTGCTCTTATAAATCATGCAGAAGTACGGAAAAACAATGCTCTGATAACTGTAGAGTAGAAAGACACTATCAAATTAAGCATATTGAGATTAGAAACACGGGGTCGCAGATGCATATAATAATAGGAGTGCTGCATGATCATCATTGAAATCTGACATTATGAAACATCTTCATTTGTCAGACAAAATGAAATGTAACTCACACGACAAGTGTGTGCGCACTGTCTCAACTAATGAGTACTGATACACAATGAGAAACGAAATATTACATGTACATATTTAAATGATGTACCGCGGAGGCCACCGCGTTGGTCCATCGCGTCCGAAGCATCTGTCAGATGTTTTCGAGCTGCAAGTGAAAAATGTGCAGGGGCGCCGACATGTTGGAACTATAAGTTTCGCCTAATTTCAAGACGAGCATTTAGTTATTACCGTACTACCCAGTCGGCTTTAAAATACAAATGTTGCATTGAACAAAACAGTGACTGATATTGTATGAGAGTGCGTTTTGTTTACATCTGGCACGCCACAAACAAGTTTCACGATGTCAGACTCTTAACATGACGGATTTAATGATGACGCGTATAGCGCAGTAAATAGGTTCTACGACGCCCTTGCTCCTAACCTCAAAATGCTTAGTTTCGTGCTGTTTTCTACTCTACAATTACCTGCACCCTGTATAGTTTCTTTCCGTTAGGGTGTAGTAAGTGGGCTGATACTGTGCGGCGTGGTGCTGGATTCAGATTGGGAGAGTTCTTGTCCTGGCGTTTGGCGGATTACGCTTACAGGCCTCATTGGACAGCCTTCGGGTGACACCGTCGTGGCTATCATGACGTCAGGTACTTACCAACTGAAAACTGAGTGGGGTGGTTAAAGAGTATAACGGTTGAGACTCGCATTTGACCGGCTCAGCAAGAAAAGGCAGACGTACGCTATTTTGGAAATATTTATACATATGTATATGTGTGGCGAAATAGGTTATTATTTTTTGTAGTATTTCTTTTATCCTAATTTTATGAATTTATAGTTATTCCGTTTTTCATTGATTTATACACAAACAATGCCCTTAAGAACTAAATATTGGCTTGTGAAATTTATAACTTAGTGCAATGTTAAAGCACTCCTAAGGCCTGAGCGACATGGATAGTTATATTTGTAAGAAACATTTAGTAAATAAATACCCCCACATGATACTTTCGTGCTATATGCAAGCAAATGTCACTGCTTTAGCTGGGAATTTCCAGTCACGTATTGAAGTAATAAGTTCCTGCAGCTTATGAGACGTGGTACCTGTCGTTCTCCGGAATGTGTTGTTCTGAGCAACCGGAAAAAGTTTGCACGCCGCGAGACATTGAAATTTACCGCAGTGGGTGGTGATGTAGAAAAATGAGCGAGGAATTGGCTTCATTCATCAGCAATGCCCCTGCTGTACGAGTTCTACAGCGAGACGGCAAAGAGTATTCAGTTACTTCCTCAATATAACAGCCTAAGCATGAGCAATATGAAGATTTTAAGACCAGAGTCCGGAAGTAAGGCAAAATTTCTTTTCTATCTGAATAGACATATTTAAGAGTCACACAGAAATGAATATGTTTCCGTACATTTGGTCGGTAGTGACAATTTTAATTTTCCCTCTTTGACTATTTTGGCTTCTGTTGCCTATTTTGAGGTTTACATTTTTTTTTTTTTGCCTCTTTTAGACCGTTATGAAAATTTTCTGCGATTATTTGCGCAATTCAAAAGCATATAAACAATTTCCATATATCGAAGTGAAAAAAGTTATAAAAAGTAAAAGGTATGTTCATTTCGCCAAAATATCGATTGAGGATCTTGTTATACATTTATTTCTTTTCAAGTAGTCAAAAACTTTCTCTTCAACACATTCACATAAGCTCTTTAAATAGCAGCAGTACCTTCATTAGTGAAAGGAACGGACGGTTGCCTCGGACGTACGAATGCAAGGAAATAGCGAGGATGAGGGAAGCACTGTAGTTTTGAATAGTCCTGGCGAATAACCTTATCGATCTGCGTGAGACAACTCTAGGAAATTTGTGGTGGTGGTAACTTCTCAGCTGCATAAATGTAACAAACAATTACTAGCGAGAATAATGAGATGGTGCATCTGTGCAATACAGAAGTAATACAGAAGTAAGACAGATACTAACGTGATTCCCCTATAAATGATAACAGGAACTACTGCGCATATTTTGCTATTCGCCAGGACTATTCAAAACTATTTCACTTTGTTTTGATCAACATTTCCATATCCTTAAAGGGAATGTTCTGGTGTAACTGGTATGAGTTCTTCCGAATAGCTTGTTTTAAATATGCTGCAATCACTTCAGTGGAAGAAGAACGTTCTTTTACCATGATAGTAAATGTTCTCTCTGACAAGCGGTTGACTATCACAGTTGATACATTGAAAAAACATCTAAATATTATTATTAACCAAGAAAAGTAAGCTTCAGTACTTTAATTACGTGACAAAGAAATTATTATCTTAAATACCCATTTTCGTTAATAATGAGTGATTTACTTTCTGTTTTCACTTTTAATAAATGCATATTTTCAGTATTTTAAATGACGTTCTGCCCGCCTATTTTAACCAAAATAAATGTTTTAACTTTCGGGTACTGATCATGACCAATTTTAATCGCCAAGCAGGCATTCGAAGTACATTCACTACGCTGTCTTCAAAAGATTATTACCTTGTGCAGCGATTTCCCCGACAGTGTCCCAAATATGAAACAAAAGCTGTTATCACACAGCTACGAGCTCTGGATGTTGACATTACTAATTTAATCATCACAAAACATAACACTCTATTCACGACTATATATTGTAAACAAAGGCGCACTTAACAGCTACACACTGCTGCATATAATCAAACAGCTACCTCGACCGCACGTACCAACAGATATCAGATTACGGATGAGGCAAGTGACATATTAAACCCGGCCAAGGACCGATGGATTTTTTCGGGCGTAAAAATCCTAAGTATGGCTTCCTTCGGAAGGGAAGTAAAGCCGTGGGTCCCGTATCGTACATTTACGGCACGAAAAAGAACCTCAAGCCTGAAAGAGAGGCCTCTGAACAAAATTTGTCTGCCGTTTCACGCCCTGAGTTGAATGGGACGCTGATGACCTGAGATGTTAAAGATCGTCCATAAATAAATCAATCAATCAAAAAAAGTGACATATTATTTGCAGTGCTGTCATATTACAGAAAATTACTAATATGGCTTTAAGTCTCTGGGATATGTTAAGCGATGGAAAAACTAGAGAGGCAAATCGAAATTAAGAGTACCCAAATTAGTTAAGGCCTCATGTTTAACTTGCGAATACAAAATGGATGTTCTCTAGTGATTAAGTAATCTATGTTTGCTAGTTAAGCAGTACAAAATGGAAATTTATGCAATGCCAGTAATTCTAGCATGTTTAGGTCAAAGGAGAGTCACGAGGGAATGTGGGCATGCTGTCTAATGTGGAAGTAACTGGGCAAGGAATCCCCCTGCACAGACTGTGCTTGATTCTTGTGTAACTGATTATAAATATAACGTATGATTTTAAGTGCTAAATATAATATTTAATATGTTAATAGAATATAACAATCATAAAAATATAAATAATAATTTAATAGAACATTGGTAATCTTCAACTTCAAGGTAAATATTAATTATTTCCAAACATGTACATGAATATTGTATACTCTTTGTTTAAATTGAAAATTATTTACCAGTACTTTAATTTTGCTATGTTACAAATGATAAAATGAATGAAAATTATTACTGCCTTAACACTGAGTTTTAACATGCACAATTATCCTACAAACCTTCACATAACCAAAAACATTGGGGTAGAATTCGTTAAGAAAGCAGCTCCATTATTGAGCATATTAAGAGTAAACCATGCTAAAAGCTTACAACAAAAACTTTACTGCGAAATATTGAAAAAATAAAAGTAACTAAAATTATATGTCCAATAAATGAATAGATACCCAAGTCACTACAAGAAATGGATTTCACTCCAAATTTAGAAAAGTTTAAAGAACAAATTCTGCGTGCAAGCCTTGTTGGAGGGTAATTACAGTTGCAGAATGATGATATACGTTATCGTCCAGCCAGACGATAGCCTGGAGCAAGGACAAGCCCATAACGATCCTTAACCCCCCCCCAAAAAAAACAAAAAAAAAAAAAAACGAGAGACAACTGAAGAATAGGAATAAGAATAAGAATGTTGAGAATTAGTTTTTATATTTATAAACTAGCGACGAATTCTTAATGACCCGGTTTAAGACTTTTTTTTTTCAATTTACTTCAAAGCTGGGCTGAAAAGTTTCAGGACAACAAAAAATAAAACTGGAAAAAGACGCTGAGCTAGTAAATAGTGAAGCTGACATTGGGGTAGAGCGAGGAATTAAGTTTCACCAACTGCCACAGACGGTCAAGGTCGTTAAGGCGCAGATTCGTGAGCGGGAGGTCTGGGATTCGATTCCCGTCAGGACCATCCCCCCTTGACTGAGGTTTTTTCTAGATTTTCCTCAGTCCTCATAAATGGCAAATGCAGCTACTCTAAACATATATCTGGAACCTTTCCTTCCTTCAAAAAACCTTTTCCCAATTTATTATTTGATCTCACGTATAACCATTGTCAGCCGCCTGTGATGCCTCAGTAGTAAAAACCGGCGTTAAACACTATTAAAAGTTGCCATCACTCCTATATGGTATTATTTTTGTAAAAAATATTCACTCGGTTGAGATGGTCAGAAATAAGAAATGTCATTAAAGTTACAAATCCCACATTTTATGTTACTTTTGTTACAATTTGGTAATATTAAAAAAAATATTTGATTAATAACGAATTTAAAAGTTTTCCAACAACATTACCAAAGACCAAGTTGTGAATTGCACTGAAACAATCCAACAGCTCCACAAAATAATTTCAATCTCTCTCCAAACATAGCTGTAGATGTTTAACCACTTATCAATGACTATGGGGGACACCGATTGGAGCAGAGCGGAATTTATAGTTGAATGTGTGATCTACAGAGCAGCTTTCTCGCATTCAGAATGTCAAAAAATTGCACCATAATGGAAAAATTAAATATAAAATAAAATGCCATCATTAACCTCTAAAAGTTCATTCTGGTTATCTAGGGGTAGACCCAAGATCGCGAGTAATCCCGGCCAGGGCCATGGGGTATTTTTTTCCGGAGTAAAAATCCTAAGTATGGCTTCTGTCGGAAGGCAGTAAAGCCGTGGTTCCCGTATCGTAGATTTGCGGCACGTAACTAACCAAGGTCTGAAAGAAGAGCCTCGAGCAAAATTTATCGGCCGTTTCACGTCCTGAATTGAATGGGAAGCTGATGACTTGAGATATTAAATAGCCTCCGTAAATAAACCAAATAAACAACAAATCGTCTGATGCGTTGACAACTTTAATGACTTGGGAATGTTTAACGGATGTCCCAAAGGAACACTGAATTGTTTCTCAACAGGAGAGAGTAAAAGAGGACGTCAGGACAGGAAGATGAATCCTGAATGACGGTTTATAAGATGGAAAACTCATACTCCTTATAAGGGAAATCCATAGAGATTTTGAAACAGTCACCCAATTTTAACACGAAAGAAGAAAATTCTCATTTAAATAAACATAGCATTATATGCTACATAATATCCTGCCAAAAAACTTTAACAGAGCGAATCAATCAGAAACTATTACTTCTGTCTCTCAGAGTTCTCGAATTTGCCAACTAATCAAGGATAAGTAATTCAGCAGCCAATCAGAAGCCACCCAATTCAGCACTCCCCTCACCACTTGGGGCATAGTAGCTGCCAAGACAACCAGTAGAGTATTTTGGAAACGTCAACCGCGCCACCTGACATCCTTAGGGGCATTACTGCCTAAAAGTCTGGGGGGAAGAGGAGTTTCAACTTATACAAGTGAAAACGGCAACGAAAGCCCACAATCTATGTTGAATCCCCATAAAATTGAAATGCCTTTTAAAGCAAGTAAGCTGAATTTATGTTTCTAGAAGCTTCTGCACACGTTTAAAAGCTTTTTCAGATGACTTTGCGTTCGAGAGAAAACCAGATGTCGCAAGTTACAAGCTTAAGGCTATAGAACGAATGGTCGAGCACCGCTACGGTTGGCCGAGGTTTTTTTTTTTTTTATTTATGGACGCTCTTTAACAGCTCAGTGGCCGAGGTCGTTAAAGCGCGAACTCGTGATCGGAAGGTCTGGGGTTCGAATCCCACCTGGAACGTCCGCCCTGACTGAGGTTTTTTCCAGGTTTTCCTCAGTCCTGAAAAATGGCTAATGTCGGAGAGGTACCCTAAACCTAGGCCTGGAACGTTTCCCTCCTTAAAAATGCATCATCAATGTCCACCACCTGTGGTGCCTCAGTAGTAAAAACGACCGTTAAACACTATTAACAAAATGGTCGAGTACCTGGACATTTTCGGCCCCTTGTTCCCTCGAATAGCAAGTTGATATACGAGCAGAATCATTATCGAAACAAAGTAGCAGCCTTTAAGTTTCTGTCTTTGGACGTCACCGCCTCAGTTTCACGAATAAGTGATCTCACACCGAAGTTACACAGTATGCTCTACAGAATGCCATTCCTTTAGGCATGCAGTTAACTACTATTGAGGAATATTCTAAACATTCGCTTCTAGAAACACAAATCTTGTCGAAGAACAACTGTTTGCTACTGGATCATTTTCAGTCAACCACGTGCAGTTCTGAGTTTTGTTTGGAGTGGTAGAGTAATAAAACTAACTTTAATCACCAGTGCATATGCCTGTCAACCGTTTACGACTATTTAGTACGAAAATTCTTAGCTATTTCCATGGACATTTCTTCTATTCGTATTCTGTTCATCGGTTAGAGAATGTGGGATATATCTTTTCCGTAGTTTTTAATGTTTTGTAATGTATGGCGTTAATGACACCACCTTACACAATTGTTAGGTACTGTTTTCCATCACCAAGTGCCTGATCCTATAAATATTAAGTCAAATGATTGGATCTTGTAATGACATCTGGATCACACCACCTTACACAATTGTTAGGCACTGTTTTCAATTCACCAAGTGCCCGATCCTATAAATATTAAGTCAAATGATCGACTTTTGTAATGATATGAAATTGGACATACTTGATCATAGAATTAATACTAATTCTCTTTGTTTATTTCGCTATGTTTTCCGCTAAAAACTAGAAACTGACGCTTACATCTAAAAGTGTCCACGACTTTTTACAAACTTCACACATGTTTGTACTCAGCAGGTTCTTTTACTAAGACCATGCTATACTCATTATTGTAACAGTAGCTAGGCTGTTAGCAAAATGATTTTGAATGCCCCTCATAAATTTAATTTAAATAACATGTTTTAAAGAACAGCAACATCGCAGCAAGGATGCAGTATTGTGTTGGGCCGTTAGCTATCTCTTGGAATTTATTAATCCCGTGAATGCTGAATAAATAAAGCAATGAGCAAACGCTTCTCTTTTTGGCAGATTTCCTGGTATGAATCTAACCACACGATAATGCCCCCTAAAGAAATATTTCATGTCCAAAACAATGATTTCCCTGCGATTGGCTCTGTGGAAAGGAAAATGGATGAGGGGCTGAACAGAAAGGGAATATCTCCATCTCTTGTTTGAACATTTACATCTATTGTGTGGACGTGTGTGTACCAGAGACTTGCAACAGGTGTTGGCTCTGTGCCAGCTCTTCTATAGGAGCTGCAATGATACAACACAGTTGAGACAAATGTTCCTCGCGAATTACACACAGCACCAGTGAATGCTCTATCTTCATACTGCAGCTACACACTTCACAAATTGGCTGTTAGCGGTTTGGACTTTCTTTCATTATTTTCTTTTCCTTCTTACGGAGTTCAACATTCCGGTTTTTTTTTTAAATGCAAAGCGAGGTTTTAACCAGACACAAACAGCTATTTCTCTTTCCTAAGAAAAACTGCCAAGAAAATTAAGTTTCAGAGAGTATCATTTAAGTGAAAGATTTATGAATTAAGAATATTTTTCTAGCAGAGTTCATCCAAATAAACATTTTTTACACGCTCTTGTTTTACTTTGAATGTCATCTTTCGTTATGAACGCACACACTTTAGGAAGAGATTAACGGCAAAGTCCTAGCAACGCAACGTTGTGATAATGCAACAAACACTACGAATTTACGCATCAACAGAATATAAACCGTTTCTAATATTAATTTTCCTTTTAATTTTAGCCTGTTGTAGTAAAATATTGTTTGCAGTATGTTCATAAATAAAATCTGCAATCCAAACTCACTGCACGAATTGATATAAATAATAATAATAATAATAATAATAATAATAATAATAATAATAATAATAATAATAATAATAATAATTAATCGCATTTTCCCCAATTTACGCAGAACTTTCAGTTTTTATCTATTGGCTCAGTTCAAGAGAAAAATATCAGGGAAAATATACTGATTTATCAGAGGAAAAGTAGATAAAATAGGCGTAAATCGCTAATTAATCACTCCCGAAATAAGCAAAAAGGGGATTTCGGAATGTTAAAAAAATATCAGTTTAATCAGAAAATTACGGTGCAGGTATTTAATCATGTTTGAGGAAGAGAATACAGCATATTGAACGGACAAGATTTATAACTAAGTGGAGTGGGTTTTTTAATTGACAGATTATTGTAGTTCGGAGTAGAAATTGTAAAAAAATAAGAGTTAATACAACTAGATCAAACATGAGATGGGTACACTACCGCTTTAGATAGGGAAATATCATGTTATTTGTGCAGTAATGGAAAATATCTGAAATAATATAACGGTAAATATTATCGAGGAAATTATTACAACCTTTCAGAGCAGTAACGTGTTATGACGCCACAGGAGCCCTGTTTCGACTTGAGCGAACTCCAATCACGAATACAGATGAGTGTTGTTGTTACAAGTGCCTCAAGGAAGCTGTTAATAATGTTTCTAACAGCCACCTCCAATATCTATGTAACGAGTTCATGAAATGAAAGTAAAAACTGAACGGCAATGCTGTATAGCGAAAAACAACTTCACATAAATACCAAGATATTTAATGGAGCAAAGAATACAACAATTAAATAATTATTTTTTTAAAATATGAGTCATCAGCTTAAGTTATTATTCTTTGCTATATATATAACAGGATGGGGAACACAATTGCAATCTGACGTTATGAAACATCTTCATTTGCCTATCAAAATGAAATGTAACTCACTTGACAGGTGTGTGCGTACTGTCTCAACTAATGAGCACTGATAAACAAAGAGAAACTAAACATTACATGCGTCTAATTAATTGATATACTGTGGAGGCCTCCGCGTTGGTCCCTCGCGACCGATCCATCCTTCAGGTGATTTCGACCTGCAAGCGAAAAATTGTGCAGGGGCGCCACCATGTTGAAACTAAAGTTTCGCCTGATTCAAGGCGAGCGTTCGGTATTCCCGTATCATCCCGTAGGCTTCAAAGCACAAATGCCTGCATCGAACATCAGCCACACCTAGCGATACCCACCACGCGGGGTGGCCGAGGTCGTTAAGGCACGGACTAGTGAGCGGGAGGTCTGGGGTTCGAATCCAACCAGGACTGTCCTCTCTGACTGCGGTTTTTTCCAGGTTTTCCTCAGTCTTCATAACTGGCAAATGCCGGGGAGGTACCTTTCACTTGGGCCTGGTATTTTTCCTTCCTTAAAAAAAATATAAATCCTTTCCCAATATATCATTTCATTTCATGTATCATGAGTATCCATCGCCTGTGGTGCCTCAGTAATAAAAATGGGCGTAAAACACTACTCAAAAAAAAAAAAAAAAAAACACCAAGCGATGGTGAGACTAGCACTGTACAAAAGTGCGTTTTGTTTATATCTGCATCTACAATGAGACTCTAACATGACGAATTTACTGTTGACACACGTAGGCAGTAAAAAAGCTTGTGCGACCCCTTGGTCCTATCCTCGAAATGCTTAGTTTGGTGTTGCCTTTCTACTCTTCAATTTTTTGCTCATTGTTTTCCCGCACCTGGTATATATGCAGTATTTATGTATATACATCTGAAATAACAACGAGAAACATAAATAGATAAAACACTGCCGTAGTAACATAAATATTGTAATATTTCGATCAGCTCGTGCTCTTCCTCAAAGGAGAAGACAAGTGAAGGTGGTAAAAGTAAATATTGAGTCTCAAAGGTAACGTAATGTATGGAAACAGATAAAACAAACCACAAAAGGAAAAAGGGCAGGAGAGGAAAAACAAGAAAGAGAAGTGTATTAACTGAAAAATAATAAGAATAAAAACAATAATAACAACGTAATATTAACACGCAAGATTTAAACACAGTGGTTTACAAGTTTTTATGCTAAAATATAGCTGCTATTTATCTTTGAGTTAATTTTCAGGGACTAGTCGGTCACGCAATGTTAAGTGTTAAATTAAAAGCATCATTAAAATATAATGGGACAGGGGCATGTTGAGCAACCGGCAAGGGAGACTTGGTTTTAACAGAATACCCCTTGTTCATATGGAGCGAAATAACAGTAGAAGTTAAAACAATATAAAATACTTTGCAAAGTTTACAAGATAGCCCTCCACAAATCTAACATAATGACCTCAGTGGATCCACGTGTCCGGTATACTGAATAAGTTCTCCTGTCGAAGGAAATTTTTATATTCCCTATGTATTTTTTATTATTGGTTAACCTGGTCATGGCGTCATTTGAGGTGTCTTTATCGTTCGTTCAAGGAAAAAGATGATAATTAATAATATTTAGATGTTTTCATTATTATCAAACAACAAATTATAAATAAATGCCTGAACAAATAATAATGTAGTATTTATAGGTTTTCAATCTCACTTTGTGCTTATTTGTAATCGTTAACTTGCTGGCTAACCGACTAATAAAGCGGTGCATTCGCCCGTATGCAAAACACTCTGGGGGAAAACAAAACTGATCGCACGGCATTAAAGAGGAATGCATGATTTCAGGAAAACCAGTAAAACGTACACATGTAAATTCTGCCCAACAAGCAATGACAAATAAAACCAACGTTATGTGGAAATTGTTGAAGACATATTTTGTAACACTCATTTCATACTTGTTTTCAAAGCGCAAACAATGAGAAATAACGAATGTTTATTCGTTAAACATTCCAAAGTCAATATATATTCCTTATAAATAATAATGTTTGAATGTGAAGGAATACAAATATTAATAGCTGTGCTATTTTCTGCTCATATAAATGGTTTGAAACATGAATTTACATGCCCCAAATATTATAAAGCACAGTAGCAGAGTTAAATCAATTTCCAATCAAATGGGCTTAATGTTAACAACAAAATCCGTGTTAACAGTAAACACATCGTTTAATATTGCCACCAATTCATTATGATGCATGAGAAACATTTCTTTCCGTGCAGGTCTTTGCAAATTAACTAAATTACGACCATCCCCGGCGGACTGATTGGCCGCTGATGCAGTGAGAGAAGGGCAGCGAAAGCAGTAAATTTAGCATCGAACATTAGCGGAAATAAGGTTCTAGAAGTTTCATCGATCGAAAACAGAGCTCTCAGCTACACCCACAAAGTTGTAATAGCTTCCTTGAGGGGCTGAGCTGTGGTTGAACTTTTCAGCATTTCAAACTAACCATCTAAGTGGTATTGGTATTTTATATGATAAATGTATTATATTATTTATAAGAATATCTAATTCGAAGCAACAATGGGTATTTTCCCTCCGTACCTTCGCTATTAGTACACATTAAAGTAAATTACAACATAAACGTTAATTATAAACTCTTTGACTATATTACAACAACTATCCTATTAAAGCGAATCTAATGAGCATCTTTTTGTCCAAATGTAGTATTTAACATTGTAGTGCTCATTAAATTCCAGTGAAAATTCGTTCCATAGTTTACCGGTAACTTCATTTATCGTTTATTACGTCATAATGCACTACTGCAATTCTCGACTTCGTTATATTATTATTGTCCATTATTGCATACAGCGTTTGAATAGTAAGTGGTAGTGATGGGCATGTCGAGTGTTTCTTACTATCAGTTGTGTTAAACGATAACGAGCAAGTACAACCGAATGTTTTCATTCGATAGTTTCATTCAGATTTAATATTTTTTCTTAGTGCATCATGGGTAATCCAACTAGGATTAAGTGCTGTATATTCAAACATTACCTATTTTTATTATACCTACGTTTAATGCTTTATTCCTTTACAAGCACGTAATGTGCTTGTATTGTTAACAAATGTGAAATACATATATGTTGCTCTAAACTACGAGTAAATGGCTTATCATTAATTAAAAACAAATTGCACTAATTCAAACAGACAATAGCTTTAACATATTGGAATTTGCGAATAAATCACTGAATTCTCTGCTAAAATCTATCTATACTTAATAGGTTTCCTATTGCAAATAATATTAAGTCCAGAATAAGCCTATTACAATTAATTAAACAATAACCTGTGCATTTCATATGCGTTCTACCAAATTACCAATATCCTTTTAAATATGTTATGATATTAAATAAAAATTATGGTTTATGTGAATCAGTGATTATTGATATATATATATATATATATATATATAATATTTACATTTGCATAAATTACGCCTGTCTGACATAAACCGGCAGGAAATAGAGGCGCGATGCATGCAGATGTCGTTTCTGGACTGCAGAACGAAATTAAAACTAGATGGGGTAAAGAGACCTACATCATGGAGCTAGGCATAAAACAGATATCGGAAACAGCATGTCATAGATAGGAGGCCGGAAGGCACGTAATGTTGTTGACGGTGAAGGCTGAAGGAGTTGCCCATTATGCTCGGAACCGGAAGACTGGGTGCACATTTTAGCTAAGTGCACACAGACAGAAGATATTAGGAAAATTCTCCCGGATTCATTTTTGACTTCCAGTAAGGGGTGAATGACATGTTGGGACTTAATTATAAATAGACAAAACTGGCTAAACTTGAACATTTTCTTAAATGAACTACACAGTTTTAGGGGCATGAAATTTCTATAAACATTGTTCATAAATAACAAGAAAATTTATATGAAAATCAGAATTATTGTATGTGTTTACATCGTGTGTGTGATTAGGGTTTTAAAAATAGAATCTAGTATAGGATAAAGCAATATTCTGAGAACTATTGTACGAGTTATTTTGTATCTTTAGAATTGAAGAAGTGTGCGTTATTAATGTTGTTGTTTGTTTCTTTAGTTGCCATTAATTTCAGAAATTAAGTATTTTACAAGAGCATGAACGGTCTTGCGACCCATGCGAATGTGATATACAATATATGTATAACTAGTTTAACTGGAATAATAAATACTGCTACTATTAACTACAACCATTTGCTCCATCACGATTAGATATGCCTTTTTAAAAATGATGTTCAAGGAATGTTACGGTTAATTTCAACAATTTAGTTAGGTAAAGTTTAGCATTTATTTAGCAATATAACAAGCAGTTAAATATTTGTATCAATCTGTATGTTTTTTACCATTTGCAAGTATCACAGAATTGAATGCTATTTTAATTTATATAGATATTATTATTTTATATATTTTAAATTTACTGTAATATAAAAATAGATATATTAAAACAAGATAAAAATAAATAAGCTTTCAGCAGAATGCTTACCAACTTTAAGATGACTTTAAGCACTTTCATAAACAAATCATAAATCAATTTCTCATAAATATATATTTGCGAAGTTTCCTCTCCTTAAGATTTATCTGAAACAGTATGTTTGTCAAGACCATACATTTAAATGATTTAGGCTTTTATTTCATTTTTTTACTTCTAATATACACTAATTATTATTTCTGGAAGTTTTATACGGTTGTTTTAATTTTTCATTCGCTCATATGGTTCACCATAATCCTTAACAGGCCTTAGGTCCAAACCTTGTAATTCGATGATGACACTTTCATTTTTATTGAAATAGGTATAGTAGTTTTTATATTTTCACATTCTATAACTTTATAAAAATTGTCAGGTTTAGTTCAGTAAGAAAGGATTGTCTTAATCCTTTCATCTTGTACATCTTTGCTCTCTGGATGTTATTACCTATTAAATAGTTAAATTAATTAATCCGTAGATAATTCAACTAGAAAACGACTAATGCTAGATTGATGATAATGGTTATGTTTTGAGCAAGAGTAGACTAGAGTTGGCTGAATATAACTAACTATTTGAAAATAAATTTAAAAATACGCTGGCAATAGCTTTCAAGTTATAAAAATGCAAAGACACCTAATTTAATTCTATGCTCTTAAGTCAAAAAAACGGAAATATCGATTATAGTCTAGTCGCTTGGGAGGATAATTAATCATCATCAATATTGTTTGCTTATATGTATAAATGAAAATCGCAACTGGTTACATATTAAGTTATATTTCCACGGTCATCCACATACATCGTATCGGCAACATTAGATTGCGGCATACTATCGGTTCTAAGTGGTAGTAAATACGGTTGAAGGAAACCGTCTTGTAAAAATAATGAAACAGTAGCTCGCGACTATTGAAGGATTCGATAGTTTTCATTTGGATTGCTAGTAGGTTATCACGAAATGGAGGGCAAACAGAGAGCATGCTACTTTCAAGTGTAAAGTAATTATTATTGGTAAAAAATGATAACAGAAAGAGAAGAAGAGAGTTCAATGCAGCTGAGAGCAACGTTCGCTTGTGGCGGCAACAGAAATTGGCATTATTTGCAACTAAAGCCAGTAGGAAGAAATTCACTGTCCTCGTAAAAGAAGACATCGTGACATTGAAGAAAAAGTTCTGGAATTCGTATATGAAAGGAGTAAGAACGGGCAACCGTGACTAGTGACACCATAAGAAATAACTTTTCCTTCTTTGACTTACGCTAAATGTGTTGTCAACAGCACGAGTGATGGATTTGTCCTACGTGCTCCAAGATGTAACAATATTCCACTTATAAATTCTGTGTTCTGATCGTTTTATGGAGCAGACGGGCTTATCGCTAAGACGTCGTACAACAATATGCCGAAATCTTTTTTATGATTTTAATTTCGAATATGGGATGCACATTACATTCGAGGTTTGCGTAAATACGGTATTTCCTTTTTCTGTATCGTACCAGTACTGCGATAGGTAACCAGTGCATTGACTTAACGGAGAGGGGTGGCTCACCAACAGTTGAGACTCACATTTCGAATGTCCCGTGTTCAAATTCGTTGGGGCTGGCCATCCTGACCTTGGTTTATTTCGTGCTTTCCCCTTGTCGGTTAGACGAATGCTGGATGCACCTTTCTTTTCCACCAATTTTTGGTTGGTTCTCTTACAGAATCGAAAGTGCCAGGGCGAAGTGGGTTGGTGCGATATTCCAGTGACTTGCGCCTTGGAAAAGGTTTCTGCCCCGGCCTCTGGTACAGAAGCTGCCTTTCTGAGGGACTCGGATTCGTTTTTGGAAGGGGGTCTTCGTCGGGTTGTATCTGGAAACAACGCCCGTTCTGCCTACGTTCATGCCTCGCAGCCCGTGGATTTTGGCCGTCCGGTATATCCACGACTAGGAATGCAGACACAAACGACAGCCCTTGAACAATGCTGAAGTGGCGAAATATCCTCCTCCGCCTCTAACAATCCAATCAGTGACTTGGACTTTTTAATAAGTTTAAAATTTGGTGCGATTTAAATAAGGCTTATATATAGAGTGTAGCAAAAATTGCCGGAAAGCTCTAAAGGAAATAAAAAAAGTTTATGTAAACAAAATGTTAATTTAATTTAATTTCTGAGTTAGTATTGTGTTTATACAGATAAACAAACAAAGTAATTTTTAATTGAAGTTGTTGATTGTTGTTTTTTGATTATATCTATAATGATAAAGTTTGTATACTTGTTCGATTTTTTTTTTTTTTTTTTGACACTTCTAGTTTCTACATAAAGTGCTGAAAACAGCCAACACGAGCTCTAAGTGCCGTAACATCGACTGCCTTACTCTCTATCATATTGCAGGTATCTCAGTAACTGTTGTAAGTATAGCCCCGAGTCATTATAGAAACATATAAACTTACTACTAATAATTGTTGGTAGCCCTCTTCAAGTCGATGGTGAAGCATTTCCATGTTATGAAAAGATTTTGAATACACAAATACCTTTAAATTACTGCAGAAGTAAAAATGGACTGAGTTCAGGAGAACAAGCAGACCAGAATGTCAGCTCCGCACGAGCCATCTATTTGTTTGGGAATACTTGTACCTTTGATACTTTTCTGTTATCGCGTCCACTGCACGCTGTTGTGATGGCAATTTTGTACATCACGGTTGGTTTACTTTCTAATTGACTCAGTTTCTGTGCCTGGTTATGCAAATAGAGAGATTTACACTTTTGTCTCCTCTAGTTCATAGGAAGAGAGAGTAAAACATTTGGAAACTTGGTGTTTTGTGCTTTAAGAAGAATTGTCCTAAATATCATGGCATGGTTCTAAATTTCGGTTCTTGTACTCTTCGGTGAATAATTAAAAAAATAATAAAATTCTAATAATATTTGGTCTAATAATTAATATAATTATAGATAAAACAAAAAGAAGAACTAAAAAAATAAACGATCATTTTATTTATTATACCCTTCAATAATTTTAAAATTCAAAGAATAAGATTTCTGCCAATCAATCAATTTTTTTGAATATATATTGAATGAATATTGAATGAATGTTATGGAAGAAGTAGAATTCGTTTTTTTTTTTTTTTTTGAATAGTGTTTAACGCCCGTTTTTACTACTGAGGCACCACAGGCGGTGGACACTGATGATACATGAAATGATATATTGGGAAAGGATATTTTTTTTTAAGGAAGGAAGCGTTCCAGGCCTAAGTTTAGGTACCTCCCCGGCATTTGCCAGTTATGAAGACTGAGGAAAACCTGGAAAAAACCCCAGTCAGGGAGGACGGTCCTGGCGGGATTCGAACCGCAGACCACCCGCTCACGAGTCCATGCCTTAACGACCTCGGCCACCCGTGGCGGTCGTTTTTGGTGAAAGTGGTTATTTGATGTATTGCAGATTTAATTCAGGTTATTTCCAAGAACGCAGTAAATTACGGATTGCTGAAAGGATTGTAAACATTGACAGTTGAAAGCAGATGCTTTTGTGCACTTTACAGTGAATCATACTTATATTTTGTCCATGCGATATTAGGTATGCAGTAAGGGCGGCTTCTCTTGGAGGTTATTTGTTTGCACGACCTACAAAACGGTCGATTTACTATAACTTTGATGCGTGCAACCGCAGCTATTATCTGTAGGGGACTTGGTTTTGTAGTCGCGGTCTAAAGCAATGTTTCGGTAAGTTTGTGCAATTTTTGGATCAGGGTAGGTGAGAGGAAACAGTAATAGGAGCCTTTTGCCCACAAGTATCATTATGTGCATGCACCCCTGAGGCGTTATCTCTCGTCATCTGTTTACCTGAAGCTTTATATAGCCTGACTGTTGTTTCGTTACAAAGTTAAATCAAAAGACGAGTAGATAATTATAGTGAAACAGTATATTAACGACAACACAGTCATGTAACGTGAAGCTATTTCAGTGTCAAAATAACAACACTTTCATGCAGACATCCTCCAGCAGAAATAATCAGTTTATTCGTTAGTAGCCAGCAGGCTAGTGAAATTTCGTTGAAATTCGTGAAATAGGTGCTTTATTTTGTTTTACTGTAATTGAACGTATAAAGAAAATGCAAATATACAAGACTTACATTCTAATACAATTTTTGTCACTATTGGAATTAAAAAAAATATTGGCTAGATCAAATCCAAGTATTAATTTGAGTCAAACTGTGATTTTTAAACATAGAACATTTACAGCACTTTTTGTAGAGATAGATTTCATCCTATAGTTTCCAGAGGTTAGTCAGAAAACCACGAGAATGAATTATTTTGCACATTTTTTTTTATATTCTCTCTCGCGCTATTTTGTTGTGTATGTTCGACTATTCACGTATAAGTGTTAATTGTTGTTAAGAAGTTCCCATCCTTCGTTCAGCAGCAGCAAAGGCACTAATTATAGTAGTGCATCCCGGGATTATGCTGCCTGGAGCCGCCGTTGGTGTGCACATATAACACGTGGAACGACTTTGGTGGGGGAGCAACATTTTATTATTTATTTAAATGACTGTTTGTGTCATTTATATGCTCAAAAACAGATTTAGTTTACTTCTAGCTTTCTTCCCTTACTGGAGCACCGGTCATAGTGGTGACTTATCGGTGGTAGTTCCGTTCGGCGCACTAACAGAAAACTATTCTCTAGTTTGATGCGTACTGTACCAATATCTAAGAGTAATTATAGACACACTAGTATTATCAACTGTCAAATTAATATTTAATTATGAGGACTATTGCACTTATGTGATGCCATAATAAAATTGACCAATGAGATGAAACAAAGGTTTGAATCTTTTACTACTCACAGCCTGATATCGCAGTGAAATTATCGAAAAGTTTTACCAAACCACTTTACATCGCAAAGTGAATTTGTCTTCTGATCAGTGCAGTCAATTCTATTACCCCTCACTATAATTCCTGAGCACGCAAATCGCACATTTAACTTACAAAATGAATACTCATTGAAACAATTGTTTTTAGGTATTCAGCCCAAACAATCTAAAACCATTTTGTAAATTATGTAACAATACCTCCATAAGTATCCATAAATTTTAATAAGCACGTTGTTCAAAATGGTAAAACGTTATCTCTGTTTTGTTTTTCTCAGTTGGTTTTAGTAAATCAAACAGTAGCGACCGTAATACTTGACTTTAGGTACGTATTCATAAATTCTATTCATGACATAATCTTAAACCCGTATTTGGCTCTTCTCTATTGGCATTAGTGAAAATGACATTCGTCCGTCGCAAGTTGGCTTGGAAAGGTTAACTATTCATTATAAATTTGTAAAACAAATTTAAAGGAATCATATTTGAATTTTTATTTCATTCCTGAAACAGTGCTAATAAATAATTATTACAGAACTGGTTTATAAATTCAAAGCATTAATTAGTGTTGAAATCGAGACCTCGACTGTTTCAAAATAATTTTTCGATGCACGGTTATTTACGAAAGCAGAACCTGAACGTTTTGGGTTTAATAACAAATTAAAGACCAATAAAAGCATATCACTGATAAATAATGCAGAATGGGTCTGTAAAAATGTATGACAATAGTATTATGCTTAGCTCTAGAAGCAGAATCATATTGTATGAACATTTTAATTTTCAATTTATGTGTTTTCTTCGCGTTTTGTGATAAATAGTTTTATGGCTAGCATCGTCATCATTTGCTTTACACTAATACCAAAAGCCACTCTCTCCCATTTTCACTCTCAGCACTGCAGTATTCCACCATTACACCAAGAACTGAGTAGAATATTTTTGAGCCAATTAGTATTTCCAAATTTTCGGCATTCGAATTGGCATTGAACTGCATTAAAGGGGAAAAGTGCTCTTTAAGAGTTGAAGAAGATTCCAAAAATCAATACCAAGTGTAGGAACAAAGTTGTGTCGTATAATGCAATTCCCCAAAGCGCGAGTTTTCGCTACCTTTCCTTAGACCTAAGTCAGACAAACGTCGTGTAATAAAACAGACAAGGACATTTCCTTTCCATTCCTTTCCTCGCTATCACTAAACTCGTGCCAGTAGTGCGTTTCAACTGCTGACGTCACAAGGAAAAAGGTTGGGAGTTGACATTTTCATTCCTCTCTCCTACTTTATTATTTGCTTTCTACAACATGTTCGCATACAAAGAAGTTCAACCCATGCGCCTATTTCCTTGATAAAGTTTTGGTCCTCGATTCCCAATTTTTAAACCTCGTTCTCAACAGATATAAGGGCCTTCTTTGTACTTTACCTTTCCTTCTAGTACTTTCAGTTTTAGATTGTTGCACCTTAAATGTCAATACTTCTAATAATATATAATATATATATAATATATATATATATAAATTAACACTAATAATAAAAGTAGATAAAGATAAAACACAGAGAAAGAGTCACACTTGAAATTGCTATATTTCGAACTACTGCGAGTTCTTCAATGACAAGAAGCTAGACAAGTGAAAGTGATAAAAGTAAATATTGAGTATCGAAGGTAACGTTATGCATGCAAACAGATGAAACTAGAAATGAGAGTGTGGGAAGAAAAAAACTAATATGTAAGATTTAAACCAGCTGGTATACGCGCTTTATGTAAAAATATAGCTGCCATTTCTCTATCTCTGAGTAAACTTTCACAGCATTGTGTAGGTAATCAATAAGAGTTAAGACTAAAAGCATCATCAAAATCCTTACAGTGAGATAAGGCATGTTGGGCAACCGGCAAGGGAGACTTAGTTTTAACAGAACGTCTATGATTGTTCATGCGTAGCGAAACAACAGTAGAAGTTAAACCAATATAAAATGCTTTACAAAGCTTACAAGATAACATATATACGACATTCTTGGAAGAACAGGTAGCAAATGAAGAAATGTTAAATTCTCTGGATAAATTAGGGCTATGGAATGATTTGCACGGCATAATTAGTGCACAGGTTTTACATTTAGGACGTAGGCAAGGATACGAGCCAGCAAAGGGACGTGGTAAATTCGGAGAGGATAGGTTACGGCGAAATATACTTTTAAGGTTAGGGGGTGTTCTGAAAGTAAGGCGGGGTACAATTTTAGAAAAATCATTTAAAGATGGATACATTAACAAAGTATCGTGACATTCTTTCAAAATAGGTCTGATGCTTTCAATTCCAGGCAAGTAAGTAGTAACAAGGTTGATGAAGTTCTTATTAGAAGGTTTTAGGTTTGCATTGGAAAGTTTTGTGTGATGGGATTATACGGGATTTTAAAAGAGCAGAAGGATAATTTTGGTTTTGGAACTTTTGAGTAAGGTTTTTAATATACTTGTCCAGAGACGAAAAGTTGTTACAAAGACGATGACCACGGATTGAAAGAGAAAAAGGAATAGATCTTTTGATATGCAATGGATGACAACTATGACAACAACTCGCAGTAGTTCGAAATATAGCAATTTCAAGTGTGACTCTTTCTCAGTGTTTTATCTTTATCTACTTTTATTATTAGTGTTAATTTGTTATATTGTTAATAGTGTTTCTTTATTTTTATTTTTCATTAATATTATATATATTATAATGAACTATATTAAGGGCTTTTCTTCAGTCCACTTTCTGCCTCTTCATCTTCTTTGGACGTTTCATATACAGATTTTTTGTCTTTTCTCCTCCATTCTCATCAGATATCCAGAACATTTTAATATTCTAAATATTTTCTTATGCACTTATATTCTAATTTTGAATTCTTACACTTCCTTTGAAACACTATTTCCACAACTAAAATTATTTTAGTACATTTTTCTTTTATAATCCTAATTTTACTTCCATAACTTATACAAATTAAACTAAAATTGTTTCAACATACTTTTATATGTGTTTTCATACATAGGCTGAGCTATAAGGACATAGGTATTTGTATCTCTGCAACCCGCAAAATGTTTATTCGCCTGTGCTTATGTGCTAAGTTCGAGGAATGCAAAAAATCTGTGAAAAACTTAAAATAATTTAACATGGATCTGAAAGAGGGATAATGCATACATACGAGGTGATTCCACAATATTCGGGACTGATGCTGCCATCTCGACAGTAGTTGCAGTAGAGTTTTGTACCGCTAGGTGGCAACACTAGCACATCTGAGCGTTTAAAGTTTCATGCAGCTAGGTAGATGTGTTGAGATTCTATAGTACTTTTCATGATACTCTGTGTGTAGTGTGTGGCGATTTTACGATGGATCCAAGATTAGAACAGAGAGTGTGTATCAAATTTTGTGCAAATCTCGGGAAAAAATGCTACGGAGACCCTCGCAATGATTCAACAAGTACTTGGGGGACAAAGCATGAGCCATATACGTGTGTTTGAGTGGCATGCTCGGTTCAGGGCCGGTCGTACAGCTATTGAAGACGATGCTCACACCGGTAGGTCCGTCAGCTGCATAACGCCTGACATTGTTGCCAAAGTTCAACACCTCGTTCGTGAGGATCGACGTCGAAACATTGAAGACCTTGCTCATGAAGTGGGAATTGGTTATGGGGCATGCCAACGAATTTTAACTGATGAATTGCGCAGGCATCGTGTCGCCGCAAAATTTGTACCAAGGATCCTGACTGCTGATTAGAAGGCACAGCGTGTTGAAGTTTGCACGGAGCTTCGTCAGGCCGTATCCGATGACCCAACCTTCTTGTCCAGGGTCATCACCGGCGACGAGAGCTGGATGTACGCTGATGACCCTGAGATAAAACAACAATCCTTCCAGTGGAAGAACCCGAACTCACATAGATAAAAAAAAAGCGAGACAAATGAAGAGCAAAGTCCCGAGCATGCTCCTCGTTTTCTTTGATACCAAGGGGATTGGGCACAAAGAATTCGTCCCACCAAATCAAACAGGGAATTCCACGTACTACTGTGACGCTTTGCGATTGCTCCGTGAAAATTTGCGGAGACGACTGCCCGAACTTTGGCGACAAGAGAACTGACTGTTGCACCATGAAATTGCGCCCTATCACAATTCCTTGTTCACCAGGAGCTTTTTGAAGAAAAACAACATGACAGGTGTCCCCACCCACCGTACTCGCCTGATTTGGCGCCCTTTAGTCTATTTCCCAAACTGAAAATCAAGTTGAAAGGACGTCTGTTCGACACAATAGAGGGGATTCAAGAAGAAACTCTGTCTGTGCTAAACACCCTCAAAGAACATGACTTCCAAGATGCACTTGAAAAATGGCAGAATCGCTAGGACCGGTGTATACGTGTGGAAGGAAACTACTTTGAGGGTGACGGCGGTCATTAGTCTCAGAGTAAGTTTTTTGAACCAGATGGCAGCACCAGTCCCGAAAATTCTGGATACCACCCCGTATTGTACGTACAGCCTTAATAACTTTGTTGAATGATTCAAGCATAATAGGCACTTATATAAAAACTTGCCATCTTGCACGGACTCGTTAGCTACTAAGAGCCAAATCCCTGTTTCTCTTTAATTCTTCCTTTCATCCTTCTGGTAACCGACTCGCTGTATCCTTGCCTAAGACCGGTATGGAATCATCGAGTATGATGATGCCATAATTCTACTCTGGAGTTATTGAAAGCATGTCTTAAATGATACAGAATGGAGATGCAGCTTCGAGAGGTAAAACTTTTTTTTTCGGTCAACATTTCCAAAATGTTAGGATCGTTACTCTTTCTTTATATCACCATCATCATCCAGTGGCAAGTTATGTATTACGGATTCTAATTATCCTAATTCTAAGGCGTCTTCTGCTTGTAATTGAAAGATATTATTAATGATTTATTTTCTATTGCGTTTCTATTTCAGTAAATTCTGTGGTATTCAAGGTGAAGGCAAGCACATAGAGTTAATAGTGTTTAATTCACTTTTCCATTATGCTGTGTCAGCAAATTTTGTGATGTTCAAATTGGAGGCAAGCATGGGATAACATTAATATTTTATTTTATTTAATTATGTTTTTCCATTAAAATTTTACATTGCTTATACTTACAGAAATATTTAATGCACTCACACACAGTATTTTGTGTTTCAACATTAATTTATTATAAAAAGCGGATCTTTGTTATAATTAATTTTCCGTAAATGAAACTACTTTCCCGATCACATTCAGAGTGGTTTTCTTAACCCAATTCCTAAATCGGACTCGATGCGCAAGCATTCATGGGAAGATGAGGTAGAAATGTTGAAGAATTAAAGAAAAATATAACGCAGAAAATTTCCCACTATGGATTTGTTCTATGATCCGTATTTACCAGCAGAATAGCATGAGATATTGTGCTCTTTTATAACACAATTTATTTATAACTTTCACAAAATGATATTGTGGCATATGTGAATGACAATGGGGGGGGGGAATAAGTACGTGTATTGTATAATTGAGACGGATAATATTTGGAACTGACGGTTGGAGAAATGAATGTGGGGAAAGCAACAGAAGGGTAACGCGTAGTTTTTACTTTTTTTTTTTTTTTTTTTTTTGTAACTTTTCTAGAGAGTCGAGAGCTGGAACTTGAATAGAGTGAACGTTGTACTTTCTTCTTCTGGAATGGCTAACTTTATGACGTACAAGTCGAGGTCAGAACAGTTTTACGCATTTTAATAAAGTTATAAGTTAAAGTTTAGAAATTTTCACATTTGCATGATGCCCCCATTTCTTTGTTTTCACTCCATTTTGAATAAAGATGTTAGTTATATAAATGAATTTAATTAAGAATTGTAAGCTCGCTCCATTGTGATAGTGAAATGAGTACAGAATTATATTTATGCGGGTGGCTCTATAGTGGACTGCGACAATATTTTGATAAGTAATATCAAATCACACGCCCAAAGAAATACAAAAAGAAAGTTTGGGGAACACGTAAATTCCGACCGGAATTTGGAACTCTTCAAACGGAATTCAAATGAAATTTGGAGACGGAATGTTGCAGTCAAGGGGAAGCGGATCCATTATTACACGCCCGAAACAAAAGAGCAGTCGAAACACTGGATTATAATTGCAGAAAGCGTTCTAATGTAGATAAAAACAATCCCATTAGAAAAGGTGATCGCGAATGTGTTTTGAGATTACCAGACGTTATTTTAATTCATATTTTGGGAAAAAGGCAAAACATACTTTTTGAACATTACATTCTTTTACTGGAACAATTAAACGAACTTATCAAGTCCTCATTTGACAAAGAAACAGTTGCTGTTTCATCACGATAATACGCCAGGGCAAAGGTCTGTTATTGAGACCTCAAACTTTTGGAATTTATAGGTATGAAATCCTTTCTCCTTCCCCTCAACTTTCCGGATTTTGCTCCCTTGGACTACTTCATAAAGAAACAGCTAGGAGCAAACAAATTTGCATCAAACGAAGTGATATTTTGCAGAGCTGAAAAGATAGTGTTTAATGGACGGTCAAGAACTTATAAAATCGCTGGAAAAAGTACATTATTTGTAAGCAGATTATGTTGAAAACGATTTTTTTTCCAAAAAAGTAAGTCTTATTAATTTTTGCACCTAATAGCCCTCGTACATGTAACGTTTGGTACTTAGGAGGGGCCAGTAAGAGACTATCATCTTTTCTTTTAATTGCTACTTCATCTTAAACACAGCGACGAAATTAAATGAACGACTGGCATTCCAAACAGCTTTTACGTGCAAGTTAATAGATAATAAAATTGGCGATAACTTTCACTTATGTGATGTTTAAAGATTATGGGCACATAAAATAAGGCCCAGCTGAACTTACATCAGAGTTTAGTAGCTGCAAGTGCCTGCTGCAACAGTGTGGCTTGCTGATAGCCACAACTGGTAACACAAAAGTACTATATACAACGTTTTTGTGTTTTATAAAAACTCAAAATCTATTACATAAATCAAAAAGCATTCAGGTGCAGTTTTGATATAACTGGAACTTTTAACAATGTTCCCAGATGTTAGTTCAAGTATTAAATCGATGCATAAGTTTGTAGTCTTTTTGTTTTGTTGTCACAATACTGCATTACTAAGATATCGTTTACCGTTTGTCATCTTCGTTATTTGGAATGTTGTGCTTGTAAATACGTCTTGAATTTTGAAGATTTGAAGAAAATTTGTGCTAACTGTGAGCGAAAGAAGGCGGGGTGTCTAGTGTGAGGAAGGGAGAGAGAGAGAGAATACTTCCGACAAATTCTTCTATTTCAGTTTAACAGAGGAGCAAAGGCAGCAGTGGCGGTTCAAAACACTGTGCAGTCTACGGGGAGAATGCTATTGAAGAAAGCATGACAAGAAAATAGTTCTGTCAAGGAGGGCCAATTTGACGTGAGCGATCCGCCACGGCCAGGAAGATCATCGGGCTCTAATGGAGACCTTCTGAACTCTTTCATCCATCATTATCCAAGCCAGTGAACCCGAGAATTAGCAGATGTGATGAATTGTGACCATTCAGCCAACGTGCGACATTTGCATTCCACAGGCATTCCGGTGTGGTGGTAGTGTATTTATTACAGTGGCACCAAAACAATGCAAAACAACTGCAACAGACGAGTGGAACCAACGGACCGATGTGATTTTATGATACATTTGCTATGTGTGTTTAGCGCAAGATATTCCATTAGACGTTCACAATAAGATATAAAGCAATATACAAGGTGACGCAAAAACAACTACGCACTTACTCAATTTCACCTAACAAATGATTGCACTTCCTTTTATGTTCAAAAGTAACTACACACTCAATAAATTTTAGTTAGCAAAGGCTTTCACTTTTTTTTTTATGTTTCAGCTGTTTCCCTTTTGTATTAATGCACTGTTGAAGTCTACCTGGAACACTGTGATGAATGTTGTTGTCCAGATTGTGACAGATCTCCTCAATATAAACAATCAGCTCTTCAACAGAGCGTGTTTCCTTTCATACATTTCGTGTTGATCATACCCCAAAGAAAAAAAAATCATTGGGGTAAGATCAGGGAATCGTGGTGTGCAATTCAATTGCTGCACAAAATCCAGGCACTCTCCTATTGAAAACGTTATCAACGTACGTCCAAACAACTGTAACATAATGCGCAGGAGCTCCATCATGCCGGAATTTGAGTTCATCAAAGTTGTCCAAATGCATGATGATTCCTGGTGTAACCTCTTGAAGTAGAGCCAAGTACTTGATACCATTTCCATCAAAAAGTGCGGCCCAACCACACCTCGTGCCGATATTGCATCCCACACATTTACGCCGGGTTTATTTAGCACTTGCTCCGAAACAACATGATGGTTTTCCGTGTATCAATAAGTACAATTATGTCGGTTTACATGTCCAGATAACTTAAAGGTGGCCTCATTCGGCCATACAATGTTTTGAAAGAAATTGGGGTCATGTCAATACTGATCGAGCATAATCTCACAAAACTGCAGCCGCCTATCTGGATCATCTTCCAACAAACCATGTGTCAGACATGGAACGTACACTTTGAGCTTCTGTCGGTGCAATACCTTTTGGATTTTTTTTTTTTTTGAGTAGTGTTTAACGCCCGTTTTTACTACTGAGGCACCACATGCGGTGGACACTGACGATACATGAGATGAAATGATATATTGGGAAAGGATTTTTTTTAAGGAAGGAAGCGTTCCAGGCCTAAGTTTAGGTACCTCCCCGGCATTTGCCAGTTATGAAGACTGAGGAAAACCTGGAAAAAACCCATTCAGGGAGGACGGTCCTGGCGGGATTCGAACCGCAGACCTCCCGCTCACGAGTCCGTGCCTTAACGACCTTGGCCGCCCGTGGCGGTCACCTTTTGGATTGACCGACGAAACATTGCTAAGAGTTTTACCGCTAATCGTCGTGTGGACTTCCTTGGGGTAGTCGTGACAACCAGATACATATTGTGTTCATTTTCCTTCGTTCTTTATTGTACTGTATGTACATTTCTAAGCTAGTAAAACTGTCTGCGGGAAGAGCAGGAAATGAATCGTCAGTAACTGAAAATGTTAACAAAGGAGGAAAGAAATTTTGCTGAGATCGGCTACCAATAAGGTTTACGTTCTATACTCAGGGGATTGAGATAGCATCGAGTCAGATCCACCATCACGTAAGGCTGTTTTCTGCATAATTCACAAAGTTGAAATTGAACGTTCTGTTTTGAATTCGCTTCGCAGTGGGCGATCCACGACAGCATGGACTGATAAAGAAAACCTTTTTGAGCATAACATACAAATGAGTGGAATCGCATGTTAACTGAAATGCAATAGTTACTTTTGTGTCACCCGTAAAAACACAAATCAAACAAATAAAAATCAAAATAAAATAAAAAGTACCAGAAGAATAATTTTTAAAAATATCAAAATTACATTTAAATTATAAAGAAGTCTCATTATGGATAACACTGGATTCAATTTTTTCCCCAACCCTCTGCCCGGTAACCAGCCTGAGCTGAAATTTAACAAATCTCCTCTCTCCTTCATTACCTGCCAGTAAAGCCCAACATGACCAGCTCCCTCTGTTCAATCCTATGCGTAGATACTTTTCCCCCCATTCTTCCGTACCTTTACACTCAGTCAGAATATTTGTCCTGATTCCCCCTTCTCCCAGATGGGACATATTCTCCGCTCATATTCGTCAGTGTTCTTAATCATTCCTCATCCCCTACTCGTTCCGGTGTATGATTACCGCACGTTTTAAGTGAAAACAACAAAAATCACCGAGTGGCCATTTATGCATCTCTGCTTGGTCGTCATCAGTTAGCTAGTGAACAACATGAACGATTCCTATCCAAGATTAACGTTGGGAGAGAGTCATCACATAATGGAGGAGAATACATTACTGATACATTTTTGTATTCTATTCTTCTAATATAAAATGTTTAACACAGCCAAAAAACACTCCGTACTTATGCATCAACCTGATATTCTGGATTCTGAAGAATACAAAAATAGATATTCATTATTTAAAGTATGAGTACTTAAGCACAACGCCTTGCAGAGTTTCGAATCTCTCTAACTCTCTAAAGAAATTTGAAAGGCAGCATTCTTCTCTAAAGGAAACGTCAATCCTTTTAATTCCATTTTCAACCCAGGAAAGAGGTGAAATAAATGTAGATTATATGAGTTTTGTGATAGATGGTGGAGGCATTTACATCCCAAGTGTGAAAAACTGATTTATGTCAGTCCTGCAGTGTAAAGTAAAGTGCTGTTTTTATTATTAGATTAAATACTCACAGTCAGGTTTACAGTTTTGTAGAATATCCAAAAATTACTTACTGGAAAATTTATGCGACGTTTCAATTAATACAATATTTCAGTACAGAAAATAAATTAAATTTTTTACAAATGTAAAATTGCCATTTCTTAATTGAAACAATTATCTTGGTCCTTATTAAAGTGAAAAATTCTTTTGTAGTTGAAGTCCAAAACAACTGATAGAAGATAGCTAATTATATATCTAGTTAGCTTTAAGTGTTTATTGGGATTTTGTAAATATTTTGTGTGTGCAATGCATTAAACATGTGGTGATTATTAAATATAGAATGGAGAGAGAAAGGACAAGGGACAACAGTAAAATCTAAGATATATGTCTGAAAGTATATAGAATGTACTTTCGAACGAAGCCATTAGATGGTATATGTGAGCAGAGATGCATGTCTCAGCACAAACCGAAGTTCAGGCGCTTAGCGACAGTGATCAGGAATGGAGGTTACAAAGAATGAACAACGTGGGAATATGAAAAGGGTGACGCCATTCACTGAACTGTAGCTTGAGTTCTGGTTCATGCGTCTTACCCAAGTTTCATGAGTTCAATATGGTATCCCCTTCTTCTTGAAATCTCGCCAGATTGATGCGACATGTTTCGTAGCGAAGCTAGTTCTGTGCCAACTCTGCTCACATTTTCCGTATGTGCAGATTCTCCCATGTAACGCGATGCACTGTTGTGCCAGAATTCCTGTTTACTCTTCTAATTCCACCAGTGTTCAGCGTCTATCATCACGTAAGAAATGTTCCACCACCATCACCGGTACATCCTTGACCGGGGATACAGGACACCCACTGCGCGGCAGTAAACATTCTCTCCTGTTTGAAGGCCTACGTCCAGCGCTTCCCGTAGATCTACGAGTATGTGGCGTTCTCTTGCATTCCTTCCGCGGAGAAATGCTATTTTCACATAAGCAAGTAGTTCACTCTTTGTGACCTTCGTTCCTGCACAATGTCGCTCACCAACCGACCTTCGGGATGTGCTGAGACACGCAGTTCTGCTCGTATACATCGTCTGGTGACTTCATTCAAAAGTAAATTCCATATACTTTCAATTGTTTATGTTAGATTTTTCGTGTTGTTCCTTGTTCGCGAGAGGGAGAAAAATATTTGCCATGACTTATGATTTATCCCTCGTATATTGTAAGCTACTTAATCAAAACCATTTAACTATATTCATGGCGGACAAGGTACAAACTTTTGAAGCTAATATGCAAAACACGCAATATTTGGAATAATTGCACGTCCTTAACCTAGGTGATCAAAGACTAACATATTATTATTATTATTATTATTATTATTATTATTATTATTATTATTATTATTATTATTATTATTATTATACTGTAGTTTGTGGCTTGTGACCTATTACCCTTCCCATCTGTTGTCTGCAGTTCAGTACCAATTTAACTTATTTGACTCTATTTTTAAAGCTTAGTAATAGGGAAAAATAATTACTTACTTTACCAGATGCCTGCAATTTCACCTTATTAAATTTATTAAACTATTAAATTTGACCTTATTTCACTTTTTGAAAGATGATCGGCTATTGCATAATTATATATTTATTTTTTTGTCTAATGCCAGACCTTCATGAACTTGTGAGCATTTCCTTAAGGATAATTATAGTGGGCTTTTGAGGCCGGGATGCTCATTTGATAGCACTACGGTATCCAAGTGGAGATGATGGTGAAGGTTATGTAACCCAAAGGGGTTCTTAGACCTAGGGACCTAAATGGGATCGGTATGGGTGTTGAAATATTTTAATGATGGCGCTAATTAGCTCAGAATTCCTTGGCGCCCTAAGTTCTCGACGTAACAAAATAACTTAAAAAAGAATTCTTACCCAGGCCGCTTGACCTGAATGGGAATAGAACCCGGAACCTCCGAAACGCTACCCCTAGAGGTGATCTAATTACTTAATATTATTGCTGAGATATATGTACGTACATATTGAAACTTGGTCTTTACAATTTATATGTTAGAAAAACAAATTGCTATAATCTATAAATAGGCCCGTGGACGCTAATGGGCCAAAAGAATGTTACTAAAATTCAGCCAATTTAAAAAACTCTACGACAGTAAATGACCACTATAACAACAAGCATAGAAGGCGAACTATCATTAGCAGTGAAAAATATCTCCTAACCACCGCAACATTGTCTATCATTTTCAGATGTCATTTGTTTCGTGAGGGAAGCGTAATGGCGGCTACATCATTATATTTTGCTTATTGATTTACCGCCATCAGAAATGTTTGCGCTACAATGTAAATGTACTGTTCTAGTTCTGAGAAATTAATAACGCCAGAAAAGAAATTCAACAGAAAGCAATGAATGTATGTTTGAAGACATATTATTAAATTACACAGAAAACGCTTAAATGTGTGTATTTCCACCACGTAAACGCTCTGTTATATGCTAATTAGTGCAAAACGACTGTGGTCATTCGAGGATGTCAAAAAACGGAAGTTGGTTGGATATTTCTCTCAATATTCGATACCGTTAGTATGCTATCAGTGTCTATGTGATGCTGAAATAAAGGCTTTTCTTCGTTACGGACTATCAATAGAACTTATATGTGGTAGTTGCTAGTTGCACAATTAAAGAACGAATATTGCTAACTAATAGACATAGGTTATATATATATATATATATATATATATATATATATTAGTGAATTTATTTACAGCTATCCATGTCGCACGGGTTCTGGGACCGTACATGCTTTTCCAACACACCCACATACAAATCAATATTTAACTCCTAAGATAGAATAGGTATATATAATAATGAAATGAATAAATGAAAAATACATATAATAATAGAAAACTGCGAAATGCATACACAAAATAAATAGAAAAGAGAACAGTGAAAAAGGAAATAACTTACACTCCCACACATATAAGGTACAAATAGTTCCAAAAATATAATTACCCAAGTTCCTCTACCGCTCTGCCTCTTCCGATCAGAGCTGCCTCACTTTATTTAAAAATTTACCTACTCCCTCCTCCTCCTTCCTATCAGTCAGCAAAGCCCAGCACTGCGACTGCCCTCTCATTCCGTTAACAAACAGGGCATGTATATATCTCTTACTTCATTCTTACGTTCCTTTGCAGTACGTCAGAATATGCTCCCAAGATCCTTTTTTCGCAAATTTAGGGCAGATTCTCGTACCCTCTCGGTCTATTACTTTAGTCATATATATTGTTTCTATAAGGTACCATTTTGACTTCGATATATAGTGTAATCTATTTAGGACCATTTGAAAGCATTAACACAAATTATTAGCTGCTAATGTCTTACCATTATATTGGAGATGCACGGAGCTACCTTCCAGGGAAAATACAAAGAACTATTGGTAAGCTCTTAGCCTGGGAGCCTTTTCATCAATAAGAAACAAAAGAGGTTATCATAACAAGTATGTTGTTTTACAAATATTTTCTCCAACTTGTTAAACGTAGGTGTAGCTGATTTTATGTTGTGAATTTTTAAAGTAAACATGGCAGAGAAGAGTTTGAATTTATCGTTGATTAAGTACTTCTCTTTAAAAGACTTTCCCGGCAAGGAAATTTATGCAGATATAGTGGACACATTGACAGATCATTGTTCTTCGTACGCCAACATAAAGTATTGAGTTGTGGAGTTTATTTGACATGTGTTTCCTGTTTCTGTGTCCACTCCCGAAAAATTTAATGCAGTGCATAATATGATTTTGGAGGAATTGAGTGCATTGGATTGAAATGTATTGCAGAAACTTTGAACTACGCCTACAAAGCGGCTTTTACATCGTACATTATGATTTGGGAATTAGAAAAATAACTGCTAAATGAATTCCAAAATGATACATTTTATTTTTATTTATTTTATTTATTGATGATACTTTAACATCTCATGTCATCAACGTGCCATTTAATTCAGGGCGTGAAAACTCCGATAAATTTTGCTCAGAGACCTTTTCTTCCAGACTTAAAGTTTTTTTACATGCTGTAAATCTAACGGGATCCATGCTTTACTTCCCATACTTAGAATTCTTACACTCTGACTGGCATTGAACCTGCGATCTTGAGTCTACAAGGCGAATATGGTTACCACTAGACCACCAGAACCGATTCAAATGGCAATGGTAATCACAAACGACTCAGAGTGACAACTTCCAAGTAGATTTGTCTTCATTTTGAATATTATTCTTTCAACTTTTTTGGACCGTTTAGTGCTTAAGGCCAGTTTTAAATACTGAGGCATCACACGCAGTCAACACCGCTGATGCATGACATGAAATGATACTGGGAAATGTTTTTTTTTTTTTAAAGAGGGAAACATTCCAGGCCAAAGTTTAAGGCACCTTCTCCGGCATTTGCCATTTATAAGGATTGAGGAAAACCTGGGAAAAATCTCTATCAGGGAGGACAGTCCTGGTGGGAATCGAACCTCAGACCTCCGCGTTAACATCGAGTCCGCGCGTTAACGACCTCGGCCACCCATGGCGATACTTTTGGGTCGTATTGTAACTAAAGACAAAACATGCATCCAGTACTACGAGTCAGAAACAAAAACAATCAAACGAATGGAAACAGGATGGTTTGGCCTCTCCGAAAAGCATTTCGTGTTCAAAAATCGCCAGGGAAGGTTCTCGCATGTTTTTTTTTGGGGGGGGGACAAATAAGAAATTATAATGCCCCAGATTATTTAGAACACGGCACGGAGCGTATTTTCTGTATTACTGACCAAGATTCGGGAGATATTTTTAGAAAAATGCCAAACTTGGGCTAGCTTCTTGCCATTGAAGAACTCGCAGTAGTTCGAAATATAGCAAATTTCAAGTGTGACTCTTTCTCAGTGTTTTATCCTTATCTACTTTTATTATTATTGTTAATTTACATATACATAAGTTACTCATAGAAAATGTGCGAATTGAAGTATATGAATGTGTTTATATATTTATAAATGCATGTAGCTCTTTGTGTATGTGTGCATATTTTGGTTGTTACAAGAACGGTAGTTACCATACTGGCCTTCTAAACCCAAGATCGCGGGTTGGAACCCGGCCAGGACCGATGGATTTTTTCGGGCGTAAAAATCGTAAGTATGGCTTCCTTCGGAAGGGAAGTAAAGCCGTGGGTCCCGTGTCGTACATTTACGGCACGAAAAAGAACCTCAAGCCTGAAAGAGAGGCCTCTGAGCAAAATTTGTCGGCCGTTTCACGCCCTGAGTTGAATGGGACGCTGATGACCTGAGATGTTAAAGAGCGTCCGTAAATAAACCAATAAAAAAAAAAAAAAAAAAAAAAAAAACAAGCATGGTATTAGCATGTACAGCCGTAAGGCCCATGCGACAGTTTTACTTACTTGTGTGTACTTTAAAACTGCTACAATAAAAGTCCATTACTACTACTGTCCCCTTGTATGTGGTGCATTTCACAATATGGACAAAATCAGAATTTATAAAATATTAAAAACTAACCTTTAACTTGCAACAAGAGCAAGGAATTAAAAAAGAAGAGCCAACAAGATCAAAGGCGAACTTTTTGGGGTTATAAAGAGTTCAGGACTATCAGCTATGTATCCACTCTTAAGGAATGCTTTGATAATCTTATTGGTATACGTGGTGACGAGAACTTGTGAAAGATAATCGCATGCAACCAAATACAGTGTACTCGGTCCTGAAACTGGCTATTCTTTATGGCATAGCTGCAGAATGTCGATAATATACTTATAGGCATAGGAGGGGGAAAAATCTGGAGGCAGAATTCGTGCAGTAACTCCAGGTGGTGTTAATTTTAACGTCACACTAATTTCAGAAAGGATATGCTTTTTATGCTCATTCTTTCTCCCTCTGGGAAATTTTTTCCGTCCCTTTCTGATGGAATGTGAAATATAACAACTGTTGTAAATATAGTGCAATGTTTGCTTTGCTTATGGTTGAAATTCCTTTGCTTTGATGTCAACGCTACTGGCATTATACGAGAGTAAGTCATTAAGTTAACTACAAATGGATAAGAAACTTAAACAGATAATGGTATGGAATTGAAAAAATTGCTTTATTTGCTAACATAATCTTTCTATACATTTAGCCACTTGTTTCATCGTTTCACAAGCCTCTGAAATCCAGCAGCATAAAACTCTTTGGACTGCTGTCGAAAACAGGCGTTTTTTTTTCATTTTTAAGCTTCGTCGTTAGGGAAGTGTTCACCCGAAAGACAATGTTTAAGAAGGGGATAAATAAAAATCACTTGGAGCAAAGTCGGGGCTATATGGAGGATGCTCGAGGATTTCCTGTCTCATTTATCTTGCAAGAGCAACACGTGGTAAGGAGTCCTGGTCGCTTCCGTTGATTGGCCTTACGAACTTTCCTAAGATGTTACAGCAGGAATCGGCATTTACTGTTTGGCCTAGAGGCGTGGAATGTGCTGAGCAAAGTGATTACAGAAAACTTCGAGAGTCATTTTCCTAGCGGATGGTGTCCTGACGCCGCAGGATATTTACAATGCATTGACGAAAAGCTTTGTCTCGAACTGGTAATGGTGAACCCAAGACTCATCATCTGTGACATTTATGGTTAATATATCATGTCCTTCATCGTGGTAGCAATTGAAATCAGACCCATTCTTTGCATTTGGTGTTATGGAGTCAGCATGCATAGATTTTGTGAACTCCAAACCTGTCATGCATTATGAGGTTGGCCATGCAGTATGAACAACCAATAGCAGCAGTTATAGTTACTCTTCTGTCTGATAGGATTTAACCATTCAACTCGTTGCAATCTTCGTTGCCCGGACGACGCGGTGTGCATCTTCGATACGTGTCCGCCCTTCAGAGAACTTCTTCACTCTGTTGTAAACAGCTTCACTTGACAGCTAATTCTCACCTTAGATGGGAAGCTATTCTTTATGAATATTCTTTTGCCCACAAAAAGCACACAATGGAGAGCTGCTCGAGGGTTGTACACTCACTCAGAGGCGCCGCCATCTTGTAACTGCTGTTTCACTAATGTAGACATCGAGTGTCTGGTATCTAAGGTCACCAAATGCCACCTAATTAGTGCTCCCATCTAGTAGCAATAGCCTCAGGTGCCTCATTTAACCTTATAGTACCCCATATTAATTTGAAACTGCATTATCCTATTAGTATTCATCTATAGAGAATTCTTTTTGGTCCGCACCTGAATGCAAACCTGAGGGGCCAAGGTTGCATCGATTGTAGATTCCGTCGATGGAAAAGTTCTCCTCACATTTCTATTCACACAACTTTCATCAATAATGGAATGCATACAATATTAGTTTTAATTCATAATGAGTTTTAACCTGCTTTATAGAAGTTCGTAATGATGTACGTCTGCAGTCATGCATTTCTCACATATTTTAATCGCAACTTCTCGTCATCCGGCTCACTTCTATCTTTATATTTTTCCTTAAGAACCTCTAAAGTATTGGAATTAATCCTAAACATTTTAGTTCTACTGGTAAACTTGTTAACAATACAATACATTACGCTAAAACTGTAGTAACACAAAGACTTGGGCTATATCAATCTCTTAATCTCAAACCAATACACATATAAGACTGGTTTTATAGTCAAAATTCCTGTCTGCAAATTTGCAGGTCCTGGGGTCGATTTTCGTAAGTTCATTGCCTGGGTAAGGCTTACATCGCAGTTTTTACTTGCCCTGAAAAGGTGAATGCCAAGTAACGTAACGCTGCGGGCTCTGGATTCATTTTCAAACTCATTTCATCAAACATTCATTCTTTTTAGCCCTTTGCTGTTATGAGGGACGTTAAACTGTTAACAAATAAACAAAAACACCGTACAAATACAACCCAAACACAGAAGTAGTGCTTGTTATCTTAAGAACACAGGAACACAGGAAATGTACATACAGGTAATTGCTTGACTTTAGCCTAACTCATGCTGCCCTGGTACTTTGTTTTCGTGTCGACAGTTGTATATTTTGGTACTTCGTTGTTTGATCAATGGGGAGGAACAACTTGTTGCTCTGTCATAAAGCGAAGAGAATGGGCATTAAAAAGGTTAAGTATGCTATCCACTTAAACTACCTGTGGTTATATTCGTGCGTTTCTGATTGCTTGCAATTCTATTCAACTCAATATTGATTTTCAATTGTGGGATTTCTGAAGGATTGTAAGCTATTACAGTTGTTACCATTGAACGATTTTTGAATAATTTTCCAAATCTCCAAAGATCCTGCCTGCTGGGCACCTAAAATGAGAAATAAATATCATTGTGTGTGTGTGTGTGTGTGTGTGTGTGCTTATTCTCAAGGAAATTCGGCATATAATCATCAATTAACAAGGGATCCGTCGAGTTCCTTTTCCAGAAAAATTGAACCATTGGGGTAGGGGTTAATCTATAGCAAGATGTTTCCCTCCCCCCAAAAAGCTAAAAATCGCTCTAGCGACTTCAGTTTTTGTTTATTTTGTTTATTCTCAACGAAACTGAGTAAATTTCTTTAAATATAAACCGATGAAAGTAGTTTCCGAAAATTAGGGCAATCGGGCCATTAGGAATGGGGGTGCACCTGAAAAATGAAATTTAAATATCGGTCTAGCGGTTGTAAATTTAAATGTTTAAAGGAAACTGGGTATATGCCCTTAAAATAAAACAATAAAAATAGTTTCCGAAAATCAGTGAGATCGAACTATTAGAAGGGGGGGGTTTACTAAGAGAAAAAAAATTAAAAATAGCTCTAGTGGCATTATTGTCTGTTTTTTCGCGACGAAACTCCGTGCATACCATTGAAATATAACAATTAAAAGCAGTTCCTGAAAATCAGGGAAATCGAATCACCAAGAATGGGGGTTTATCTGAAACCCAACATTTAAAACTCGCTCTAGCAGCATCAATATTTGTTTTTTCGCAACAAAACTCGGCATATACTATTTAAATCAAAAAAGATAAAAAAATCTGAAAATTAGTGAAGTCAGATTATTAAGAGGGGGGTTAAACTGAAACCGAAAATTTAAAAATTACTCTAGCGGCACCTATATTTGTTTCTTCCCAACTAAATTCGGTATATAATATTTATTTAAAATAAGTAAAATTAGTTTCTAAAAATTATGGAAATTGAACCATTAGGAGTAGAGGTGTGCTTGAAAACGAAATTTAAAAAGCACTCTTGGGTTTAATTATTTCTCTATTGTTTTAAAATAAAAGGACAAATAATTCAGGATATAAACTGCATTTATAATGATGCATATGTTTTATACGTTAACATCGTTATTAAGATAGAAAATATGAAATATCAATCTAATGTGCTTGAGAATCATTTTTGTATGTAAGAGCACTCTGTAATAGCATTCAGAAAACGTTTCCATTACATGTTTTTACTACAATGACACTTAAATTAAATTTCAAAGTCAAAGAAAATCTTTGAAACTTTCGATTGTTTATAGTTGATTGTGCATATTTGCTTAGTACAATGTAATTGTTTTTAAATAGTAACCACAGAATGTAACTCGAAACTTTCTGTTATTTTTCTCTATTTTAGTGAATTTAAAGATGATATCAAGGGCTTTAAAATGTTTAAAAATACCCACGCAGTATAGTTTTGTCTATCAGTGGTCATGTATATTACTAATTTTTATGGTTTAATCTCAACAACAATAATAATAATAATTCTAAAAATGTGGTTTCTCATTTGTGATACTTATAGGTTGCAAGAACATCTAATTTAGTTACTTTAATATCACACAGTAATGCCATAACTTATTTTATTATTTAATAAGGCCATAATGTGAATTTTTTACTCTTTTTTAAAGTTACTGTACTCGGCGAGGATTTCGCTTTGTTTACGCAGCTTGGTGACGGAGTTTCCTTTCTTCTTCGCAATCGTCTTGTACAGCTTTCCTGGTAGATGGTAATCTTCCTCCTATATTATCTATTTATTTTCTGTAGATCTACATTTTATGAAAAGTACAAGTTTTAGGAGGCTTCTGCCTCTTTTTTGTATTTATTACTTGTTCCGCCGAGCGGGGTAGCTCAGGCAGATAACGCTTGGCCTCGCATAACGAATGTCCCGGGGTCATTTCCCGTTGGGACAGCTTTCCTGACCTTGGGTTTCTTCTTGGTTTTCCCTGGCCATTTAGGCGATTGGCATGGATATTTACATTCCATGAATTTTCCGTTCTCCCATTTGCCTTACTTTTCTTTCATAGTTTCAGTTACAGGGTCGCAAACAGTAGAGACAGCTTGAGTCGGCTTTTGATGTAGCTTCTAAATCCGGTTACAAGTTGGGGGTTTGTATTCATATCCCAACATTTGTCACTAAATTGAAAGGCAATTAAGTATAACGTCACCTTAATTAAGGTCGTATTTTTGTTATTCTGGTTTTTGATTAGATTGCTTATTGGGGGCTTCTGAATGACAGTCAAACATTTTCAGATATACGAATGGAAACATATTACATTGTTTGTAATTATACTAGTTATTCCGTTCTAACCAGAAAATAAATTAGTCGGTCCTGGTGGTGTAGTGGTTACCATACTTGCCTCCTACACCCAAGATCGCGGGTTCGAACCCGGCCAGGACTGATGGATTTTTTCGGGCGTAAAATCCTAAGTATGGCTTCCTTCGGAAGGGAAGTAAAGCCGTGGTCCCGTGTCGTAGATTTACGGCATGAAAGGGAACCTCAAGCCTCATAGAAGAGGCCTCTGAGTAAAATTTATCGGCCGTTTCATGCCCCTAGTTGAATGGCACGGTGATGACCTGAGATGTTAAACAGCGTCGTTAATTAAAACAAATCAACAATTGTATCAGAACTTTTTTTAGTTTTTCAACTTCCAATCTAAACCAGGCCATTCCTGATTTAGCCTTTCTCCTAGAACGAGTATATATATACACCTCTTTACCCCAGGTTAATTTAATTTATTAGATAGGCTCAAGGAGACTTTCGTGTTACCTTCTGCTTCGATTTCCTGCCTGCTGATATTCTCTAGCATTGTTCTAACCTTCTTCCACATATTTTTTTTATTAATTTCATTACCTCGTTGCCATATTGAATCCAGGCCAATTCCTCTAAGTCCTCTCTCCACCTCAGCAGCTCAAAACGTCGGTGTTATATTTTATATCTGGCGTCTATAGCATTTAGCACGAAGTGTGGACTGGTCTCCCTGCATAAGTCTAAGCCAGTATTTCACCGTCCTTGTTTTACTATTAACTGTATCTTCAAAACAACCCATCTCCCTCATTACCCCACATTTTGACGTTCTTTTACAGAGTCCGAGAACTCTTTTCCAGAAATAAACTTATTTTATTTACATGTTCAGTTCTCCGCCATCATTTCACTTCCATATAACAGAATAGACTTAATCATAGCATTGTATCCTCTCTAGTGTATTTACTGGTATATCTGGAACGCGAGTCAGAATACGTAGTAACTCATTTAGTTGACCTTGTGTTTTATAATTAACAAAAGAAAAATGCTTATTCAATTTGCTTATTAATTACAATTTTTTTTAACATGTTGTGTTTCTTGTCCACTGTAGTATCATTTTTCATAGCTGCCATAAACGTATTAGTTTTTAAAAGGCATTGTTTTATTAATACGTCAAAGCTTCAAAGTAAAAGTAAAAGTCGGTGGCGTACATACCCTTAAGCCCTAATATGCAAGCTTGAATCTTTTGACCCTGAGTTCCATATCTAATTATAATTAAAGGTTTCTTTAACAGTAATATTGTCAGTGTCAGTATTAACCCAGTATTATTGTCCATTATTTATATTACGTTAACTACATACTCCAGAAATCCAACATATCTTATTCCATAATTTGTTTCTTAGTATTCTGTTTGATCATAGCTAAACAAATCGACTGGTACATTTTATTTTGTTTTTACTCTCTTAAATGTAACAAAGAAAAAAGAAATCAACATCTAATTGAATTGCTAAGTATTAATGCAGCGCCACGAGTTTGTAAACAGCGTAGCTTTTAGTCATTGTTTACTTCGGAAGTTGTAGTCAATGCGCAAGAGCGAATTATTAGCTTGGGAGCTTGTCATATGACAGTAAAATGTGGCCGTTGTAGCGCGGATAACAGAAACAGCACTGTGATTTCCCGGACCGTAATTACCTATCTGGTTCTCTTCCCCTGAAAATGGCAACAAACAGCGTCAACTGTCGTGATCTGTTTTATTACAGCTCGTCGCTTGCTAACGCGCAATGGTTTGCAGACTTTCTACATTATTAACGAACTAGTAAACCGGGATACCGCCAAGTCTTATTATGCAGTCAACTGTTTGTAAGCTGTGTGAGATCGTAGAGTTTTATATTTACTATGGATTACTGAAGTGTGAGATTATTAGTAAATTATGTATTTACATCTCTTAATACTGGTCGATTTTTCCTTCGCGGGACCGCTCCACATGCAGTTGGCCGCAGCTGACCGAGCTCTGTAGTTCTCGTCTCGTTCCCCACGCTTGAAATCCGACCGGGGAGCCGGAGAGGAGGTCAGTAAAGTTTATCCCTAGGAACGTAGGTGGTGTTCTTGTGTGATAAGTGACAGTGAATTAAATATTCATAAGGAGGCGCTCTATTCCCCAAAGAGTAGTTTTTGTTTACGATTTGCACATGTATGCATTCAGTTTACAAGCCAAAGCTCGATTCACCGATTGGTAAATAAATTACGTGAAATGGAAAGTATTCTTTACAAAAAGCATACAAAGACGTATAGTACTCATAGAAAAAACGTTGGACATGCTCTGAAACGTTACCCTAAAAATCATTGCAATGTATTTCTCAGCAAACGGGAATTTCCTATTCCTTATTCGAAACGGCTGCAAAGCTACTGAAATTGTGATTATTTTTTTTTTATTTAATAGTGTGCATTTTTTACTGCTGAGGAGGCATCACTGGTGATGGACACTGGTGATGCATGAGATGAAATGATATACTGGAAAAGGAATTTTTTAAAGGAAGGAAGCGTTCCAGGGTACCTCTCTGGCATTTGTCATTTATGAGGACTGAGAAAAAACTGGAAAAAAACCTCAGTGAGGGAGGACAGTCCTGACTGGAATGGAACCCCCAGACTTCTCGCTCACGAGTTCGTACTTTAACGACCTCGGCCATCCGTGGCGGTCTACTTCTAAAATGACTTAAACAGAGTGGCCCTGAATGCGGGAGTAGATTTTGAATAGTGTCCAGGACGAATAAATTGGCTCTAAGCTAATTTAATTTACGGATGAATCTAAATGGGTATTTGTAATTTACAAAATAACCTGGAGTTCAGAAAAAACCTAATTGCTTTCGGAACTCCACTCCTACATGATCAAAAGATAGTAATGTGGTGTGCTATTAGCGGCTATTTTTTTTTAAAGAAATAATTAATAATATATGCACGTGCAAGAATATCTTGGAACAATTTTTCCGTGAATTATCTGTGAGAAAACAGTACAGAAAGCCCATGTCTCCTTGCATGTACTTAATTAAATATTCGACCATAGTGTCATCACCAACAAGGTATGGTTCTCTACCAATTCAACGCCCTGCAATTTTTATCTCTGAGGGACATTAAACGAAAAAGCGAAAGAGACAAATCCACACACATGAACTGAAAAATAACATTCGTGAAGAAATTTCATCCGTTTCTAAGAGGGAGCTTCAGAGGTTAATGTTTAATTTAATAAGCTGGTGCCAGAGGGGAGGCAGTTCCAGATCTTCTAGCTTGATAATGGTCAGTAAATATACATTTTAATGTTTAATGACTTATGGGATAATCATAGTTGCGGACTTTCTGACAACCCATCCACCGCGGTACCAGCGTGGAATGGTCCTATAAAGGAAAAATCGCCAACTGCAAGGTCAAGATATATGTTATCTTTATTGATTTCTCTAAAACTTTCGTCTCTGTCAGTACGAAGATTCTCATAAGCAAATTAAAGAGAGCGCGCGCGCGTGTGCGTGTGCGTGGGCGTAGGCGTGGGCGTGTGCGTGTGCGTGTGCGTGTGCGTGTGTGTGTGTGTGTGTGTGTGTGTGTGTGTGTGTGTGTGTGTGTGTAACGACTCACCAAGAACGACTTCAAACTGTATAGAGATTAAAGATGGAATCTCAACATGCATCCAATAGAGCAAACCACAGATGTCTTACAAGATGATTCTCTAATGCCCAGTACTGTTTATTATAGCGACAGATATGTTAAAGAAATTCTTTCACATGGGTAATTTTATATATGTATACCGATGACATGGTCCTTGCTTCGAGAGTAAAATCAATTACAAGCTGTTTTTGATTTGCTGGCGATGTGGGCAAGATGATCTTCACTGAAATTAGGCCAAGGCTGACGTTGTTCATTGGGCATATACATAAAATATGTATTCTGAGATCTTTAAACAAGATAGTAAATGGTTAACTTTGTGAATGAAATAGTAGGGTTAAATCATAGCATTGAACCAGAAAACATGGCCAAAAGGAGCAATTTAGATCCTGGAGAAAAAAATGTGAAGTATGAACCATTGGTTTCTTCCTCTAATGTCCTTCCAGTTACTGTTCTGAATAACGACAGTGATTGGTTCAATTTTCTTGATATAAAGCTGCCACAGAAAACTGAAGCTAAAATAGCAGCAGGTATTTACTTTTTTTTTTGTTGAATTATTTATTTATGGACGCTCTTTAACAGCTCAGGTCATCAGCGTCCCATTCAACTCAGGGCGTGAAACGGCCGATAAATTTTGCTCAGAGGCCTCTCTTTCAGACTTGAGGTTCTTTTTCGTGCCGTAAATGTACGACACGGGACCCACGGCTTTACTTCCCTTCCGAAGGAAGCCATACTTAGGATTTTTACGCCCGAAAAAATCCATCGGTCCTGGCCGGGTTCGAACCCGCGATCTTGGGTTTAGGAGGCAAGTATGGTTACAACTGTACCACTAGGACCGACACCCCCAAACGAGAAAGTAACCCAGCGTATAAAGAGAATATTAATGTCCGAACCATTGCTATGGAAAATTGTTATTAGTAGATTTAAGATAAATCGCTTATGTTGTATTCGTATTTGTTTGGATTTACTGTCATTTATTTTTCTGCATTTGAATGGGAAACATTCAGCAATTTAACAAAGCTCATGAACTGCGATGCAAAAAACGTAGGCAACTGTTCAAATATAATAAACAAGTTTGGAGTGTGTGTCAAGGCATCTCTTACGGTTGGGTATCAGGCAGTTCCCTCTTTGCTTAGTTTGAGGAAAGACAAATTTCAATTTCCCTCAATTAATTTCCAGCTTGTTTGAGTAAACACTTTTTCACTAGGGAGGGGAAAGTGGATTTTCAGTGTCGCGTAATGCTACTTTTCATGCTAATAAAACGCTCCGCTTTTGCTTTGATGGATTTTCTTAATTTTCTACAGGCTTACAACTAACGATTCTTTTAGACATTATACACGGGATTTTATCAAGATTTTTCATCATGTAGATTTATGAAAAGCAATATTCGTTTCATCTAAGGTTTCCAAATTTAATGTTAATCACATCACGGGAGAAAAGAGAGCAAATGGGGATTTGTTTTGAGACTGCTTTTTCCTGAATAGTCCGATAAGATTTGTTAAGGAAAAAGCTATATGATTATTCGTATATCATATTAACATTATATTTTAAAATATTTATAAAAGTACTGGTTGAATATTTTCAATAAAAGTACAATAATGTATAGACATAATAATAATAATAATAATAATAATAATAATAATAATAATTATAGGTAATGAAATTTGACCAAATAACGTTATTTTAAATAAAAATAGTTTTTAAAGAAAACATTTAAAATAATATATCAAATAGAGGGACAGTCACTGCACTTCTAATAAATTTATGTCTATTTTTAAATTCCTCTAAATGGAATAATACGCAGTAATTCCACTACGCGCTGTTAATTCCTTAGTTTCTGCAGTAGCTACATAAACGAACCAAAGGTCTAATATATTCTCCCTATACATATAAACATATAAGCTTGAAAAAGAAACTGTTCTCTTTACTTACATATGCAGCTGATAAAGGTTAAGTCCTAGGACACGGCGCACTTCGGCTTAGAATAGATTCGTGTCGTTTCAGCGCCTTTACTACGCTTTTCGGCATAAATAAACAATACTTTAAGATATAAGATTTAAGATACAAACTGACGTCTTTTGTTTCACATGCAAAGATAAACAACGAAATACAACAGTTGAAGATCGAGTTTAAAACAGAATTGTGCAAGGACCGAGTCTGAGCGATCTATGAGTATGGAAAACTGTCGCTAGGTCGCGCACCTCTTTTCATGCCTGCATAGCGTTTAAATACCGGACTTTGGAGCCCAACATAAGATTCGGTTTAAATGCTCAGGTTCACAACTATATTCTGTAAAGGCATAGATATGCAGAGAGAAATAACAAATGTGGTAGAAGTAAAGAATCTTTGCAAATGAATATAAATTAGTGAAAAGGAACGGGTTAAGAAGTGAAGTATGGAATAAGTTTATACTGGTCATGTCAACCGATGCTACTAGTTGTGCAAGTGAGTGACATTTTAGTAAAGCAGGCCTTGTAATTACCAGCAAGAGAAACAAACTGGATCCAAATAGAATATATACATGCTCTCCTTGTTTACTAAAATAAAAATTTAAACTGTTAATGCTTAAAATGTACTTTTAATAATATTATGACACATTCCTCCACTTTATTAAATGAAATGCAGACCCTCATATTTTGCATATTATGTTGCTCATCTAGGTCACGCTTGCAGTGCGTTGAAACACGGATACGAAATCTTGTTTTCTTTTCGAATTTGACATTTGAGCTGATGAATCGAACATGGTAAGCTTTACTCTACTAATACGTATTTAATTCTTGGATCTGCAGTGTTGTCATGTTATAAAGCTGCAATTTAGGCAAAAAAAAAATTGTAAAACTTATGGCTGAAAATTAAATGTTACCATGTAGAGAAGGACCTCATCTTGGTATTTTACAAAATTCAACAAATTACACAAAATATATGTTTTAAAAAGCAGTAACTTCCGAACTGTTGATTTGGTTTATTTATGGACGCTCTTTAACATCACAGGTCATCAGCATGCCATTCAATTCAGGGCGTGAAACGGCCTACAAATTTTGCTCACAGGCCTCGTCTTTCAGGCTTGAGGTTCTTTTCCATGCGGTAAATGTACGACACGGGACTCCCGGCTTTACTTCCCTTCCGAAGGAAACCATACTTAGGATTTTTACTTCCGAAAAAATCCACCGATCCTTGCCAGGATTGAACCCGCAATCTTGGGTTTAGGAGGCAAGTATGATTACCACTATTCCACCAAAACCGACTAACTACCGAACTAAATACCGTTTCAAAATCAATAAAATGACTCTAACAATAACGATATAATATAAGTATGAAGCACGGGTCGCCACGTATGGCCGAGGTCGTTAAGGCGCGGACTTGTGAGCGGAAAGTCTGGGGTTCCAATCCCGCCAGGACCGTCCTCCCTGACAGGATTTTCCAGGTTTTCCTCAGTCCTCATAAATGGCACATGCCGGGAAGGTACCCTAAACTTAGTCTTGGAATGTTTCCTTCCTTAAAAAATCCTTTCCCAATATATCATTTCATCTCATGTATCATCAGTGTTCACCGCCTGTGGTGTCTCAGTAGTTAAAACGGGCGTTAAACACCATTCAATTAAAAAAAAAAAATGAAGCACGGATACGTGTGTACCTATTCCGTTACCTTAAAAATAACTTGTTTTGGCGATCAAATATACTGCATCAATCGCTTTCAATTGCTAAATATATATTCTACTTTTTTATTTAGCGTGTCTACTAGAATAAGTTATGTAGAACCTCTCTAAGTTTTGTAACAATGAAAGTTTTGATCCTAGTGCGTCTGCGCGTGGTATGAAAACACACAGAATTTTGTGAAATGGCACACCAGCTCTTAGAAACAGGTTCTGTGTTAAGAAAGGAGGAAAGCGGGGCCAATAAGGAATGTGAATATGCCGGTGCACTTTACCAGACGTGTGACAGGCTTCATTTGAGAATGCGACGTGATTGAGGAATGCATTGTTGTCATCAATGTAAGATGACACTGAATTGGAGAACTCTGCCCGACTGCAGCTATAGCACAATTTGCATTTTGTGTGCTCTAAGTCGCAATCTTTTATAGACAATATCATCGATTTGGAATATCCAGGTCTGAACTTACCCCTGGAATTGATTTCTGCGGAGTACGCTGAAATGTTTGCCCTAACATCTTTAAATGCAGAAATAATAATAATAATAATAATAATAATAATAATAATAATAATACTTTTTTATTTATTTTTTGCCATTTCCCTTATTTCTTACCACAGAACTCGTTTCTAACAGCTGATTACGTAATTTCACAATGATATGATGCTCTGGAGCATTTGCTCCATATTCCTCCCACAATTTTCTTGCACTGCAATTGGGAGCTTTAATTCCGCTAACCAATAACACAATTTAACTTTCTGCTGAGCTATGCATTCCGCCAATTTAACTCCATGTGCTGTCACATCAATGCAGACACACTACGTCATAATTTTCCACGTTACAAATTTGGAGAGTTTGCACACAAAATAAGATGAAATTAATTTTCTAACTTAACTGAGTGAGGAGCTATTCACACTTCTTGTTGGTAGTGGCTCTACCGGACACACTGTATATTTAATGTTTTTTTTTCTTCATTTTTGCCCACTCTTTTTTCCAATTTCCTGGTGTCGACGATGCTCTCCACTTCTTAACTTTAAACACAATAGTTTTACAAGTATTTGATATTGTACATATCTTAAATATGTTTTATTTGTTCTCTGCTTGATTAATACTTTTATTTTCTGCAGTATCCCTCCATTATTTTTCAGAATTATCAACATTTATATAATTTTACTGTGTTCCATTCGGTATATCGTAAATAGAAGTATAAGTAAGCATATGAAAGAACCACTTATTCTGCTAATACCACTCGCCAACTTCTACCTACTATTGGTTTCATCTGAAGATGGCGCACGCGTGCGATCTCAAACTTAAATTTTAACCCTCTATTAAATCTAAGTTTCACGATATTTAAAATATTCACATACGTTTAGGTTAGGTGCTCGCTTAAGTTTTGATTAAAATTATTTCCTTACCTCTCCAACTGTGCCAAGTTCTCTAGTGCATTTGTTGCTGTTGGTAACAACCGTGATGTCGATCTTTACCGCCACTCCGACACCATTTTCTCCTCCTTCCGAAATCTGCTTTGGAATAGTAAGAGGGTTACTAGCTAAAGCGCTCACTTTCTCTACAATGCTACGTTTTGTGTTACGTTTTGCCTCTTTCTACAAGTCCCCCCCCCCTTGTTTTTTTCCATCATTGGATGTTTTACATATATTTTTTGTTCAACTCTTTGTCGAAAACTGTTTTGAAACAGAAAACAGTGCGGAAATGAAGCTTTTTGCTATTACACACTGTGCACACTTGAGAAAACAACACTGGACCATTTCAGATTACAACATAATTACACTTCAAATCGTTTCCTATTCTTGTTTTGGTTTAATGAGCATTAATTTCCCCGTGGCTTCTAAATAATTATCTAAAACTTGAAATTTTGCAAGAATTTGTCTCCATATTCTCCCTAGTTAAATGTTTCACGGCTACCTTTAACTGTTTATTGAAAGGCATATGGTGGGCCATGTAATGAACGGCACTTCTTTCCATATCTTAAACATACATTATAATATTATAATGAAAACAATGTAATATCGATATAGTGCGGAACAAAATATATTACCCAGCCACTTTCCTTACTCGTGTCTAAATTCCAATCTCGCCTATGGCTCGGTCGTACGATCTCACACGTAAAGCAATGCATCAACTCATTAAGCAGTTGCAAAATAGCCTTTTTTTAATATTTTATTTGGCTGTGATCAGTTTTTTTATAAGTTGCTACCTGTATTTTGAGATGAGAGGTTTGTTAATAAAAGACATCCAATGGTTAGAGGGAATTTCTTTATCAGCAAAGTTACACCGCAGTATATGCAGTAGGGATAGGTTGTGTATTTCGAGAGGTGAAATTCTGTGTACGCATGTCAGGAACTGTAATCTCCTACATATTTTTCTGCATAAATAAAGGGATAGTATATTGGAATATTTGTACAAATCCAAAACATTTATTCCTATTTTAATGAGTTAAATAGTTTCATGCCATTGAATTCCTAATAATAATCAGCAAAAGATCTACTATTGTTGCAAAAGTCGCCGGGTTGGTGGCGGTTGGCTATTTAGTTGGCACTGCCCGCTCTTGCGATAATTTTCCGGTTTCAAACTTGCACAGGTGACGGCAATAATAAACATTTTGATGCTGAATAGAATTTCTGCGAATAAATGTGATCAAAAAACTCTAGAAGTTCATACAATTTCACTATTGGAAAATCTTAAAAACTTTGAAAACTGTTCCATCGAATAATAATTAATACTGATACTAAAACAAATCGTGTGTTGCTGTCTATATTATTATTATTATTATTATTATTATTATTATTATTATTATTATTATTATTATTATTTAAGGTTATGTTAGGCTGTTCTTATGTACTAAAATGCACCTAAGAAAATGAATATATTAAAATGAACCAATCGAGGATATTTTATGCAGTAATTTTTGCAAAACACCACTAATATCTCTTAACAATATTCCTCTCTCATTTCCCATTCCATTTGATTATTGAGTAATGTGTGTCATATGGTAAAACTGTTGCAAAGCGCGGGAAACATTATACGCTTTTCAACGATGTGTCATTTATGGTAATTATTGAAACTACGCAAAGCGCGCCATCTTCTTAACTTATGTTTTTATGTCAGAGACATTATGATTAAATAACGCTGTTATGTTTTCGCAGTCATACATAATACAGTCATTTAGGAGAAAAGAAATAATGTAATGCTTAAAATGTGTTACAGTCATTCAGAAACCAAAAACAAATTAAAACCATTAAACAATAAAATTGACTTACTTTAATTAATTTGATATTTTACACAATTACCTTTTATTTTAATATACAAAACAATAAATTTCAATCCGGGACTTCCACATTTGCAGCAGATTATAAAACGCCATTTGAGTGCAGTGATAAAGCGTCATCTAATGAATTCAGCTAACTCGGGGCTGGATTAACAACATCAAAGGTGCTGACGCATGCTGTCCCCACTGTGTATATTGTGGCTACACTAGCTAATGTTTGGAAAGCAGAGCAACAAAAAATAAGGCGAATCATTGCTTGATTTGCCCTTAATCGAATATTTTGTTAACCTAGATGATAGTAAAAAAAGAAAAAATGGAACATACTGCAGGAAAAATGATTTAAATTCTCATTGAACTATGTAAAGGTGTAACATTTATTGATCATAAAAAGAAATAAAAACAAAACATATTAAACACTCTCAAATTATGATTTCATCTTAGAATTTAAAATATGCATAGAAGCTACATTTACTTTAAAATAAACTGATGGTTACACTTTTATAAGCGGAACAATAAATGATTTAGAAATAATATACAATCTGTAGTATGCAGTTGGCACATGAATTTTATTTGCATTCATAAAACATTATTAACTCAGCAACAGGTACACATAGTGGAAATACTGTAATCTCGTCACTTTAATCATAAGCGTTTGGATTTTGAACTTGTGCCACTCTAACAAGAAAAAACTTCAAACGCTACGAGAAGGATATTCCAGATTCAGTGGGGAATTATCGCGTCCATTAGTAGATTCCCCACTGCGCATGAATATCAATAATTAATGATTTCACCAACTGTACACACGAGACCTGCTAATCCTAGGCAATGAGCTCTTTCGTTCATCTATATAGGGTACTTATTTAGTATATTTCCTTGCGTGCTTGCACAAGACATGTCCAGATCTTTGCTTGCAATAATTCAACTCTTTTGTTACATTTGTATTATACAGACACGATTGAGGGATGAATAACTTGGACTTTTATTTGGTTGGACATTTAGTAAATATATTTAAATACTTATCAAATTCTAAATCACATACAATCCATTATTTCATAATCTTTCTCGACTCAGGGATTGTAGCAGAAACTGTTCTCGGGAAGATCGCGGGTCGCCACTTCCGGTGACAAACCCCGGGGGTTTTTCTGTTACACCAGCTTCCTCGGGGCTACGTGCAGAATTGCACGTCTCCGACTCGAACCCAGACTCAGCCCCCTTTTGGAGTCTTACGACTCGTTATATAGGCAATCTTTGCCTAGAGGGTCTTGGCAATTCTGCCATCTGATACCCAAATATGGATAAACTACGCCCATACCTTAACCAAGCAGGTTAGAGTATTCAAATTGTTCTAGAACTTTCTGTGTGACGTACCATGAGCAAAGTTCCACATGGAGACGTGCAATTCTGCACGTAGCCCCGAGGAAGCTGGTGTAACAGAGAAAACCCCGGGATTTGTCACCGGAAGTACCGACCCGCGATCTTCCCGGAGAACAGTTTCTGCTACAATCCCTGAGTCTAGATATACTAAAAAGTAATGGATTGTATGTGATTTAGAATTTTATAAGTATTTAAATACATTTTCGAAATGTCCAACCAAATAAAAGTCCAGGGTATGCATCCCTCAATCGTGTCTGTGACAGTATGCAGTCGCAATTGCTCTTGAGAGAATATACCAACACTTCTGAAAAGTTTGCGGCTATTTAGCATGAGAGATCTAGTAACAATAGTAGCAGTAGTAGAAGTAGTAATAGTAGTAATAGTAGTAGTAGTAGTAATAGTAGTAGTAGTACTAGTAGTAGTATTAGTAGTAGTAGCAGTACTAGCAGCAGCAATAGTACTAGTAACAATAGTAGTAGTAGTAGTAGTAGTAGTATTAGTAGTAGTAGCAGTACTAGCAGCAGCAATAGTACTAGTAACAATAGTAGTAGCAGTACTAGCAGCAGCAATAGTACTAGTAACAATAGTAGTAGCAGTAGTAATAGCAATAGTAGTAGTAGTATTAGTAGTAGTAGTAGTAGTAGTATTAGTAGTAGTAGCAGTACTAGCAGCAGCAATAGTACTAGTAACAATAGTAGTAGCAGTAGTAGTAGTAGTAGTAGTAGCAGCAGCAGCAATAATACTAGTAACACAATAGTAGTAGCAGTAGTATAGTAGTAGGTGTATATTGTTATAAATTTCTATATACACATTACAAGTATATTTTATCCACGGGTCGAAGACCGTACATGTTTAAGTACGATATACAATGAAAGAGGAATAAATAATAATAAAAGGAGAATATTAATAATAAAAGTAATGATAATAATAATAATAATAATAATAATAATAATAATAATAATAATAATAATAATAAGTAAATCATTTATTAAACATTTTTAAAAATTGGGAAGAACGTATTAACAGATTTATGAATTAAAACATATTATATTATTTATAATTACACTAATTATTGCGTTCTAACCAGCAAATAAATTGGTTTTAGATTCGCGCACTTTGACTAGGAAAATGCCCATATTCAACCAATTAGCGTAGTTTGCAAACAGGTCCGAGCATATCAATAGACCTCTAATTTCCTTAAAAAGTTATCTAGAAACAGCACTTTAGTGTTACATTCTGCCTCGATTTCCTGCCTGCTGATATCCTCTAGCCTTGTTTTAACCTTCTTCCATGTATTTTTATTATTTTTATTGCCTCGTTGCCATATTGAACCCAGGGCAATTGATATCAGTTATCTTTCCGCGTCTGCAGCCAAAACGTTGGTTTTATATTTTGCATCTGGTGTCTATAGCATTTAGCACGTAGATAATTAATGTAGGTTGCCCTAACCCCAGCGTTATTTGAAAACTTGCGCCACTCGGAATATTTTTTTGGCAATACAGAGGTTTTATATATTGTCTGAACAATTGTTCACTGAAAGTTCCTTAAAACTGATACATATAGAAATAACTAAATTGCTCTTTGTTTGAAAACAAGTGCAATTAAAGTTTCTGCATTGTAGCCATAAATTCAAATGCCTTGCCTGTGGCGCCATGTACTCTATAGCTCGGTTCATGCTTATGCTGAAGAAATTATTTCACTTCTAACTATAAGGTGCGTTTTTGTACAATGAAGCCATTGATTAAATTGTTTGTGGTTATTTCAATACGTCTCTCTGTAATATAGTTGGTATGATATGAATCTCTCCAAATTTTGTACATTTTAGCTTAATTCGGCTAATTGTAATTTAGTAGCTCATCCAAATGGAATATATACAGGATGTTAATGAGCTACACCGAAATAATTTCAGAGAGAGTGGAGGTGCAATAAATTAGTAATTTGAGATTAGGCAATGTGTGGCCCGACTGTTCAAATTTCGAAGCTATAGCTAGCTAGCTATGTTTCTAAAGCGCCATACTCCACTGGCTAGTGAAGATGACCCTCCAAAGCATAACATGCGATAAAAAAGGGAGGTTTCTGAACGTATCACTCTGGTGCTATGGCTATGACATTAGCTTTCTTTTTTTTCCAGTTCGAGTCTCGTTCAGCACTTTTTTTGTCGTTTTCTAAATAGGCCTAATAATACAGCGTTTAGCCTACGTTTTAAGTTAATATTTCAATTTATGCACTGAAATCTTAGCATATGAATTAATATATTACAATCCTTCTAGTTCTTATTGCTCTTACCAATCAGAATCTTTCTTATGCGTATCGCATAACTTCATATTAAATAAAAATAATCAATAGCACGATAACAATTGAATTTGCGGCCTGCAGAATATCAGCTTTTACGTTATGTATTACGTCATACAGAAGATAGAGGAAGGAGAAAGAAAGAAGAGAAAGAGAGAGGAAGAAAGAAGAGAGAAATTATTTGCTACCATATATATATGTACAATTTACACTTGAACACCTATAATAATTGCAACAATGAGTATAATAACAATAAATAATAGCAGACGAAGAAAGAGGAGGGCAGGTGAAGGGGAAAGGTGATAGACAGGGGAGTGAAGAGAGAAGTGGGAAGTGATAAAAGATCATAAATATATTATTAACACCGAAACCATTGAAAAATACAGAAGAAGAAGAAGAAGAAGAAGAAGAAGAAGAAGAAGAAGAAGAAGAAGAAGAATAAAGAAAGAAATAAGTTCGAGAGAAGATGTGACGGCCATTATAATGAACAACATGCTGCAGAAGGTGGAGAAAGAATGAAGACTTAAGGGGTAGTAAGGACAACGAGGAAGGGAGGAGCCATGGAGGAGAGGTTCGAGAAGAAAATGATGAACAATAAACGGTGTTGGTAAAAGTGTTTAAGTGATTAGTGTGTGAGTAAAGTTGTATGAAAATTGTAATGGAGATATTAGATAAGATATATAAAAGGTGAAAGTAGTGAACAATTGGGAAAATGAGGAGCAGTGGAGTAAAGGATTTGGTGAACAAAGGTTATATATATCATCAAATGTAAATTAGTGGTGACTGTAATAGGGAAGTGATTTAATTGCAAGAATAGAAAAATATTTATAGCAATAGTAGGTGAACCAAAGAGAAACTAACCTATGTATCAATATTGTGAAGGTAAGAATGCATAAACAATAAAACTTAAAGAGAAATCATGTTTTAAAACAAACTAAATAATAGTAAATAAAGAAGGCATAACTAAAAAAGAAAAAGCAGGAACTACAATTGTCTCAGATAGTTAGGGCGAGGAAGTTACTGGTTACCAGCACCTGTACAGTTCGGCTTCCAATAGTTCATTTTAGTTTAAGTAGTTAGCTGGGCTACCAGCTATTGGTAATTTGTAGTTTTATTCATTTCATGTAGTGAATTAATTGCTTTAGTGTTTTATTTTAAGTTATGACCTGTAAAATTGTAATATGCAGTGTAAATTAACGCATTAATAATTGATAAAATTTAGAAATATACGTCCCGGTATAGGCAACAAGGTGGCGGACGGAGTACTGCAGATTTGATTTGATTTTATTTGTTACGTCATACAAGCAGTTTCAAAACCGACTAGATTTAAACGTAGTCGTCTTGGCTACCCAATGCAAAAGGCAGTGGATAGATGGTCAGTCAAATGATTAGTTCGAGATTTGAGGAATTTTTATGACCCAAGTCTTGAAAACGAGCTGCGGAAAAGTAAGCAAATATATCCACTGAATTTGCTCATAAACTCCAGGTATGCTAAATCCAATTTCCAAGTTGTAGAAAATGCAGCTTGAGATAAAAGGTTAAATGAGAGAGTTACAATAACACCGTTCCCATATGGTTGCTCTTTCTCTGCACTACCATGACAGAACTCCAGTCATCCAATTTTTTCTTCACGCTTCCGGTGACCTCAAGAGTGCTCTCTCAATCTCGGCCCAAAACCCAAGAGGGCTCTTGGTACACTCGAGCACTTCTTCAGGGGCTTCAACTCAACCACAATGTACAGTTTTGAATATCTAGCAAAATAAGTGTCGTCGTAAAATGTTAAAAAGAAATTTGAAACTTATAGCATTCATTTTGACAGCTATATGAAAGAAAGCTGCAAGTATTAAAGGAGTTTCCAAAGGAGTTGAATTATCGAATTAGCTGATAGAGCACACAGTACCAAAATATATGTAAGCTGTTATAGGCCTAAAACACTTCGAATGTAAGAATTAAATAGGATACCTAGTTTATGTAAAACTTTTTTATGTAGCATAATTTTGATAGTAGCTCTGCAGAGTTTTTGTTTATATTTTTTATTCTTAACACGCTAAGATTCGTGTATAATGCCGCTATAATAAATCAATTTTATTTAGTATAAACAATTTTAACGTTAAGTTTAAATATGCCGGTTTGTAGGTGTTATTTTAATACCAAACCAAGAATTATATAATATGAAATGGAAAATATCTGATTTAAGGCCATAAACACTCATTGATATAGTTGTTTAACTATACTATTTTAAAAAAGTTCATTTTCACATGTTTGTATATTACGTAAAGGCTATAATGCTCAATACAAAGCCACGAACATTTAATGGTAATAGCTATTTAGCTATGTTAATTATAAAACGCATTTACGTATGTTATTACGTAAGATAAAGACCATAATATTCTATTTAATGCTCCAAACATTCATGGGTAATATGTTTTTAATCATATAAATTTAATACGTTCATTTGCAGATGTTTTAATGTTAGGTAAGGGCTTTAATTTTCAATTCAAATAACATATATTCATTGGTAATGCGTTTTAAATCGTATAAATCTAGTAAACTCATTTGTATAGATTTCATATATCAGATAAGGGCTATTACAATGTATGTCTTAAAGTTTTTTTGTTGGCCTTTATGATAATACGGAATAAGAAAAATGTTCAAAGGAACACATACATAGCCAAGAATACGAAAAGATTGAACTACAGATAAGAAAACTGTAATACTACTGGAATCAACCAATGGCAAGCGTAACAACATTAATAATGTGTACCAAGAATGAAACACGAGACGGACAGTTTTATTGCGACCGTATAGTAAATAACGAATTTCATTCGCGTGTATGCGTAAGTTGAAAATATAATGCATTGTAATGTATAGTTTTATTACAAACGTATTTTAATAAGTGACGGTGGTTTACATCTCAAAATTTTGTTAGTTATGAATTGGATTCCGTAGAGAGGAATTGTGCTTTAAATTCCTTTAGCAGAAATCGTGGTTCTTACTCCGTATAGCGAAGCAGCATTTTAATACATAAAGATAACTGGCGATTAATATTTCCGTGAACGATAGGAGTTACGCGTTTGAATTAATATCCATATAGGGAAAATTGCATAGGAGTTACAACAGGACAAAAGCTCAGTTTTCGGGAGATAGATATAAATTTATAACAATATCTGTCTCGTATTCAGCCTGATTATATATATATATATATATATATAATCAGGCCTATATATATAATATATATATATATATATTCTCAGAGCATATCATATTAAGAAAAGTGTACCGCTGTGTGATAATAACAAAACTATAATAAAACACCGTATATTTCTATCCATTGTGATTCTGTTATACTTAAAATCACACTCCTTTCACCCTGAAGTATGACAAATTCAGCTTTAATACCATACCCTGAACCAGCCGAGGATATTGGGGTGGTAGTTAGGAGCAAGGTCGACGAGGCATCCAACCTCTACGTCTACAACGAAAAACATCGTCTACGGTATCGTACTTATTAAAACCGCTACAAATACCACATCATGACCTTAGAAAAAAGTAGTGTTTATTACCATGAACTAATAGCAGATACATACCTCTATCTATCCACCACTTTGAATAAGCCAAATTTAATTTGTTTTCAAGCTACAAAGAATGTACTTTAATTTCATTTGCAATATTGCTTTTCAGTTAGAGCTCAATTTGTCTCTCTCAGCATAAAAACATGTTATCGAGCTGAATGATTTCCTTATTGGCAAACCTGACAATTGGTTGGCAAGATAGGAAACACGACTTCCAGAATATGTCCTTACCGCTTGCACGGGGTTTTGCGTCTCGGCAGCTGGACATGCCACAGCTGGTCGCGCCTTGTGCGTAAAATTGTGATTTTTCTATCATAAAGAGGATTTTCTTGTATATCTTTAGATTTTCAAAACACCAACAGCGAGTGTTATGAGTGTTCTTAAGATCATTTTGGTGAAATCACGCTCGTTTCAAACGAATATCAGCCCTGGGTCGATTAACTCTTCAGCCAGTGATGGAAGAAACCACTCACAATAACGTACACGTGTTACGGGATCACCTTATCGTATACAATGAACAGAGAGCACTAATAAAGTTTGAGTTTTAACAATTTTGTTGCTGTATTTGTAGAAGGAACTGGAAGCCCAAATTTTGTTAATTTCATAGTGATTTATTTGAGGAACATTCTGTTAAAAATGTACGCGTGAGTTTCTTGTTTTATACTGAACAAATAGTGTCAAAATTTCAGTACAATGAGTCTTAAAATCTTCTACAGGACTTCTAAAATATGTCCTCATCACTCGCATGGGGTTATGAGTCACCCTCAAGGCCAATTTTGCTATTATTATATTGAAGGGTAGAAACTAATTGTATATGTGTGTGACATGCTGAGAATGACGTAGATATTATCAACCAATCGGGAAAAATAATAAGAGCCGGAGAGAAATATTATCCAATAGTAACGCGAAGTTGAGAGATGATATTCTGGATTTTTCTTAAACAATATTTTAAAAGAATAAAGGGAGCATCAGACAGACTGACCGACCTCCACGTTTACTTATGCTTACTATTTTGGGGCTCAGGACCTGTCTTTCATCAGTTTTTGCGTTTTGGTCAGAGGTAGCTTCTCAGTTTAGCAGTAAGCAGATCGAAGTTTGCGATTGTATGTCATTACGACTGATCAAACTATGATGGTTGATCAGTCATCATAGTGCAAAAGTGGCACATGTACCAAGGAGTACTGTGTCTCATTAAGTGGAATTTGATAATAAATCGTGCTGCATATCATAACACTACATATCTTACTAACTACCTGGTTCATTTCCTCACTCCTTACCCTGTGGTATCAAGAAAACCATAAAAGTGCCCAGACGAGGCAAAACTATAAGTCAGCGGTAATAATATCGTCGAGAAGAGAACAACATTATCCTGAAAACCAATGAATTAAAACAATTCCCTTTCCACAAATCATCACCATAAAACACGTCTCGTTAATACAGCTGTACATTTCTTCGAGAAAAGCGCATTAATAACCTTGGAGATCTAAAATCACATGTTCAGAGTGTTTTGCCTTTAAATCAAAGGATTGGTATCGCCAACAGATTCTAGTACTGGAGGAGATATGGATAAAAGTCTTGGAAAATGATGACCTATATTTTAAATAACAATATTTTTTATTGTTTGTTGCTATGTTGTATTAGGGTACCACTTGTAGGAAAACCTGTGTTTCTGAGTACAAAACTTTCTTATTACTAGTTTTCACCCCACACACACATATATTAGGTAAAAATTGGAGAAGCAGAAATAAATGAATAAAATATAATTAGAAATTATTCTAGCCGTACCACCACGGGTGGCCGAGGTCGTTCAGACGCGGACTCGTAAGTGGGAAGCCTGGGATTCGATTCCCGCCAGGATTGTGCTCCCTGATTGAGTTTTTCTAATTTTCCTCAGTTCTCATAAATGGCAAATGCCATGTAGGTACCCTAAAACTTTGGCCTGGAACGTTTCCTTCTTTAAAAAAAAAACTCCTTTTTCAATTTATTATTGCATCTCATGTCCACCGCGTGTGATGCCTCAGCAGTAAAAACAGGCATTTAAAAATATTGAAAAACACTGGCTATATATACTTCATACTTTGGAAATGAAGAATCAGAATTGAAAAAATGGGATCACGGCCGCGATTCGAACCAAGGATATTCAGTCTTTCGGGCTGACGCTCTAACCAACTTGTTTCATCTGCTTCTACATATATATCCCGGAGACCTCCTTAAGGTTTCTCTGCTATGAGAGTTGTATTCTTTAAGAGCAAGTAGTAATATTACAAGTACTTATGAACAGGCATATAAAATCAGATGAGAGAGGTTCGTGTTCTTGGATGTTCAATTGGTTGACTACGAATTGTTCACGGACCATACACTGATTATGGCGATCTGTTACCATGAGCAGATAGGGGACGAGAATTTGTCATCTGAAGAGCAACGGCCGAAGCCCCCCCCCCGCCCTTATGGGAATTAGGACGGTACAGTGGTGTTTACAATATTGCAGTTTAATAGTTTCATACTTTACACTATTCATTTGTATGGTTATTGTCAAGTGGGAATGAACAATGGTGGCCTTCTATGCAGAGGGCACTCAGTTGCTTCCCATCTGTGGGGGAAGCCCGAAGGAATGCAAGAGAGGCTTTCCGGCTCTATCAACATTATCTCAGAGATGTCACCAGTCTACACCATGCTTTCAAGACTAGAGAGGCATTTAAGCGGAAACAGGCAGCTTACACCCTAATATTATAAAAATACCTTGTGTACGCCCGCAGTCACGCCGCACACCGGGGTTTGAAGATCACACTTCTTCGAGCATGCACCATTCGCATAAACCTCGTGTCAGTATGGCAAGTTTTGCACGATGAGCAACTTCACCCCTATCTCCTCCAGAAGGCGCAGGCGACCTCAGGATTACTTTCCTCTCTGTGTCGCCTTTTGCCAATGGCTGCTTGGACAGACTAGTGAGATATCTCGCTTTCCACGATTTATCTTGTTTTCTGATGTGTGTACCGCTTACCTAGGAGGCATGATCAATTCCAGAAACAACCATGTAGTTTGAATGGAAGAAAATCCTCATGGGCTGCATATTCGAAGCCACCAACATCTCTAAGCTGTAAACGTGCGAGCAGATTCATTGATTACCGTCAAATAGGTCCGTACTTCATACATGTGCATGTTAATGTTCCCGATTACCTAGAGTTTTACCCAAGTTGTTGGAAGAGTTGCCTTTGATATTTCGTCGAGCATGTAGTTCCAGCATTATGGCCCTCCAGCACACTTCGAGCATGAGGTATGTGGTCACATGAATGTCGTCTTTGGCAACAGATGGATTGGACGTAAAGGCCCATTGGCCTGGGCCCCTCTTCACCTGATCTAACACCAATGAATTTATTTTTGGGGGGTCAAGCTACATGCAAATTCCGGCGCACGAGACTCCCATGGAGACACAACAAGATCTTTTAGCAAGACTTCAAGTAGTAGCTGGAGTCATCCGAGATAGGTCGGGAATCTTTCCAAGAGTTCGACATGACACAACCAGGCGACACACAAAATATATCTAAGTTTGCAACAGCCATATTGAGCACCTTGTGTAGTTCTTTAAAATGTTTACTTAGAGTATTTCAATTTTCTGTCTTACTGCTTTCCTAGCTTTTGTGACTCGTATTGCCTACGTCCTCCTCCACATTTCAGAGACCCTAGCACGTAAACAAAGCATTTGTTTCCATGAGTTAATTAACAACATATGATCACTTTGTACCCATCTACCTATGAACGAGTCTTACAGCTATATATTTTTACACCCGGTAGGAAGTATGTGAGGTCATGTGATTCATAAGTTCAAGAAACTTAAAGGGGAAAAAAAAAAAACAATACTTCCAATGCTTTAATTACGTGAAGCAGTCTACCATGTAACTCATAACATTTTAAAGTTGTTTTTATCTTTCATCTTCCGTTGCTCAAAGCAGTTACAAACTTCATTTTCATTTGTTCTCTTAGAATAACAAATGCTGGCTTTTGTATTAGGAACACGTTTATGTCTTCACAAAAATTGTGAAGTTATTTTGTACCACATTACTAAAATATAAACGCGGCCCCTATTTAAAGAAGAAAGAACGAAATGTCTCTAAATTAAAGCATTTGGCTGTTATATGAGCATTTTATGAACTACTCTGTTCTATCCTATAGCCGTAAGTTAGCCATTTTTCAAAATATAGTCAACTACACTTTCTAAAAAGCCCCAGGAGCGCCGTAAAGGCAACGATTCCATTATAGCAACCCTGAAATTAAAATGTATATAAGTTGTGGACTAGCAAGGTGGTGAAAGAATTAGAGCGAAGAAGAAAATTGCAGCGTCTTACCAGTATCCGGATATAGCCCAGTGGATTAAGGGAATTAGGTTAAGATGCACTGAAGGACGAGAAGGGATGGCGAATTTAAGAGGATTTTTAATGAAAGTGCAGAAGGTGCGCGTATGTGCACATGGGAGGGGGATAGCAAATGACGGCTTTAGATTGTCTGGGCAATTGTGCTCTAACACGTGGGACAATTAGAGAAGTTGGTTTTTAAGAAGAATCTCAAAGCCGTAAGGACACTAGCATCGAAACAACTGGAAAAGTACTCTCCATAATGCCAAAGGAAAATTAAACACTGTAGTTTGGGGCCGTACGTAGGATGCGGTCGTTATTCGTCAGATAAGGAGGAGGAAATTTAGTGATTATTTAATTTCTTGGTTGGATATCCCTTTGTGTCGAGTTTAGGAATATTTATCTCTGGGAAATTCTGAAATTTTGTGACTCGTTTGAGTCAGAGGGAAGGGTAATAAATCTAGCAGGCTACACAGAAACACTAAACTTCTCAATTGATGCCAACTGTTATAATAAGAATATCAGATTGTTCATATTGGCTTGGAAATGTTTCGTAGAGCTCAGTTGACCTCTAGATAAAGCTTATCGATTCACAATTTGCCTACAACTTTAACTGACTGCTATTCCTTTCCTACAGACTTCCCGCACTCCGATTCTGATTACCTATTCTTACGACCGCTTATTCCAATTAGCAATTACTATTCCTTCCTCCTGACTCCAACCATTGACTCCTAGCCTCGACTGCTCACTCCTATCACAGCACTGCTAACTGCTTCACTTTCTTTTTTACAACGTATTAGAGGTAAAGTTTATTGTATTGTTAGAAACCTGCCCCGCTAAAAATTAGATCCGCAAAATTATGGAGCTCGGTTCGATTCTTACTCTTTTATTTGTCCTTACTATAATGCAGAGAAGACCGTTTACAACTTGGTCAGTGGGTTCGTCAGCGGCAAGTAATCTGCACAGAAGAATGAGAATACTTGTCGTCCGAATCGGGTCCTCCAGGAACATTTGTCTGAATTGATTATGGCTGATAGGCGTATAACCTTTGATAAAGTAAACTGTCAAACAGGTCTCGGCCGCGCATGACGATTTCAATATGAAAAAAATGTGCTCAGATTGCTTTCCATGGGACTGGTTCCACATGCACATGGAGCCAAAAAGTTTGCATTTATTCGGCTACTATAAATGCATAAGAAACATCCGAAATACGATTTGGAGAGACTGGTCACTGGTAGCGAGTCGCGGCGTCACTAATGCAATGCCATACAATGGAAACATCCAGAGTCCCCAGCCCAAGAAATTTCGTGCTGTTCCATCACTGTCTTTTGGAGCACTTCAGGCCTGCAGGTAATGAAATGACTTTCTCAAAGAACGACTGCCAACAGCGAAGTATACTGCGTGACTGTTTCATGGCTTAGACGCAGAATTCGGCAGCGGCGAAAGGGAAAGCGGTTGACCGAATGTTACTCCAACATGACAATGCGCAGCCCCATCCTTACCAGCTATATACGACCCCAAATTTGGCATCATTGGGGTTCATTTCTCTGCGGGCACCCACCATAGTCCTCGGCCTATTATGCATTATTCCACAACATGAAAGACTCGCTGTGAGGTAAAAAAGTTGGCAACGAGGAAATTCAGGTAACTGCCCAAACATTGGTTCCATCTGGAAGTTACCAGACTGATGGAAACTGTAGATGGAGAGTATATTGAAATAAGAGTACTTCATGTGCAATGAATCGTGTTGCATAATAAATAAGACCGCCACGGGTCGCCCAGGCGCGGACTCGCTAGCGGGAGATCTGGGATTCGATTTCCAGCAGGACCGCCCTCCTGACTAAGTTTTTTTTCTTCAGGTTTTCCTCAGTCCTCAAAATTGGCAAATTTCTGGGGAGGTACTCTAAACTTAGGCCTGGAACGCTTTCTTCCTTAAAAAAAAAAAACAATAACAACAAAAATTCTTTCCCAGTTTAATATTTCATCTCATTTATCATCAGCGTTCACACTTTTGCGTAAAAACTGGCGTTAAACATTATTAAAATAAATAAGGTACAAAACTACTATTGTAAATAATTTTCGTAGGCGTCGCGTAAATATATTTAAACGTCTCCTTCATAAACATCCAATGTTCCTGAAATTGTTTAAATTTCATTCCCTTTAACAACTTCAGGCTTAGGTAAAATTATTCCTATGAACAATGCGAAGGTCATTATCCACTGCTGTTGCGGAACCTTCCATAAATGTACTTGCCGCGCTTTAAGCAGATCTGTTAAATGTATAGGGATCATTATGAACCTACACGTAAAATCGAATAAACAAACTGACTATATATGTGACAGATTGTGAAAGACAATGCATAAATCTGCAACCCTCCGAGATTAACTGCCTACCAATAGTATTCGCTGAATCTGTTTAGCTCTGGTTCAATCAGTTATTCAATATGAAACCACTATATGGAGTGACACAGCGAAAACTAATTTTAATCCACTATTGCTTTTACAAAAGCATTTATTAAAAATTAATGTTCATACAAATCTTTGGATTTTCCAACAAGTTGATTTCTTATAGAACTGAAAGTTATACAAATTCAAACACATTTTCATTTAGAAATTACTGATATTTTTTGGCAAGAATCCCTCCCCAAGGGCACGATGCCAGATGCAATGATGCTAATTATGAAATAAATCCAAACGTTTTACACCTGCAGGACTAAAACATGCAAGAAACTTTGAGCTTAAGTTCTATAAATATTTAATAGTAAACAACTGAATTAAGCTGATTAAACTTAAGTAGATTGAAAAATAAAAATGACATATAACATAGCTTTAGTTCTATTAAAATATTTATGTATATAATATGTATGCTTTTCCTGGTTGATGATTTTGATACTTTATGACACAGCTAATAATTCATGTACTTAATATTTTGAATCCTATCTAATAAATATTAATATATTAATATTTAATAAATATTAATTAAATTGTTTAAATAAACTACATGAGTTCTTGCTCAGTCGAGTGATTTTACTGTGTTTGTATTACCTATTTATATTTTTATAAATAAATTGATTTGTATAATGACATTTTAAAATAATATGCTATTTATCTAATAATTAAACTGTACCGTATTTTCGGGTATTTCCTTGGCTCCGAGAGCCATTTTCCCTTTCTCTCATCCGTCCTTGTTACCTGGACACGTCAGGAGACCTCACCGATTAATTTTGCTCAATACGGGCTTATCGTATGATGAAGTAGTGACGTAAAATTGAGTTGTTTCAAGAACATCGAGCGAAACAGATCGTTTTGGTTGTTACTTCTAAATTGTTAGGCCCGGAGTCTTCTTTGTAAGTTAAAACCTGTGACCCAGGAATAAAGTATTTAAAATATATGTTGTAATAAAAGCGAATGAGTACTGCTGGCAGAAAAATTGCTTTAATCAGCATAAAATGACTACACATTCAAGTAAGTTGCCTGTGGTGTCTCAGTAGTAAAAACGGGCATTAAAAAAAAAAATTCAAGTAACCAGAGTACGCTTTTCTTTCGACATTTATTTTATTTTGCTATTGACATATAGGTGAGGCCTCCTTGGCTTGGGGTGTTCCATCTGTAAATAATGTAAGGGACCTCGTCCAATCCTATCCGGCCTACCGGTAATAAGAATTAGGTTAAACTCCCACATTAAAACGATTCTTGTTCTTCTTCTGCCTTTCCAAGGATTGGGTTTATCCCGTTCCCGCGAAAGATATTTTATTCTTTAAAACGTCTTTCCACGTAGTCCTCGGTTGTCTTTCTTCCCGCCTTCCGTTTGGTTTATAAAGAAAATCTTGCTGTAGTCTGTCAGGAGACATCCGATTGATATGCCCTTGCCAGTTCCTTTGGTAGTGAAATTCCTCTTTTACCATACTATTTCAGTATCATTCTTAGTGGGTACTTCTCAATTTATTTAGTCATTTGTGTATGCATAGTGTTGTCATTTGATATATCTGTCCGGCTATTTCCATTAGTGTTTTGAGTTGTAAAGTTTTCATGAGCGGGCTAATAAATCCCAAACCTGGAGCATCAGGTGATAGTAATCGAAGTTTTCTTCCTTTGGCGAGCCAATGTCTAACTGCAAGGCAGTAGCTTTCTTTAACGTAGGGTTTTTTTTAGTTCTCCAAGGTGATAATGGTCTCCCCTATCTGTTCTTCAGCTTTCAAAAGAACTGTTGACAGACGGGAGAGACTACCCGCATTGCTTGGGCGGTGGGGTCACCACATCCCTAGGCAGAGCGACTACCTAATTAAATTATGTTTACTTGTGCATTCATGTCATACAGGAGCATGCTTAAACTCCTGCCTTCATTTTCTACACGTTTTAGCGTCTGTTTAGGCGATCATCCAGTATCCTTCCCAGTTCTATTTGAGAAATTATAGCTATTTCTTGATGGACACCATTCCTACATTTTTCTAAGGGTGTGGATTTGTATCCTATAGCTTCTATTTTAATATTTGAATATTCATTAAAATCGCTGTATTTACCCCCTATAATTTAGGTCTTAAACGCCCTGAGACACAAATGTCTGGGTTAATCGCTTGTAGGGGAAATTTCACTCTGGAAGCACATAGAGTAAGTATACTCACTGAGGGATTCACTGAAACCCCATGTCAGGGTCAAATGAAATGAATGAATAGTGTTTTTGCTACAGAGGCACCGCAGGCGATGGAAACTGATGATACATGAGATGAAGTGATATGTTTTGGGAAAGGATTTATTTTTAAGGAAGAAAGCAATCGTTCCAGGCCTAAGTTTAGGGTACCTCCCCGGCATTTGCCATTTATGAGGACTGAGGAAAACCTGGAAAACACCCCCAGTCAGGGAGGACGGTCCTGGCGGTATTCGAACCCAGATCTCCCGCTCACGAGTCCGAGACTTAACGACCTTGGTCACCCGTGGCTATTGTGTCAGAGTCGATTCAATAATATCACAAACACAGAAATCGCAGACAAATGGATTGATTATGAATTATGAAAATGAAAACGAGCCCATAGTGTAGGAATAGTAACCCGGACTAAGGAAAAACACGAAAACCTCAGATGTTCGGCAACAGGATTTGAACCTAGAGTATTTCGAATATGAGTTACGGTCAATTAGCTGGGTCTTTTGGGAAATAACCTGAAAAAAAAAAACATTAGTTGCCTTACTGGTAGACTGCAAAATTACAATTCGTCATTAATTAATGAAAAAAAAAAAAAAAACTCAGTTTTGGGTCAATAAGAGGACACTCATTGAGAAAATTAGAATTTTTTAAGACTCGGTATCAGCATTTTGAAAATTAACATCCATAAAATGAAGTCAATTTTAGTTGCAACTTCGTAGGAAACTGCCGTTGGTTGGCAAAAACAAGGAAAATATTTCTAGGGTACCTTTATCTTTCAAAAAATTTAACCAGGTTATGAATCTTAGTGAGGTCTTGAGTTGGAACACTTTAGCGTTTCTGATGGCTAGGTTAAACAAAATATATAAACAAGGCCACGAATAAATAAAGCCCTGAGATAAAGCTATACATTTCAGTGTCTCTCTCTTGCGCAGGCTCGTCGCATTTGTCACGTAGTTAATGTCTCACTCTCAAAACCAAAAGGAAAAGTGTTTCAAGTAGTATCAAATGATACGTGCAGCTGTAAATCGAATCAGGATTTTCAAGAAACTGTAACTTTACAGAAGTTCTCTAGAAGCGGATGGCAGAGATTCTCATACTTGAGAAGTGACTGCAGCTTAGAACGGCGAAAGTGTCAAACAAGCAAGAATCTGAGAGTTAAAGACGACATTTCTATCTTGTGTTGTGGTCAGTAAAACGGGGCTGCCTTTATGACCCTAGATCAGATCGCAGGTTCTAAGCACTACCCGCTATGTTATATAGAAAACTAACAGCATACGAGGGTCACTCAGAAAATGTCTCACATTTTTTTCTTCAACAATTATTTATTCCACATAATGAGAATTTCACAAATGAAAGGATGATGTTTTATGTACACACCCTGTTTTTCCACGTACTTTCCAGTTCTATGGCCCTTCTTCAGCGAAACACAAAGGCGCATATGCTGTCGTCCCAATCCTTGTTCTGTCACAAGGTCATTTCTTCACTGCACGAATCACCTTTTTGTCGTCCTCAAAATGTCTTTAACGATTTTTTTGAGTAGTGTTTAACGCCCGTTTTTACTACTGTGACCCCACCATAGGCAGTGAACACTGATGATACATGGGGTGAAACGATAAATTACGAAAGGATATTTTTTTTTAAGGAAGGAAGCGTTCCAGGGTTAAGTTTAGGGTACCTCCGCGGCATTTGCCAGTTATAAGGACTGAGGAAAACCTGGAAAAAACCCCAGTCAGGGAGGACAGTTCTGGCGCAATTCGAACCCCAAACCTCCCGCTCACGAGTCCGCGTCTTAACGACCTCGACCACCCGTGACGGTGCCTTCTACGAATGCCATCCTTTAATGACCCAAACATGTGGCAGTCCAAGGGAGCTAGGTCAGGGCTGTAAGGTGGATGGAGTAACGCTGTCCAACCCTGTTTCGTGATGTGTTCAGACTTCTTAAGTGTGAAGCCAAGCATTGTCATGTTGAATTAAAACATCTCCTGGGTTGTTATGTCGCCGAAGTTCCTGGAAGCGCTTCTGGAGTTTCGTTAATGAGTTGACGTATGCTTTTGAATTAATGGTACTGCCTCTTGGCATCACACCAATGAGAATCACATCCCACAGCCCCAAAACACAGTGATCATGATCTTACCGGTGGAAGCAGTTGCTATGAATGTTTTTTTCTGTGGAGAGCAAGTATGATGCCATTCCATCGATTGTTGTTTTGTTTCGGGCTGAAAATGGTGAAGTCAGGTTTCATCACCTGTCACAGTCCGAGACAAGAAGGCTTCCCGTTCAAGCTTCAAACTTGCAACAACTCAAAACAAATGCTTTATCTGTGAGATATGTGTTCTAGCGCGGAACCCATCTTGCACACACTTTTGAGTAATCAAGAGATATATAATTGCATGCACACGTCCTTTACTGATTGACAGCTTCAATGCTATCGCGAACGAGAACATCAGCACGCTGCAACATGGCAGGTGTGGCCCCTGCCCGCAGCCAAGCCGAACCGCCTTCTGATACCCAGCGACCAACTGTCGACTGCAGGTGCTCCACAGACTTCACACAAACGATTGTGAATATTTCCCACGGTTTCTTTCTCCGCGATGAGAAATTCAATGACGACACGCTGCTTGTAACGTACATCACTTACAGACGCTATTTTGGAACACTGCTGCAGCTACGCTATCTGTCGGAGGAAACGGAAATTTTACGCGCGCACTCAGGAAACTTCACTTAATTCATACCTAACGTTTCGCATTCGCGATATTGTTGTCGGCTGAGGAAACAAAAAATGTAGACATTACTTTCTGGGGGACCCTTGTAGTTCAGAGTAAATTAAAATAGAAATAACAGATTTCATTGTTTCAAACGGAGAAAAGGAAAGATGACATTTACGATACATCTGCTATCTTCCAATAAGCTCTATTGTCTCTACAACGTGTAACGTTGGCATTCTTGCATTTGTTTACAACAGGGATGGGGAAGTCATGTGTTAATTTGAGTGACATTCAGTTAACTGTCTCCTTTTACTCCTGCAAAAGCATGCACCATAGACATAAAATAGATCATTAGTACTCAAAGTGCAAGCTAAAATGCGGAACAAACCTTAATGACCTTGACCGATCCCTCAGAGTGTCTTCTGTTATTGCTTTCTTCTAAATAGTAACAAAGGCCATGAGATATCTACCTGCCATTCTTTTACGTCATCAATGATACTTTCGTCCAGCAAAGATTGTGCACACTTCCTTTTTCATAGCGTAACGAATATTTGAGGATGCCTTAATTAATGAATAAAACAAATTCATACATTTCTTACTTTCACTTCCACGCCCGATTTCTATCAGCAGTAAACAGAGTGCAGAGACGCGACAAAGTTGTTTACCTGAGCGAACTTTTGATGCACCGTATTCTTCACAAGTATCATATCAGCATAACATAAATAACCAATAGGATAGCTGTAGTCTTAGTTCCAGGCATGTCCTTTACTAGATATTAACAGTTGTTACGCACAGCAAATAAAAGGGCTGTTCAATAAAGAATGTTCAAATGTTTTTTCTCGTGCTAAAATTTACATTCACAATAATTTGTTATTTAATGCACAATGTATGCATGATAATAGTTTCATTGTTGTCACTTCCAGTTTTGCCTGTGAGAGATGTTCATTTCTCTACAGTTAAATGGAGTTCATATGCTGCTCTGAAGTACTGCATTCGTCTCAGCAAATCCTCACCCTAGGCCAATGCAATATTACAAGAGACCTATGGAGATTTTGTTCTTCCCTAAAGTATAACTGAAAGATGGCTTAAATATTTTAAACTTTATTTAAAAATTTACCAACTCCCTCTTCCTCCTTCCTATCTGCCAAAAAAATCCAGCACTGCCACTGCCTTCTCCCCCCGTTGTCGGTCATGGTGGAGTAGTGGTAACCATACTTGCCTCGTAAACCTAAGATCGCGGGTTCAAACCCGGTCAGGGTACATGGAGTTTTCCGGTAGTAAAAATCCTAAGTATGGCTTCCTTCGGAAGGAAAGTAAAGCCGTGGGTCCCGTGTCGTACATTTACGGCACGTAAAAGAACCTCAAGCCTGAAAGAAGAGGCCTCTGAGCAAAATTTGTCGGTCGTTTCACGCCCTGAATTGAATGGGACGCTGAATTGAATGACCTGAGATGTTAAGTCCATAAATAAAACAAACCAAAAATCTCCCCCTGTTAAGAACGGGCCGGTAGGAGTCGCTTTCTCCATTCTTCCGTCGCCTTGCAGTATGCCAGAATATGCTCCCAAGATTCTTTCTCCGCACCTATAGGGCAGATTCTCGTACCCTCTTTGTATGTTACTTTAGTGATCGGCCGAGCGACTAACCCAAACCAAGCGAGTCCCTGATTGCAGAGTTTGACCCCTGATGTAATTCACCATCCCCCATCCAATTTTCAGTTTCGATTGTATCTCCTGTGAAACTTTTTCTGTACACTCCGAAAACGTCAACTGCCTATTAATTCCCTCAAGCGTTTCTTAATTTTCTTCCTAACCTCACTCTTGTTTCCCCCCTCTGCGATCCAAATATTACCCATTGATATATTTCCCAGACCCCTTCATAATTTTAAAACCCAGACAGTATTTTCCCCCATTCTCAGCTACCCCTGATAGCAGATCGCCCAACTCAACAAACTGCTGTAGTACTATAACTGCAATATAATATTCTCTTGTTATTATTTTTTTTTAAAAAAATTGTATTTATGAATTTACTTTTTCACAGATTGGCATCTGGTACGACTCGTGTTTACACTATCTATCATGCAGTCAAGCTGATGCTATATCGATTCTCTAATGAAATAAATTATGTAAAAATGAAGGCATTGCATTTTTTCCGCTTGTAATCACGCAGCTGTTGAAGTTTGTAATTATTGGCAGCGTTACACTGTAACATGTTTCGCTATTTGCTAACGCCAGCGGATGCGTTTTCAGTGCTCTTTTGAAGTTAAATAACACATTACGATCACCAAGTTGACTGAGTAATTGGACTACTTAATAATTTACTTCATGTCGGAACAAGGCACACGCTGTAGCTTCAGGGCTTGGTTCCTTATAGCTATGACCCTGCTGCCTAGATTTATTCATGTGTCATATTAACGAAATAATTACAGGAATAGTCATGGTAACGTGAAGAAAGTGTTATGGCATTGATAGAGCGTACAGCTGTCCTTTTAGCGAATTACGAAGCATTAAGGTTTTAACTATGAAAACATTTTTCAAAATTTTCTTCAAATCTCCATTGATTCTACCTACTAGGCACCGAAAACAACAATAAAAAAATGAATATGCATATACATACATTAGCAAGACCGCTATATTTACCGGGCCTCAATGTACGTATCGTTAGTAGAAAAATGGTGGAAAATGTGGTGATGTATACATCGTGCAAATATGAAAAAAATTTGCTGCATATTAAACATTTCGTACCAAAATTTTTGGTTAGAGAAGATATTTTTCCCTATGCAAATTTCTGTAACCTACCATCATACGAGTAAGTTTCCGGCCTCGCCGATAGGGATTATCACCTTCACAAAATCCTCATCTGATGTCACGCCTTATCTGTTAAGTACATAATTGCAGCTGTAATTTCCGTTCCGCTATGTTCAGTTGTTCCCATATAGTTGCATAAAGAAATCTATGTGTAAAATATTGTGACATGTTCACAACGGATTTCGAGCTGTTATTAAGTTCAACATAAAAGAAGTGCTTACTCCAAAAGAAATTAAACACCTATTGGGCGGTGCATATGGGGAGGCATTCCCCTCATATTCTACCCTTTAAAGAATAGGCCAAACTTTTTCTAAGGAGTCAAGAAAACATTGAAGACGAAGAGCGTGCAGGTCGGCCCTTGGAGGTGCTCACTCCTGAAAACTCGCTCTTGTCGAAGGAGAAATTATGGAACACCGGCGGCTGAAAGTTACAGAAATAGCAGCAAGATTCGGCCTTTCTAAAACAACAGTCCTTCGAATTAACACGAATAAGGTTAGTGCAAGATTTCTTTCCTCAGTCCAAAAGCAGCAACGAGTCATGTGTTATTAGGCATTTTTGGAGCTCTGCCGTGGCAACGAGAGAAAAGTTCTGCAAACCATTATTATAGGAGATGAATCATCTTCTACTGTGATCCCTTGTACAAAAGAGAATCAATGGAGTGGCGTAAACCTGGGCGAAGCACCGCCTGTAAAGGCCAAGGTCAATCATTCCACCAAGAAGATCATGGCCACAATCTTTTTGGGCCTGTGAAGGAATGCCGTTCATTGACTTTAAGGAGAGGAACACCACAGTAAATGGGGAGTATTATGCATGCCTACTGCACAGACTATGTACTTCCATCAAAGAGAAAAGGCGAGGAAAGCTGAGTGGTGGTGTGCGCCTTCTCCACACAACGCACTTGTGCACACAGCTCTTATTGCAAAGGAAGCTGTGAAGAAATGTGACTTCAAGGAGATCGACCATACACCCTACAGTCCAGATCTAGCTCCCAGTGAAGCGAACTATTTCCTGTTCTCAAAACTCAAGAAGGATCATCGAGGAAGGAAATTTAAGTGTGACGAAGAAGGGATTAATGCTGTTTATGCTCATTTTACAGACAAGACTTCAGACTATTTTGGGGGGGGGGATTGAAATGGTAATTCAAGGATTAAAGAAGTGTATTGTAATACAGGATAACTATAGTGAAAAGTGAAATATAGTTTCTGTCTTTATCATAGCTAGAAAATGGTTAAGCCGGAAACTTATGGACCTACCTTGGCATATAATCATTAATTAAAAAGCGATTCCTCAAGTTCGCTAACCAGCAAAATTGGAACATTAGCGACTGGGATAACCTAAAGCGAAACTTTAAATAAAATATAAAAATCGCTCTTGCGGTCGCATTTTTTTAACGATGCTCAGTATATGCCATTAAAATAAATGAGTAAAAATAGTTTCAGAGAATCAGTGAAATTAGACTATTAAAACTGGGGGTTAACTGGAACACAACATTTAAAAATCGCTCTGCCAGCCCCAATTTTAAGTTTTTTTTTTTTTTTTTTTTTTTTTTTTTTTGAGGAAACTCGGTATATACCATTGAAATAAAATAAAAAAAGTAGGTTGTGAAAATCAGTGAAATCAAATTATTAGGAAGCGGGTTTAACTTGAATCCCAAAATTTAAAAATATCTCTTAGCGGCATTAGTATTTGTTCTTTTCGCAACAAAACTCGGCATATTACATTTAAATAAAATAAGAAAATCGCTTTTGAAAATCGTGGAAATCAGGTCATTAAGATTAAAGGTTTACCTGAAACCCAAAATTTAAAAATCAATCTGGCGGCAGCAATATTTGTTTTTCACAATTCGGCATATACACTTTAAATAAAGTAAGAAAAATAGTTTCTGAAAATTAGGGAAATCGGACCATTAGGAGTAGGGGCATATCTGAAAACCAAAATTTAAAATTTTCTCTAGCGTTTAATTTTCTCTCTATTATATTAAAATAAATGGACAAATTAATTCAGCATATAATCTGTACTTATAACATTGCTCATGTTTTTAATTGACAAAAGGATTGTCGTGAAGATAGTAAATGTGAAATATTAATGTAACACGTGTTTGAGATTTATATTTGCACGCAATAACATTCAGAAAACGCTTACATAAGCTCTTTTACTTAAATAAAATTTATTCTTAAATTTCAAAGTCACTAAAAATCGACGAGTATTTTGATTGCTTATTGTTGATTGTATATATTTACTTAATACATTGTAATTGCTTGTGACACGTTTTTGATTATTGAAACACATGAACACCATTTTCTTAAATACCCAATGTAACTCGAAACTTTCTATTATTTTTCTCTATTTTAGTGAATAAATGATATCAAGGGCTCAGTTCATAAACATGGTTACATTTAAAAATGTTTAAAAATACTCACACAGTATAGCTTTGTCTATCAGTGGTCATATATTTCATTAATTTTTTGTTTAATCGAATAATAATAATAATAATAATAATAATAATTATTATTATTATTATTATTATTATAAAAATGTGGTCTCTCTTTTGTAATACTTATAAACTGCAAGATTTCTGATTTTGTTTCCCTAATACTATACATTAATGCCATAACTTATTTCATTTCATTAATTACTAAGACCTAATTTCTACTTTATATTCATTTTTAAAGTTATTCAACTTAGTGAGGAATTCGCTTATTTTATGCAGCTCCTTCGTGACGGACTTTTGAATTATTTGGCCATTTTTCTGAACCGATTTAATGAAAAGCAGAGGCGAATTTCATAATTCATTACTGAAAACGGAAGCTCAAGAAGTAACAACCAGTAACGGATTGCCATATGCAATGAACATTTATTATTTCAAATTATGTTTTTTCACTTGTTTTCATAGTCATACGGGTCCAAATACTGGCGAAAGCACTTTCTTTGATTGCTATACCACCATTCCTTGAAACGTTGTGGCCAGAAGGCCTGACCAGCACTTTCTTATAATTGGAGGTGCTGGTGAGCAGTAAAGGGTCATGGCATGCGTGGGGTTTGCGAGAGCGTAAGGGCCAGAAAAGCAAGGAGGAGAAAGAGAAATGCAAAATCGAGTGAACCCTTATGTAGATGATGCTGGCTGAAGACACTAACTTTATAACAACTAAAGGCTTAGCTCTGCTAACAGCATCTGCTTCGAATCCACCCTCCCTTTGCGCCTCATGCTCGGCATTTCGCCATTGGTCGGTCTGACTGAATATCTTCTTTCTCTGCTTGATACGTTTGCACTACTTTTGTAGCAACTTTTGTAGCAACTTTTATTTATGCCGTACAGTCAAAATGTAATATTTCCGCATTAAGAAAACACACTCATTAAAAGAACAATTTTTATACATTTTATTTTAATTTATGTCTTCTATAATTTGCAGTGTGTAGTTGATTGGTCATAACATTTAACTAGTTCAAGAAGGCTTAAAAACTAAACTAAATAAAATGAGACATCTAAATACAACAGTAACAATTAGGGATTATATTTATATGCAAATACACCTTTGTTTTTTCACCAGTTTCAATTAAAATATTTTCATTTGGTTATTTGTAAGTTTTTAAAAAAAATATTTAAATTTCCAAGTTTGCCCATATTTTAAATACACTGCCCAAAACAATTTGATGGACAAAAGTTTGAACACGTGTATTGCTGTCGTAATTGGGTTTAGAGTAGTAAATATTTTTTTACGGAAAGTTTAAATATTTATTTAACAGCAGTGTATATCTTATTTACTTCTCATTTCAAACAAGGATGCTGGAAGCTGAAATTACAGACAATAATTTCATCTAAAGTGGAAACTCCTTCAATTAATTTCAATGTTACACATAAAGGAAAACTTCAGTATCTGGCATTGGTCTCCATGTGCCTGAATTGCTGCCTCACATCTTTGAGACAAGCCCTTGATCAGAGCCTCCTCTTGTGGGATGTACACCCAATTCTTCGATAAGGACATCTGCAAGCTCTCCAAGGGTCTGAGGACTGCAGGACTGTCCCGGAATCGTGTCTTCAGCTTGTCCCCATAAATGCTCAATGGGGTTAAGGTCAGGACTCCTAGAAGTCCAGTTCATTGTTTGAATTTGGAGCTCCTGTAGAGTGGTCCTATATGCACTCTAGCACTGTCTTGCTGCAAAACAAACCGGGGCCCCATTCCGACTGCAAGAGGCATTCGTTTTCTGACACCATTCAGGTCTGTTTGGCCATCAATAGTGATGCCACGGACCACTAAATCTGGACTACTATTTCTGTAAAACGTTCACCACGGCGATGATACACATGCAGACATTCATCACACTGTGTTAGATGAAAGGGAAATTCGTCTGTAAACAGCACATTGTGCCAGGGACGAAGCTGGAAGTTCCAATTCTCAGTTGGGCTCTCTTGTGAGCAGCCTTTAATCTCGGGGCTTTATGATGAGGCCTTCGTGGTCTCAAACCTGCTTCTCTAAGTCTGTATCTTAGCGACATTTGCACCAGTTGCTGCGTGTAGATGATTTTTGTGGTCCCCAACAGTAGCTCTGCGGCGCCGAACAGCACAATTGACTACATAGCGGTCTTACTGGCAGATGTTTTACGTTTTCGGCCCTGGTGGCCTAGTTTCCTGGAGTGCGTACCTTGTTTCAGTGAAACGCTTTCATGTCCTACCAATGATAGATTTACCAGCCACTGCGCGAATTGTCCTGCAGCAATGTGACCGCTCGAACAGTTTCTGCCTCAGTGATGTGCCTCACGTTGACTGATTACGTAAATGTAAACAAAGTAGAACACCTCACCTCCAGGCACTAGCTGTCAGTTTCAAACAACGTTAATCCTTGAACAGAGCTTTAGTTTTCAACATTTCGGCTTACAGCATCCTTTTGTGAAATGAAATTAAACAAGATGCTCACTGCTGTTAAATAAAGATTTAAACTTTCTGTAGAAATATTCACTATCCTGAACCAACCCGGCAGCAATATACATGTTCAAACTTTTGTCCCTATAACTGTTTTGAGCAGTGAAACACAGCAAACCAACCATAATTAAGTGATTAGAGGCAGTAGCGATAATATGCCATTAAAGACATCGAGAATGTGTAGAGCTTAAAACACTCTAACAGCGCTACTTCAGAATACACAAGTTCCATGTTGTGATAAAAATGATATAGCAGGGGAACACAAACGTCGCTTCGCTAGGAGAGGCAACCTCCTCCCACTCACTGTGAAAGAATGATGCGCTCATGCGCTCTCAATGTTTAGAAACGTCTCCCGAGATTACCTTGCTGTAGTAGCGGATTAAGACGCTACAATGCCATTCTTTAGCTATAACTAACATTTTTTCTTACTGGGCCACCTGCCTACAACAAACCTCTTCTAAATACGGCATTCTTTTAACTTTAGATATGTGTGGAAGTCTATTTGATCTAATAAAAGTTACACACTTTACAACGATTGAGACAACATTATTAAAAGCAGCTGAATTTGCAATAAAAACTTCCTGTAAATTATAGAGTGTATGGGTTAACCTCAGATGAAACACCCTGTATTCTGTAAGAATTTGCTCAACCTGTTATGAAACTATTTTATCGGGTTATCAGAGGGAGTTTCATAGATAACAATTCTCACTAGTTATCTCATGACATTTTAAATTTGTTTGCAACATTATGAACAGATATCTAGAAGTTCTTCAATATGGAGGGCTGTTCAATAAAATGACGATACTTTTATACAGGTGTAATTTATATTGCTAAATTTTAACGTTACTATATTTTGATAGCTTAATGCGTAATATACAAGTGATACTAGTGTCACTTTCGGTCCCCCTTTGAGAGGTGTGCAGGTTGGACATGTTCAGTTCTGCCTATAGCAAAATGAAGATGACACGTGATGAACAGTATGGTGGTATGAAATTCTGCTTTCGTCTCAACAGATTTCATATGCAATGTTACACGAGGCATATGAACAGCGTATTCTTTCTCAGATGGTTTAATTTTTTAAAGAGGGAGTCAATTAATTTCGAAGGAAGGAGGACCCGGCACCCTAACGACATAAAATATTAACACAGCTGCTGTCAACTTCACACAAGTGTAACTGGGCAATACTACATAGATATCCTGAAAATATGCAAAATGCTACATTTCCACACAAGCTGGATGCTCCATCACGATAATGCGCGGCCGCATATCGCTAATATTGTGTTTGAATATCTCAGAATACCAATATAAAGTAATATCATAAAAACTATGAGAATGGGCATGTGTTAAAAATATAACCATTCTCGGGTGAACAGCCCTTGATTTTAATTCACTGTCAAACCTTATTAGCTCTCCAAAGTGAGAGAAAAGCAAGTAAGTGTTTGCATTCTTTATTTTAATTGTTTTTCCAAATCGCACAGCATGTTTTCGATGTACCTGTTAGAGCATCAAGCGAAAGACTTTCATATATAATAAATTGGACACAATTCCCCAGTCGCTATTATGAAGCATTTTCTGACAAATTGCTTCATTTTTTAGCAATAAGTTATATAATTCTATAACACAGTTTTACTCATTCTCAATATTAGGAGCACATGAAGTTGGTGCTTTCAATTGTGTTAAGATTTTTCTGAAGTTCCTTCGTCTGGAAAGAAAAACTCCTATTAATTATAGCATATACTAAAGATTAAATAAATGTAGTTAAGTGTACACGCTAACAACCAACTCACCTGAAAGAATATACATAGAGGCACATGAAATGTCATACATTGAAAATTATTTATATAACTTTTAATAAACGAAGCATGTCAATTTTTTTCTTTTTTACGTTAATTATCAGATATATATGCTCAGCGAGAGTGGAGTGCATGTTCAATATGTCCACTTTGTTGATGTACCACCTCTTCGAGACGAACTGTGACGTTTCCGAACACTGTACGACACAAGTCTTCTGTTACTCCCTAGAAAAATTTGGTGATAGCCGCTCGCAGTTGCATTAGATTGCTGGTTTGTTGCGGTAGACTGTCTACTTCAAATGTCCCCGTAAGAAATAACCATAGGGGTTAATATCGGGCTGTGTGGCGGCCACATTGAACCGCTCTGGAAATGTTCTGGATATCGATGAGACATCACACGGAGCCTGAAATGTTGGTGCAGGAAATCCAGAATAACGTTTGCTGTATGAGGACGAGCTCCATCTTGCATGAACCATTGTGTCTCCATTGGTAACCAGTCATTGGTAACTGTTGCATAAAGTTGCGGGAGAAAATTACTCTGCAACATGTCCATGTAGCGCTCACTGTTAACTGTGCCGGAATTAGATTGGCCCAATGATTCCATGGCTGAAAATGGCACCCCATACACGAACTTTTTCTCCGCAATTTTCAATCTCAGGAGGTTCTCGCGCCCAAAATCTGATATTCTGTCTATTGACGCTACCGTTAAAATGAAAGTAGACCTCATCAGAAAACCACGAGTTATGAATCAGGGTATCATCATTTGCAAGAGCCGAAGTCCCTAATTGTAATCACCGTAGCTTGTCATTTTGTATGGGAATAAGTTCACGTCAGCATGAAGTATTCTTTGAAGAGAACGACGTGAAGCGCCCAATTCGGCTGAAGCTCGTCTCGTGAACTTCGTGTCAAAGTCACTCTCACAGTCTCGATATTCTCTGGAATACGGACTGTTGACACGAGGTCGCTTTTGCTCTAAAATACTGCCGTCAGTTTCAAATTGTGTGGTTAGTGTACACACTGTCTGTATGCAGGGGGCCCACCTCGTACGAAAATCAGCACGAAAACGTCGTTGCGTCTCTGCTAAACTCTTCGTTTTTGCATAAAACAACACACTCTTCATTTTCTGTTCTAGCGTCAACCGGCCTTTGTCCGACATTTTACTTAATTGAAGCATGCGTGATATTAACAACTGCTCTCTTCTGTTGAACCATGCACGAACTACGGCTAATCGTCACAACATTTCAACGTTGCCAACTTGCAAATAACATATTTATTACACAATTTCAATGTATGACGTCGGTCCTGGTGGTGTAGTGGTTACCATACTTGCCTCCTACACCCAAGATCGCGGGTTCGAACCCGGCCAGGATCGATGGATTTTTTCGGGCGTAAAATCCTAAGTGTGGCTTCCTTTGGAAGCGAAGTAAAGCCGTGGGTCCCGTGTCGTACATTTACGGCACGAAAAAGAACCTCAAGCCTGAAAGAGAGGCCTCTGAGCAAAATTTGTCAGCCGTTTCACGCCTTGAGTTGAATGGGACGCTAATGACCTAAGCTGTTAAAGAGCGTCCATAAATAAATCAATCAATCAATGTATGACATTTCGTGTGCCACCCTGTATTTACCTTAGTCATTATGGTAGTACCTATTAATGCTTTTCAATACTACAACGTTGAATTAATACAAATTTATTGCAAATAAGAAAGTAAACTTTTCGTTTTCTTAGTTACAAAAATATTCTTCCTCCCATGACTTCTCCAGCTGTCACTGCTCCGACACTAAGTAGCGCAGGTGCTTTCACCGCCTGTCATACCTTGACTAGTGACGGGGTAAACAACGGACTGAGAGGCGGTGCCACCGGGCACCGCTGTGATGCAGCATTTAACGGAGTAAACTTCTCGAACATCATAATGTGCTAAACGCTCTTCAAAAGCAACACATCCCTCTATCCGAAAGTTTCAACATTCTGAGGAAAGTGACAGAATGTTTCACCCGTTGCAGTGGAAACGTTACAGAAATACATAGTGAAGATGAACACAATGGTAGCCAAAAAGCCAGGTATTAGTGAGCTGTGCAATATCAGAGTCATTGTAAATGAAACTATGGGTTTAATTGCACAATATGATGTTAGATTTTAGAGTGTCCCCATTACTTCTTGTGGTGGTGAGAAGAGTTTTAGCGAGTACAAAGCAATTTTAAGAGACAATAGAGCAGTTCCACATCTGAACATTTCAAATAACCCACCGTTTTGTAAATACGTAATTAATATTATTGAAAGATCAATCGTAATTATTTTATTAGCAATACCAAAAAATGTTTTCTTGTTCAAATTGTTTTGCACTAATTATAAACGTTTTACTTATATTTTACTCTCCATTATGGTAATATTTAGTCCATAAGTAAACCATTTGATAGAGAGAAAGAGTCAACATGTCGGTTGGAAAACTTTGGGGACGCTCGTAAACGCTGTATTTACAAGCGCATGCAGCGAGTGCACACTGCAGTGAGCGCTTTACTTGTAAATATAATGGTCATAATCATAAGTATCTGGAAAGAGAACGTTAGGACAGAGTAGCGGTGGCCGGGCGGTTTACAAGATATTCTTCTTCTGTGTAAGCTCCTGGCTTTAAATACCACACATTTTTTATTATCGGTTTTATAAATTTTAATATCATATTATATTTTAACGTCTCACTTGAGTTTTAAACAAGTTATTTAGTTAGTTTTACAAATAACTAAATAAATACATGAACAGAAACATCTTCTAGAGTGAAAACACAGAAATAAACACAAATTAATATCGGGTATATAAACCCTCAGCATGTATAACTGCCCTCAATCTTCGGGATATAGATGATATCAGATTTCTACAGTAGTGTGGACAAGAAGCTACAACATCCCAAGCTTATTGAATTTGTGCCCATAAGCCATCTTTTGTTTTTCGTGCATGTGGCGGGAATGAGTGTGCAGCATATTGCATTTACATAGAACGGAAATATTACAATATTCATTATAATAAATACAATATGTTAAAGTTAAAGCTTACTGTGTATGGGAAACTAATTTATCATAACGTTGCAAAGGTTCACAAAAAATGCTTCATAATGGGAGGCAAACCTGCGGTCTTAAGACATGACATCACTGCACACTCTGCCGCAGAGCTAACAGAACACACATACTAGTCACTATATTTAGTGCATGCCAAATAACACAACTGCTGCAATGACTGCGTTCAAGAGAAAGTTATTTTTTTTTGTCAAAGAGTGCACATACATACATAACAATTTTATGACATATAAATTATAGCTCCGATAATAAACTAACTTTAAAAATAAGGCATGAAAACAAGCGTTAATTTTTTCAAAGTGATGTGACTACTAATGGAAAAGTATGGCTGTAAAAAGTGATATTGAATGTTCTAAGACCGAAATACGCACTTACCTTTCTGATATTTGTACTTAACAGTATATAATTGACATCCAAAAGGAAAACTGTTACGAATATATAGAATACAAAATTAATTTCACTGGATTGCAACGTGATTTTCCTACTAAGTCATATTGCACTATTTAGCTCCGAGAGCACTCCAGCACGCAAAATGCCTACATATCTGACAGGTCTCTCGAAATGTTAATAGAAGCACCTAACACAAACATCACCTCAGTTGACAGGTTTTGCCCCATTCCCCATATGAAGTTCTGCTACAGAGTGAACTCGAGGGAACTTTACCTGAGGCAGTTGCAATAGTTTCAGTTTGACATTCGTCACGTAAATGTGGGATATGTGAAGAACGTATTGGCTGAGGCGAGAACACACAATGCTGTTCTTCTTTTGCTTCCCAACGAACGAATGCCCCACGGGTCCGAAATAACAAGCAGTAGATGATCCCATGCAGCCTACTGTACTGCTCCAAGCGCTTAATTACGTACACGTTGATTAAACAGATGGTAACTACGGCAATTATCTGTGCAACCCTCGTGAGTTGATGATGCCGCATATCAACTTTGAACTAAAGTATAATTTAAATACTCTTTAAGGTCTCTCAATATTTTCCATTCATTTACATCAATAACACTCGTCTATACAAAATTTGCTGAATGAAAACTGTTCATATTTTCTGATTCCTTATCACACGGAATCTCTCAAACGAGCCTTAGTTTTGTCTCATTGGGTTACAATTTTTCAGAAATGGGTATTATGAACAATAACAATTTTTATTATTTTTTCAATGAGCAGACACATAAAATAAATACTCTGAGAGATTTAAACAAGAAAATAAATGGTTCACTTTGTAAGTGAAACAGTAGTGCTAAATCTGAGCATTAAACCAGAAAAAATTGGCCACAAACTGAGCAATTTAATTGCTGGAGGAAAAAAAAAAATGGTAAGCATTATGAACCATTGGTTTCTCCTTCTAATGTCCTTCTTTACCACTCCATATTAAGTTAGCCTGGTGAAGCAATTTGTTACTGCACTGAATAACGATAGTGATTGTTTCAACTTTCTTGTTACAAAGTTCCCACAGAAAACCGAAGCTAAGATAGCAGCAGGTATTTTCGATGTTCCAGATTCGTGAGCTTATGTAGGATGAGACCTTTCCTCAGTCGATGTCCGAGTTAGATAAGTCAGCATGGTTGGCATACGAAAAAGTGACAGAAAACTTTCTTGGCAAAAAGAAATCTAGGAACTATTAGGAAATTGTGGAGGAAATGTTACAACAATTTAGAAATCTAGGGTGTAAAATGAGTGATAAAGCATTTTCAATAGCCATATTGATTACTTATCTGCGAATCTTAATGCAATGAGTGCAGAACAAAGTAACAGTTTCATAAATACATAAAAACAATGAAAACCATTATCAAGGCCATTGGTATGTGTAAATGATGGCTAATTACTGTTGGTGTTTGAAAAGAAACTTTATTTAGATTATATGAAAACTACAAAAAAAAAAAAAAAAAAAAAATGAAAAAGTTTGGAAATTCATAATTATTGACATTATAGCTCCCCTTTTCAATATATTCATTAATTTAAGTTAAAATGCAACCTAAAAACAATTTTGTCTTAGGTGTATGTCTAAAAATTTAATAACATTTCATCAAAAATATAAGTAACTTATTACATTTGATGTAATTTTGTTTAAAAACCTGTTTCGATAGAGTAAAACTGAAATAGAATATGTTTTCAGTAATAACATTTCATCAAAAATATAAGTAACTTATTACATTTGATGTAATTTTGTTTAAAAACCTGTTTCGATAGAGTAAAACTGAAAACATATTCTATTTCAGGGCATTCACATTACATATATCCGGGCAGAAATATTAAAAAAACAATTTGGACCAGTGATGAGTTTTGCAATCCACCCGGTGCAAAAAATTTAAAACATTAGAAAATATAATAAAATATGATACGAGTTCTGAGCGTGTTAGATATAGTGACCTTGGCGACCAAGTGATGGTCTCGGAAAGTTGTCATTAAGAAAACTGCATACCTGGCAAGCAAAGTGAGGGGGAGAGCCCGTGTCTGTTGACATTTTCTAACTTTTCGATAGTTGAAACACATATAACATGATCCCTATTCGCCCTTAGAGTGATCCCTACTTGACGTGACATCACTGGCATGACTGTGTGCAGCCAAGTACAACACAGTACACACATAAAGTAATTCCATGTTAGATTCTAAATTTGAGGGCGGGCTCAGTAATAAATAACACCTAATATACATAAAATCAATACTTACGACTTTAATTTAATTACTGCTCATTTAATGATATTTAATTCCGAAGTTGCAAATTGATGCACTTGGCCTGATTCAACAAGGAAGGCGCGAGCAGTTTGCACTTGATATCACGTTAGCTGTTAGTTGCAAATTGAATTGATTTTCTTGGAATTCTTGTAAAACAGGTTCGAATGCATTCAGTGCTATCTTAAGATTTTTATTTTTAGAATACTTGCCAGGTTTCGGTAACAACCCATCTGTTTACTTCAACTTTGCATCCCAAGTCATTACTCTCTTATAGGGGGATTGTGTATTTGAAGATTATATCCTCGTTACATTCTTCACACATAGTTTCTGCTAACCAAAGAACGCACGAAATTTTCTGCTCAATTGTCCACATAGCTGTAGCTGTACAACATTAACAGTTTGTTATTATTTATTTATTTATTAATTTCAATCTCCATTACAATAAGTGTTACATAAATTGCAAGATCTGCACTACCAAACCTAGGCACATTTATTTTTCTTTGATGTATATCTTTTAAATTACAGCAATTTCTTTCACTGATGTTTTAAGTGAGGCATCCTCTTTGTTTAAATTATATCTTGAGAAGTATTATAGTGTGCTTAATATAAGTTTGTGAGTCCAAAAGTAATCACTGGAAAGAAAGGAAAAAACTAACATTCTGTTAGCTGTCTGGAATTAATTACTAATATTCTTGAAAAGTATCCCTCTCTGTAGCGGGAAAAAAATGTTGTTACAACAAGATGGAGCACCACCACACTTCACAAGAGCACGTGTGAATTAAAAACAAACTCCACGATAAATGGATTGGATGTGGTTGAACCTGTTGTATGGCCACCCATTTCGTCTGACCTTACACCCTTCAATTAATTGCTGTGGGACTACGTTAAGCAAAAAGCTACCTCTGTAATGCCTATAACAAAGACAATATCAAGCATCGAACATGGAAGCTTGTGGCACTATCACCCCCGTGCACGTTAGAAAAACTTAGGAAAAAATCCCCGAAAAGAATTGCTAAGTATTTAGATATTGATAGGAATTATTTTGAGCATTTAATGAAAATGATGTAAATTAATGCCTTGGTTTATTAATATTATATTTTCTTAATGCCCTATAACTTCTCAAGACCTACTTTTACAAAAAAATGAAACAAAAGTTGCTTAATTTATTGAGAACTATCTAAATATCTAAAAATTATACCATTGTTCCATTTAAAATGGCGAAGTTAAACTCCCGGAACCCCGTAAGGATGTTCATTTCAGTTTTACCCAGGAAGCCTTCTTCGTAAGTTAAAATGTCAGATTTTGCCTTTATTAGTTCATTTAAGAGACATTGCCTTGTAACACTTTATATGACACACCCTGAGTATTGTCGGTCCTGGTGGTGTAGTGGTTACCATACTTGCCTCCTAAATCCAAAATCGCGGGTTCGAACCCGGCCAGGACCGAAAGCTTGAAAGAAGAGGCCTCTGAGCCAAATTTGTCGGCCGTTTCACGCCCTGAGTTGAATGGGACGCTGATGACCTGAGATGTTAAAGAGCGTCCATAAATCAATCAATCAATCAATCAATCAATCAATCAATCAATCAACCCTGTGTATTTACTAACACAACTACGGTTCCTTCTGCATGAATGTACGATATAATGCTTTAAGAACAGCATTGCGTGTCTTTGAACCATTGAACAAAACATTTCCATCTCTAGGAAAATTCGCTACCTATGGTATTGTGCAATTACATAGCAAATAAATGCTTTGGATTACTTTTCACAGGTCAGCTGATAATAATTTATTGTGCTTGTGAAGGGAAGAGAGAAGGAGGAGGAGAAGAAGAAGGAAGACAAAGAGAGACAGAGCGTGTCTTTAAACTGTTGAACAAAACATTTCCAACTCTAGGAAAATTCACTACAAAGAGGCAATAAATAATAACGCTCTTATATGAAATATATTTAGTATATACTTTAGACTGAGCCACAGATAAATTGTATTGTACAGTAACGGAAAAAAGAACATCGCTAGAAAATAAATGTTCTGGACAACTCTTCAAAGGTCAGCTGGATCTGTTGCGCTTGTGAAGGGGCAGAGAAAGAAAGAAGCGTAAACTCAAGAGCTGTTTGAAGGTGAATGCGATGAACTTTATACATATATAAGGAATAATCAAGGTCTTCATTTCTCCTACAAAATGTAAATATATATTCCTCCGAATGCTTCCCATTTCCCAACAGCAATAAATTCGCATCAAATGAAGTAATTGCCGAAACAAATGGGTACTTTATAGGGCTATAGAATAGAAAAAAAAAAAAAAAAACTAGAAAATCGCTGAAATATTTGAAAGAAGATTATGTTGAAAAACAAAACGAACATTTTCAAAAAGTTGTCTTCTTTATTTTTGTTTGGAATTGTCGTGTATTCGTCGTATATTGAAAAACAGTTTATATACGAGAATCAGGAAAAGCAAAGTGAATGTGAAATTCTAGAATAAACAAACCACCAAAAAGAAAACACAAGTTGTTAAATTATTTGTTGAACTCCCCTAATAAACTTCACTCTATTTAAAATACGCGTTGTCTTTCAAATGTATTACGGTCACAGGAAATATCTATGTAAATCACACACTACCTATGTATTGTAGCTTCATCTTAAACTTTTTATGATATTCTCATATATTATATGTGCATTGCTGATGTCCTGCATTTTAAAGCATTTCGGCCCTTCTGTTAATTTTAACACATTAAAAAAAAGAATACAGAGGGTACCAAAAATGTATACACACTTCAAGCAAAGGAAAAACTGTGTTAACATAACAAAACTGAATTCACACAAACAGAAAATGATAAGTCCTAATCATCTTAGGCTTTTACAATTATAACAGTTGATCAAAATGTCCACCTTCGGCATCCATACACTTCGGAATACGTTGAACTACTGATTGAACAACGTTTGCGAAAGTACCCAGGGATAGCAGCACATACCATTTCAATTTCTTCCCGGAGTGCTTTCAGTGTAGCTGGGTTTTCTACGGCATACAACATCCTTATGAGTTCCCCGTAGGTAGAAGTCCAATGGAGTTAGATCCGGAGAACGCTGTAGAAACTCAATCAGGCCTCTTCACGAGTGCTCTGTCGGTCCTAGTGTGTAGGGGTTACCATACTTGCCTTCTACACCCAAGAACGCGGTTTCGAACCCGGCCAGGACCGATGGATTTTTTCGGGCGTAAAAATCCTAAGTATGGCTTCCTTCGGAAGGGAAGTAAAGCCGTGGGTCCGTGTCGTACATTTACGGCACGAAAAGAACCTCAAGCCTGAAAGAGAGGCCTCTTGAGCAAAATTTGTCGGCCGTTTCACGCCCTGAGTTGAATGGGACGCTGATGACCTGCGATGTTAAAGAGCGTCCATAAATAAACCAATCAAAAAAATGAGTGCTCTGCGGTGAGTGCTCAAAACGTTCCAAAACCATAGGCGAGGACGTGGGGCTTGTTGCTCTGCGAGGTCTCCCAGATCTACTCTTGTGAGCATCGCATACAATACCATGAGTCTCAAATTTGTCTCGAATGCGTGCAATTGTTACTCGCGTGACGGTTCTGTTCTGTACACACGTCTTCATTGCCTTTGAACTTCAACAACATTCTCGATTTTCCAATACCACTTCAAAGTTGCTTTCCGCTGTTCAAACGATAATCTTGGCTTCATTTTGTTGTAGCAATGATAGCATAACGTAATGTCAGTCCCATCTGTTTACAGAACATCATACGATAATCTTGGCTTCATTTGTTCATTGTTGATTTACTTGTCACGTAGCAACGCTATCATAATATATGTGAGTCACATCTGTTTACAGAACATCATACTACACATTACTGTAGATTTTCGGTTCAATTTTGAAATATATTAAATAGATATCTACTGTGAAAGAGTATACACTTTTTTGGCATCCTAGGTATATTTACAACATTCTTTTTATATACCCGTAAAATACACAGATGAACGTTACAGCTATTTCATGCATACTTTTCTGTGTTTTTCAGAATTGCTCTTTTAGAAATTTCTGGTACATGTTCTACTAATTGTTGCGAGATATGGTTGAAGGAGGTTCTTTCGTTTTAAAGTTTTTCCCCGCGTCTATTATTCAAAAAGCGCAAACATAGTTTTGGTGAGCGCTTTGGCTAAATTTTTATGTTTGTTAGCAGCTCTGGTTCTTTTTTTTATGGTTTTCAGGTCTTTCAGGATTCAAATCTGGTCTGGTAATGGCTTTTGCTGTATGAAAAGGATAATCTCCTGTGAAAATGTTTGTTTTTCAAAGAGTCAAACTTCCTCGTTGGCTGTAATGTCAATGGAGAAAGGATGTTTTAACTGTTGCTTCTTTTTGTCATTTTCTTTCAGTGCCCGCCCAGTGTTCTAGTTTCAAGACTTTGTTGTTGCCAAGCCTGACCACGTTATAACTTGAATGACACAAGAAGTTGCACAACGTTACTACAACAGATATTGCTTAATATGGGCTGCTTTATCTTTCTGGCAATGTTTACTCTGTATTTGCTACAATCCACGAGCATATTTATATTTAAATTCCGACGTTTGAAGAAATTGGTTCTTAGCTGATATTGTTGATTTGGTTTATTTACGGACGCTCTTTAACATCTCAGGTCATCAGCGTCCCACTCAATTCAGGGCGTTAAACGGCCGACAAATTTTGCTCAGAGGCCTCTTTTTTCAGGCTTGAGGTTATTTATCCTGCCGTAAATCTATGACATGGGACTCACGGCTTTACTTCTCTTCCGAAGGAAGCCATACTTTGGATTTTTTGATCCTGGCCGGGTTTGAACCCGCAATTTAAATATCTGATGACATCTGCAAGACTAAAGGCAATCAGTGGTGCTGGTATTGTGAAGTACTTCTTTCAGATAATGAAATTTACTTGTAAATACCATGTCTAGTTTAAGTTTGGTTAATTGTGAATATGGAAATCCAGGGTTATTATATGCGAATTTATTTAATAGTGGCACGAGCATCAGAAATAGGATTAAATCGTGTCAGACTGGAAATTTAAAGCTACTGAAAAGCGTGGGGTTTCAAAATAAATAAAAGATAATAGTGCTCAAAAAGGAAGAACTTTAGATAATTAGAAAATTGGTTCTTGACTGGCATTTATACTTCCAAAATGTGGATAATCTACCTGTAATGTGTATTAAATTAAGCACTCAAAGGGTTCGGAAAGACAGAGAAAGAGGGCTTTCGTTAAAGAGAGACAAGCAATGGGATTGCTGAGAAAAGTTTTACAATAGCGCCAATAATGAAGGGGGTAAAGTTGTATGGAGTTCTAGCGGAATGGAATACAAGTTGTTTTTAATAGTGTTTAACGCCCGTTACTTCTGAGGCATTACAGGCGGTGGACACCGATGATACATGAAATGAAATAATGCAATGGGAAAGGATTTTTTAAAGGAAGGAAGCGTTCCAGTTTTGGATACCTCCCTGGCATTTGCCATTAATGAGGACTGAATAAAACCTGGGAAAAATCTCAGTCAGGGAGGACAATCCTGGTCGGAATCGAACTCCAGACCTTCCGCTTACGAGTTTGCGCCTTAACGACCTCGACCATCCGTGGCAGTGAAATGTAGGTATGAAAAATTAATTTGATTGTGAAAAGTTTTTGCATATTAACATTAGGAGTCCACCAGAATACAGCTAATGGAAGGTGGTTGGGGAAAGTAAGTGTGAAAATATTGCAGATGCAAAAAATATTGAAACATTGATTTTGAGCGATAAAAATGCCAGAATAGAGCATTTTACAAAAAGCATCTAAGGTATCAAGCAAAACAGTTGAGTTTTAACAGCTGGTGTACCGATTGGGCGTGTGGAAATTAAGAGGGTTTAGGGGTAATATTGCCCAAGGTAAATGTCCAATTTGTGAAAAGAATGAAGATGGAGCCCATATCTTGATACAGTGTAGAGAAACTGATGAATGAGGAAACAATTAACCACAAAAAATGACTCAGAAGTAAGAGTAGTGTTGGGATTGAGAACAAATCAGACTCAGATAAGCAATATTGGATAATTTAATCAGTTCATCTTAATTTTAAGACCAACTGATCATGGTCAGTATATAAAAGAAAATAGAAATTGTGCTTGTTAATAATTTAGCAATTGTTAATGACTGACTATAAAAGTTAATTGTATGGCTAATATGTAAAATTATGAAAAAAGATTATGAAAAGATGCAGATATAACAGCCTCTAAAGTTATTATGGATTATATTTTGTAAATGTTCGCAAATCCCTGTCACCAGATATCTGCTGATGCACCGGAGACAGTAGTTCAAAGTGCGGTTGTTGAGGAAGTTGGATATTTATTTTCTCCTTTGTAAAACAGTTAGTAGTGTTAGTAAGGTCCCCAGGCATCTGCAAATGAGTAATAGCACAGTTCTAAGAAAACATCTTAGTCTGTACCCATATAAAGAGATATATTTTTCTTCTAGCAGCTACTCTGACTGGCTGGGGAAAGACGAAACAAACTTCTTACATAACACACTTTGCAAGGTTTGAAAATGATCTCCGGGCTTTAAGTCAACATAAGGTCTTCATGATCCTAAAGTCACTGTATGGAGTGACTTGACTCCACAACATCGGGCCATATTTATTTGAAACAGAAAATAATTAAATTAAAAATAGCATTACAGTAAACGAGGAACGCTAGTACAGTACATAACAGAATTTCGCAACCTGGAGAACATAATCTTCATGCAAGATGGTGTACTGCCCCACATCTGTACCTTACCGCCACGGATGGCCGGGGTCGTTAAGGCGCGGACTTAAGAGTGAGGCACCGAGGGTTTTGGATCCACTAATTTTAGTAGCTTATACTAAACATATGCTTTTAATTACATGAATTTGGATATCCTCGGGTGCCACACATATTTCTCTTTTGCCATATTTCTTATGTAAAAATGTGCAGTGTACAGTCCTGTGCGATTTATTCGGAACACGGCAATGGCATACTCATTGCATATTTTTTGCGGCTATTCTCTTAATAGACCCTTTAATCTTTGCTAACAGCCAATGGATAACACAAGCTAAACATTTATTTTTAAGTTGGTCATACCACACCGTAACTAGAGACTTTATCGTGTGTTGTTTTGCGGAACAGTCAGGTTTTTTGAGCCTCCTTTTGTAAATAGCCCTTAAGTTTCTATTGCATTGTGTCAGGGGAGTTTCCTGGTCACTCTAACATACGGATATTATTCACTGAAGAATTTCTTCACTTTCTTTGATGTATGATAAGAGGCCAAATCTTGCTGGAAATTTCTGTCACTATCTGCAAATATCTTCTGCAGCTCCCCAACAACTCTCCTTTCCAGTATTTGGATGTATTGTTCAGATTTCATCATCTCTTCGACTGATATTAAGGATTCTAGTACTTTATGCTTGAAACATCCCCAAAACATCTTCACGGCGTTTTACAGTCTGTTGCAAATGTGCCGAAGTCGATGCCTCATTATTCGCTTGGCGCACATGTTGAACCCTCTCTCCCTGCACTTCAAAGCGACTCTCATCATAGAAAAGAACTTTCTTCCAGTGTGTCATTGTCCAATCCTGATAATCACGTGCCCACAAGAGACGTTTCTGCACATTTCTCCTGTTAGGCGTTTCTTTACAGGTTTTTCGGCTTTCCTTCCAACTCCAGAAGTCTACCACGAACATAGAAACGTGCAGATTCATTCCTCTCCCCTCAATTCGCGAGCCAAGTGGGTCTGGGATTTGATTTGCTTCTTCTGAGGAGAAAACGCTCATCAGTTGAAGTCTACCACAATTTCCCTTTTTATTCGGTGTTTTGGCCGCTGAATAATTCTATTTATAGTACCTAAACTGACAACAAATTTAGTAGCTAACTCTTTGTGTCATGGAGATATTCTGATATAATGCTATAATCTTCCTGGGAGTCTTATCCATTGAAGACCTAGGTATTACTAATCGCGAAAGGGAACCTCAACATTCCTCAAAAGTGACAAACGTCGAAATAAATAATTTTTATCCTAAAAAATCAACGTATATACTAATTAACAAGAAAGCCTTCTATTATACCAGTATAGACACCCTCCATTTGGATTTTGACAGTCTCTAACTCCCATAAGACTGCGTGTTCAGTTTCTGCCATTTTACTCGATTGTCATACAGTTAATTCCTAAAATATTTGTGTTATACAATTGAGTGATACCTTCTGCGTCTGCTCATGTTCTTCTTTATGCATTAGAAGTCCTACGTAAGGGAGAAAATGCACACTTTAGATATTATGTCAGTTATAGTTATGACACTTTTGCGTACAACCACATCCGAATTCAGCGGTCAATGTCATTTGCTGGCAGAGGAAAAGATTAAAACAGAAATCGCAATATTGAACGTAAGCCTAATTAATCACACCCCTTTAATACGTGAAGCTTAAAATAATAATTTCTTATTTTATTTTACTATTCACTATTTAAATTATTAGCTTTAATGCATTTATTATATCAGTGTTGACATAAAATGTATAATGCATTCAGTTAAGAATGATTTATAAGAATTATAGGGCTTAGAGGGCTTCCTACACAATTCAATTTAGAACAAATATTTTATGTAGTTTAACATTTCTCTTCTCTAAATTGGTCCAATGAGAATGACAACCAGAAATCTACATTTTTAATTGAGGTATGAAAACAAGAGATAAATAAACTAAATTATATGCCTGAAAATTTAAATTATTCATAATCTGCATTTTCTATTTCTTTTCTTCCAATTATGAAACGTGCATTTAGTTATCTTACAGTAACATGTTGCATTTTTCAAATTATTTTCTGCAATAGGGCATTGCAAATGAACTATATGACTGTGGAAAACAATTTTTGTGTAAAAACATTCAAAACCCCTTCACAAATTACGTACATGCACCTAATTTTTGAAAGCTATGGCAAATGTGTTCCAGAACTTGCGCAGAGTCTACTGTAAAGCAGCAATAGTATTGTAAGCATAATACACATAATAGCACTGCTAAATACAACGTAGCCATATTGACAAATGTTATTATAATTATTATTTCATTACATAAATTTATTTTAAATACAGTTTACATGTTAAATTAAGCCTTGAAGGCGATGTAACATAACACCTTTCTTTACTTGAGTTGTACAACCAAATGCACAACACTCAGCATATGGCACAACACACAGACATCAGGCCCAAAATGGCGTCTGATGCTGGCGAGCCAATCACGGAACTAGGATGTCCGCAAATTCCGCCGCAAAGCATGTCCATACTTGTATAATAGAGGGCTCTAACTAACAATGAATAACAATGCAAAGAATGCATATAAAGCGCGGATCTAAGTTGCACACTGTTGCCAACCATTGTGAAAACTATGAAAAAAATACCTTGTTACGTTTAATTCCCACGGGACTGTGATAATTGTTTGGAAATACTTAAACAGTACAATAAACGAAGCTTTCAAATCATTCACTAAGCTGACAAAACATGCCATTCAAACCATATCTCATACCAAGAACACACAATAAAAGCATCGCGTTCTATTCAGTAGAGTTTTAAAGTTTTTGTTCTCGATAGGTGATAAATAACCAGATATCTTAGCATCTCTTAGCACAAGCAGGAGAGGGTAGAAACCTATGCACGTTAACATTAAAAGCTCGCGCAGTTAAAAACGTGGTAATTGTAACACTTAACGTAGTTTCAAGCGTTCTAACAAAGACTCATTAGCATTTTAATATCCATGATTTATAACGGACCACAAGCTTGCAAATCTATTAGAAAGTACGTATAGCTGTGCAGACTTCAAACTGATAATTATCGCGAACTTTGTTAAAATTATAGTTGTAGGTAAACTTTATTAAAAATCTATTTATTAACTTAATGATATATTTCGCATTAGTTTCCAGTATGTTCACTCCATCAGCTATGAAAGTTCTACTAAAATTCAATGTGAACCATAAGCACTTGTCTAGTAAGAATCGTGCTCTTTAGCGAACGACTGTAAAAAGAATGTTTTTGCATGGAAATTGTTTACATCGAGTAAGGGAGTGTCAGAAATTGAATTTTCGTCATTTATTGTTACAGTTGAATAGCTCGAAGATATGGGCGTTTCACTCCAGCTGTCTTTTCCTTTGAAATGACATCGATAAGGAATTCCGAGAAAGAAGAATCAGATTGGGCCTAAACAAATTAGGCATTATTTCTTTAGTTTTAACAAATCTTTTGCTTTTAATCTTTTACTTTTGTTTCTTTTGCGCTATGTCTCGAGGTATTTAACAGCGACATGTTCTTCTTACTTTAGGGAATGTACTGGGGAAAACTCGCAGGGTATGTCTATGGAAAGTTCATTCAACAGTACGAGAGAAGAGCAGAATTCACAATACTCCACAATAAGCATTTCACTATAAATTGCTAAACAACAAATTATATAACGCCTTCATTTGGACGCGTGGCTCGCTCAACGAGGATTTGCTTGCCTTGTTTCTAAACGTTCTATTGTCCCCATCCCATTTTCAAGCTTTTCCATGTGCCGCTAATCAGCTGACACGAAGTCTTTGTGCTGTACTGGAATCAAACGTTGTGAAACCACTTGTTCCAGTATTATAGTGTTTTAGTGCTGTTATAATGCCAAAAAGTTCGTATACTTTAGCACACAGAATCTTCATCTATGATTCCTTTGTGACAATAAACTCTTGTAAAGAAGTAAGACGGCGATTTATAGACAGATTCCTTGCTGTTCGTGGGCCTCATAGAGAAACGGTTCGTAATCTTTTGAAACGATTTATGGAAACGAGATCTGTTGTTAATAAGAAACCGAAAGTAAAACGCCGTATTCTTACAAAGGGAAAACTTTGTGACATGGGAGAAAAGTAAGATTGAAGTCCCAAGAAATCTCTGAGAAAGCTTGCACAGAGATCAGGAATCTCATAAACTTCGGCTTGAAATGTCACTAAACTTTAAAAATTAAAACCCTATAGGGTAACTGTAGTTCAGGAATTGCTACCAAGCGATAATGTGAGTAGACATAAAAACAATAGATACTGGAGTGCAGCAAAACCCGATCTGGTACACGCAATGCCATTGTATGACCATACAATTTGTTTTTGGTATGCTGTGAATGCTTACAGAATTATAGGGTCTATATTTTTTTGACGATACAGTGAATGGGCAGAGGTATAGGGATAGCATAGTCACAGTATTTCTAGAAAAAATGTGTGACATTGAGTGTACACAGGCATATTTTCAACGAGATTGCGCTACAGCACATATAGCTGATCTCTTGTTGAAATTAATTGCGGAAAGTTTAGAAGATAGAATAATCAATAGGAAATTATGGTCAGCGCGGTCTCCAGACCTTACCATGTGCGATTTCTATTTATTGTATTTATAAAATAAGAAGAGAAACTCTGCATTATCAGAAGAAGAATTAATGAGTGTCGAGGCAAACTTTCTTAAAATGCATGAGAGATGTGTGGTAGCATAATGACATTTCCAACATCTATGATAAAGGTATGCAGTTATTATAGTTTTAAAATCTATGTGCTTGAATTTAAGGGGCTATGCATATCCTACTTGGCCGGCAAACTGCGTGCTTCCGGGAGCCTATCAAATTCGCGTTAAGCCGGCCACGAGCCCAAATGAAGGCACTGTTTATAGCATATACAAGACAAGTTCTATTTTGAACGTTAAAGAACTGTGGAAAGCAGAAAAACAATTTATACCTTTATAACAATATAAACCATTTAAATGCAAATTTTAAACCTAGAAAAGTTTCACCCATTAAACAGGTAAAAATGAACTGTTTCCTAACTTAGAAAATTACAAATACAAAAATATAATAAAATCTTTCATTTAAGGGAGAAAACTTTTTTAAAACCTTGCCAGACTTAATGTAGCAGTGTACATTTCCTAGCAAAACATTACAACTTTTAATTGATTTATTTACGAACGCTCTTTAGCATCTCAGGTCATCAGCATCCCATCCTATTCCGGGTGTGAAACGGCCGACAAATTTTGCTCAGAGGCCTCTTTTTTCAGGCTTGAAGTTCTTTTTCGTGCCGTAAATGTACGACATGGGGTCCGCCCACGGTTTTACTTCCCTTCCGAAGGAAGCCATACTTAGGATTTTTACGCCTGAAAAAAATTCATCGATCCTAGCCGGGTTTGAACCCGCGATCTTGGGTTTAGAAGGCTAGTTTGGTAGCCACTACACCACCAGGACCGACAAACAAAACATTATAAAATGTACCTTGAGCCAAACTAGTGATTAAATAAACACGTAACAAATAAAATCTTTTCTAATACATTATACATTAATAAACTATGGTTGCAACCAATTACCAAGCAACTTGAAACCAGGCTCCGCAACATAGCAGCAAAAGGAAAGAAGAAAGCTACAAAAATCGATCGAGAAAACGGGACGCATGCAAAAACGGTACATTTTTGTCATCTATAGCTACTTTAGTATCAATTTGTAAACGCGATCAGCTTCTTTCTGTTGGTTTATTCTGGAATTGAAATAAGAGCAGGATTCTGAATGCTGCATGCTTCCATTGTATTGTAAGAGGTTCCCGTAAGGGGGGGTGGCTCTGAGTACCCGTGATACTTCTGACGTTACTAGCAGTAGCCGGGCTGGACTATTCGAGGCTCTCCCTTCGGATAGTGTCCAGATGGGTTGGGCTCGGCAGCGTGGGAAATTGAGTACCTGCGGCGGCAGCGCGTCCCCAAGGCAGTGCCTCTGGGGACAGAGGTTAAGTCCTCAAGCACTTGCTTATCGTGGGGTGATAATGCTAATTGTTTAAGGGCGCAAAGCTGCTAGGGTCATTAGCGCCCAATTGTCGTGGGTTAGTGGTGGCCACCTTAATTCTGCGGTGACTCACCTCTTAAATTGAGTATGTCTATATGCTAGACATGACCTATCCTGGTAGCTAAGTTTACTTAGTACGCTCGTCTACGGCCGAAATATGGATCGGTTTAGGTACCAAGCAACGTACCTGCCTAAATGGAAAACACTCCTCGGGAGCACAGATCTCTGGGCAGGTTAGGGATTTCCTACACACATGTATGTGTAAGAGGTGCTCAGAAAACTATCTGCCATGCTCCTAGTCATAATAATTATGTGTAAGCTTCTCGGTGGAGACTGGTGACTCTCGGCATCAGATTTTTCTTTATAGCTTCCAAGTGAAAAAAACGTAATACAATGACATTTAACATGTACATCCTTAATGTATGAAAAGCAAGATAGTTCTATAGCGAGTGTTGAGCCTGGTTGCCATTAGCATGTCACGGGAGTCACAGCCTTAATTTACTTTCGTGTGTTTTCTTGCGATTCCACGAGGCAATGACTCTTTTAGGAAGAAATCTGCTGGGGAAGTTCAGTTGACCTTGAAGCTTAAAGATCCTTAAGGAAGACCACCATTTCAATCATTGTAGGTGTAACATTTGGTACCATTCTGCTGAAAATAACCAACAGGGAGTTGCTCGACATACAACATATACATAAGGGAATACATATTCCCATGTAGACCGTAGTACCCACCGTAGTTTGCAAGAAGATGGGTCAATAATGCGGCCGTGCCACACAGCACACTACAGCTCACATTTGTTTCTTTGACAAGTATCTCATGCGCATGTGGGAACTTTCACAAGACCAAATGCGCGTATTCAGGAAAATGACGTGTCCATTTATTTAGAAAGTCAAGGTATTTTTTTCCTTGATACTAGACGAAGTAGTTTACCACATAAAATGATAATTTCCCTTGATTGTTGGGCAAAAACACTGCACATTTGTTCGTATTTTGTCAGTAATTAAGGAAAATTATCAAGAGTATGTTGCACTTTATCGTGGATGGGTCTAAAATTCCGAGCGCTAGTCATACGAAACTAATAAAAAGTTGTCTGCCCTATTCAACTGCTCAGGCAATATATATGAATTTATAAGAACACCGAGAGTCCGGAAATTAGCACAAATGCAAGTTTGAGAATGTAAGGAAAAGCATTAGCAATGAAAATAGTCTGCCTTAATATTAATGAAATACAACACATTATATATGACGTTACCCGATGATATAGTGTAAATATATTTCACCACAGGTAATATGCAGATAGGAAGTACGCTATGTTGAGTAATTAAATTAACATACAGTCATGTGCGAAATAATGTGAACAAGCAGGTAAATTTAGTTGAATGAGATTTTCCGTGCTAATAACTGTTTCCCTCCAATTCTACATCGCATTTTGAAACCCACTGTTGAGGGAGTTATTTTTAGTTATAGCCTTTATTGCTTGTACTAGAAATTAAACCTTTTCTGGTATTTCTAGCTGTTTTAACATTTTATTTACCCAGAAAATTTAATTAATAATGGATATCACACCTAAGAGAAGAAGTAAGGCTATAACCCTCCCTGAATTTAGTAATATGACTCGGACAGATAGAACCGCCACGGGTGACCGAGGTCGTTAAAGCGATGACGCGTGAGAGGGAGGTCTGGGGTTCGAATTCCGCCAGAACCGCTCTCCCTGACTGAGTTTCTTTTTCAGGTTTTCCTTAGTGCTCATAAATGGCAAATGTCTGGGAGGTACCCTAAACTTAGACCTGGAATGTTTCCTTCCTTAAAAAATTTCTTTTCCAATATACCATTACGTCTCATGTATCATCAGTGTGCAGTGCTTGTGGTGCCTCAGTAGTAAAACGGGTGTTAAATAGAGAGAGAGATAGTAGTCAAATGTAATGTAAGTTTGAATGCTGTTAATAATATAACTGGAAGTAAAAATGTGATCGGGTAAGTTTTACCTCAAAGAAATGGACGATGTAGCGAAAAAGCACAGAAAAGATTTTGTCTATCTTATCAGGACCAGCAAACTTAATCCTGGAAAGAAGATTTAAAAAAGATCTGGATGCTGCAGGGGTGAAAAGAGATGCTTCAACAGTACGTAGGCGGCTTCTATAATCTGGAAGGAAAGCTCGAAGATCGGCCCGAAAACAGCTGATGAGTATGTCCTATGAAGAAAAAGATTTGGCATGGCATAGAAAATATCAGAAATGGACACAAGAAGAGTGGAGAAGGTTTCTATTTTCTGATGAAAGTCATTTCAAAGTACAGGAATTGAACGTCTTGCATGTAAGGAGAAGCGACCTCGCCGAAGCAAATCAAACAGACGATAAAATTTCCACACAAGAAGATGTTTTGGGGCTGTTTTGCATTCACAGGCACTAAATGTTTGATTCATATTGACAGAATGATGAACAGCGACAAGTAGATCTCAAGAGTCACCCCGAACTGAAGAGTTTGACAAAGGATTTTCCAGCAAGAACTTGCCCCATTTCATGCCTCGAAGAATGTTTAAAAACTACATGACGAAAAATGGTTTTCAGTGTTTGGATTGGCCTGAAAATTCACCTGATTTCAACCTAAAGAGAATTTGTGGGCGATTTTCAAGAAACGGATTAGGAAAATGAACTCCACCACCAAAGAAAAGTTGGTGTGGTTTCACAACTCAGAAATAAGTGAAATTTGTAAGAAACTCATTGACTCTATGCCCAGACGAATGAAAATGTTATTAAGACCAAGAGTGGGCAAAGAAAATATTAAAAACGCTATTTAGTAAAAAGTAATATTGAACTTTTATGAAATAATTAAAATTAGAACAATGTCTCTATTCCCACTAATTTTCACAAGGATGTAAGCACATAAAGACCAAGTTTCATAATGATAAAACTATACACATTGAATGTAATTATTGCGAAAACAAGTATCACATTTTATGGTTGCTTTATTTTTAAAATACCTCGACCCCAGGTAATAAAATATAATATGTAAATTAAATTGTACAAGGTGGGCGCAAGGCTATTATGTAGGTTGCATGGGTTTTAGTTCGGTAATTAGTACCTCGGGGAATAGAAATGGATAGTTCGTATACCCTGGAGGAAAGCAGATTGATGGACAGCATAACAGAACTTGCATTTGGCTCCTGGCAGGGCTTGCAGGGTTTCAACAGTTACAGCAGAACGCGTAAAGATAAAAAATGAGTATTTGGAAAATATAGGGTGATTCAATAAAGCTCGAGCAAACGCCAGCACGATAGCCAAACTGTACACTATGATCGAAATGCAGCTATTATTGTATTTCATTCTAGATTGCAATTATTACTTGGAAAACTTTGCTTTTTGTAAACAGTTCAGGATATGAGAGCAGAAAAAAAAAAAGGTTTTATTTATATCTGTAAAACAGTTAGCATTTAACTTTTTGAAGTTCAGATATTCTTGTGTTCAAGGGGACAACATGGTATGAAAATAGTCATAATGGTCACTTTAAGGAAATATTTTTTCATAAAAAGAGTTACTCTAGCAATATGCCTAATATTCCCTATGCATTCTATAAATCAGAGGAATTTTTAAAGGCATGCACCACAAATTTACAAGTTCCAACGACACTTTTGTTGTAAATTAACACTTTGGAGCAATGTCATAAATCAATATCATAGTTTTACAAGTAGTAGCAGCAATGAATTTTTATTGTGGCAGATTGACAAGTAAATAAATAGTTGCAACAATCGCATGAGCCTTAGAGTCGTACAAACAAAAGATGTCATACCCAAGAACGGTAACATAGCTATTATTTCACACCTATCATATAAACATATATACATACACACCAATATACGGGATGAACAATCTTTCACGCAATCGGTTACGCGGCGTGCGACCGGTCGCCGAGGTTTACTTTATACACTTTCACTCAATACGCTGTATTGCGTCACCTAACAAACATGTGCTACATAGCGCTGTCGGTCCCGTGGTTGCGTTAAGCATTGCTCACCCTGTACTTACATCATGCATTTCTATGACTAATTTCATATATATATATATATATATATATATATATATATATATATATATGTGTGTGTGTGTGTGTGTGTGTGTGTATGTTTACTGTTTATTGCTCAGTATTTGGCAACATTATTTGAAGAGTGGACATGTCAAACGTTCTAAGTGCCATTTTTAAATTTAATGCTTTTATTTCAAAAGTACGTTCTATTTGCCCAGATGCAATCATGTTCTAAGTGCCTGCACAAGTAGTTCAAACACTCGGTAAAAGAAAGCGCAGTTTTAAATGTCATGCTATGCTGTTGTCGATCCTGATGGTGTAGCGGTAACCATACTTGCTTCGTAAACCCATGATCGCGAGTTCAATTCCGGCCAGGTCGATGGATATTTTCGGGCGTAAAAATCCTAAGTATGGCTTCCTTCGGAAGGGGTCCCCGGGTCCCATGTCGTACATTTATGACATATAAAAGAAACTCAAGTCTGAAATAAGAGGTCTCTGAGCAAAATTTACCGGCCGTTTCATGCCCTGAATTGAAAGGGACGCTGATGACCTGAGATGTTAAAGGAGCGTCCGTAAATGAAACAAATCAACAAACGCTATGCTGCCATCCGGTGTTCTAAATGCCATGCCATGATAATAAAAGTTTTAACGGATATGTTTATAGTACCGAAATATTTAGTAAGTGTCATAGCGTTTTGAGTTGCGATAGATATTTCGCTATTATAGAGAAAGAAGAAGGGTAAGTAAGGGCTTCATTCCCCAAGATTGTAGATTAAGCTAAAACTATAAACACTTTTCATATAGTTCCAATGGAGGCAAGTGATTTCTTTGATTTTAAGAATGTTGCTGATTCTGTTAAAATCAAATAAGTGCAACATTTCAAAATGCACAATGTATAAGGTATCTGGATCTCATCCATCTCAAATAGTTATTAAAAGAACTTACTCGCCATTAAGTGTGGAGGGTTCTTAAAGTTTTAAAGAGAGGAAAATGATTGGTTGGTATACTGCAACCCATGCTTCGTCTGGGTTTAAAAAAAGAATGACCTTTCGTCCATGTTGCCATTCCTTTCTGAAGAGTACAGCGAGTTTTATGAGACATCAATTTCAACCCTGTGTAAGAATGAAAAACTAAACTGTTCCCTTCAGTTATGAGTAGAAAATATGAAGATTGGAATTTTCGTACATTTTTCATAATACATTTTTATACTTTTGTCGTAAATAACATTTTTGTGTTTAATAATATTGTGATATTTTCCCCTCTAACAATTAATGTTATTTTTGTAATTATTTCCCTCTAAAACCTGAAATAAAATGTGAAAAAGGTTTGAATGACACTTATAACAACTCTTCCCTCAAATGACACATAGAACCTTCTTATAATTATTAATTTTTTACTCTGTGGCCTTGTATTTTTGGCAACGATTTGTTATACTAAGTAATTTTGTAGTAAAAATGCCTTCATAATGATTATGGGTGTAATAAGTTAAATGCTAACAGATGTGGATAGTTTTTTCCTTATTCTGTAAAAATTTAGAAAATGATACTTATAACGTTTGACATTTGCACTCTTCATTTGTACAGCAGGTTCGCATGGGCCTATTGATCGTACATTATATTCATTACACAGACACTTATAAAAAAATAATTTTGGCAAATACCGGGGAGGTTGCCTAAACTTAAACCTACAACGCTTCCTTACTTGAAAAAAAATCTTTCCCAGTTTATCATTTCATCTCATCAGTGTCCACCACCTGTGGTGACTCAGTAGTAAAAACGGGTGTTAAATAAAAAAGAGAGAATTTGCACTTCAAATCAAATACATTTACGTTATTATCCCTCAAGCACAAACTCTTAAATATGCGCGCGCGCGCGCGCGCACACACACACACACACACACACACACACATTCCTACTCAAAGATCCTGTGTACTTCATCAAGGCGATTCCTATTCCACGCACTTTGCGTATAAAAGAACCAAGCTTTGGCCAGTGTCTTCCTGTGCAAACAAATTCCAACATGCTAACTCATCCCTATTCAATCTAGCAAACTTAGCTCCAAGTGCAGACAACCTCCACTGTTCGGTACCTGGGCAGTATATTAGAATATGCTGCCAGTTTTTCTGTCTCTACAATAGAAAAATATTCTCTGTCCAGACTCATCTTGCTATTTTAGTCACCATCCATGCCCCCAATCAATGCATGCTAGACCCGATCACTTATGAGAACTGATGGAATATATATCTGCCCGATCTAATTTTAAGTTCGTGCCTCACTAATGTTGCAAACTACAAATATAACTTGTCTGTATATATTACTGTTAAAATTGATTACTATTCATAATTCTGAACAGGACTGGTACAAACATTCGGAAACACAACCTAGATTGAAACCGTTGCCACAAAAATAGTAGCTGATGTCGCAATACCGTTCTTGAGTTCTTCATTGGCACTAATACGTTAACTGATCGAGCGTTATTTCACAACCTGTGCTTGACAATGGACTTCTCGACAGCTAATAAACCATAGCATTCGTTTTATAGGACAATTACAATAAACATAATTGTGTTGTTAATAATAAAATGGAACATTACAGCACAAATAACACACAACAATTGTGACCGGCTACTGTTGTATAAAGACAACACATGCTGTATTACCCGGCACCAGTATCACTCACGCGTCAGCCCACAAAATCATTAATGACACCTGCAGTAGTATAGAGTGCCACTCCTTAAATCGGTTCATCATCTCGTCTAGTAGTCTCTAGTAACTGAAGAATAAATCCTTATCGTAGGAGTACCAGTTTTTTTGCAACGTTTTTGTAATGCGAAGTTTGAATAAAGAATGGGAGTACCGTTGAGAGTCCGGAGCAGCTCTCTGTGCGGGTCTTTAACATCTGGCTCCTGCTCAGGGAGAGAAAGCTGTCAGGTGTCCTGGAAGAGAAAGGAAGGAAAGCATATCATGCAGTAAACTACGGTAATTAGCCATGGAGGAAGCCAGTGTTAATGTGGAGTGTATATAAAATAGTTTATTCACTGTCGTTGTCATTTTCGTTGTCCTCTAACTCATTTTCGGACTTGAAATTAATTAATTAGGCTGCAATGATTGTCGTCTTGCAGCTTTTCTAAGTCTATGTCATTTCTCTACGTCTGCAATTTTTAAAGTTTTATTGTTAACCAAATAAACTCGATGGGATTAGAATGACAGTGATGAACTGAAATTTTGTCTAGCTGATGGCCATGCTTTCTGGCGATGTCAATTTCGTATGTTTTGCATCCTAACTTATAAAAATAAACAATTCCGCCCGGATCTATGTTACAGAAAGCTTATAACCAAGCTATTATGTCCGCCTTCCTAGTGTTTGTGCAATGTGCTTTATCTAATTAAAAGGTATGGGTCCTAGTATTGCCCATAACAATGGTATAGTTGGGCAATAATTGTTCCTCAAATATTTTTATGCAAGCCTACATTAAAACACGCTATAAATCGTGCACAATTAGCCTAATTCTGGCTTCGGTGCCAGGAAAGGTTATCTAGCAACTAGAATTCCATGAAGTCATCACCGCCTTCACAACCCACTTTACTGTAAAGTGTCAGCTAACAAGCATACCGACATTCAAACATGTGAATGTTTCATTACAATAGTAAATTACGTGATTTATAATTTTTCGTGCCTCGAATATGAATCACTAAATATGGTGTTCTACCTCAACATCAACAACATCCAAATCGTGTAATTCATGGAGCCTACAAGCCCCCAAAAATTTCGAAAGACAAAACTACCTTCATTTACTAAATACCTATCATCAGATGCTACTATCATAAATCGATCAATATCGGATCTAGAGAGCACATTTGATTTTTACGCCTTATATCCCACTGAACACTTCAAGAAACCCAAAGCCTTACCAAAAGATGAAATATTGATATTTCCTTTCACTTTCACAAACATTTAACTTTCGAATACACAAACCAGAGCGTCCAAGGCATACAGATCTTCGACTGGGAAAAATAAACAAATCTATGAATCTAAAATTTAAATTACTTATCATATTTATAATCAATTAAGGTTATATTGTATATTTACCAGTTCTGAAAAACACGCCAACAAAATTTTTTCCCAGTAGTTTAACTAACGAGCTTCTCTTTTCTCCATGTACAGAACTTGTCACATTCCTTTTCGTATACACTTTTCGATTTTTCAGGAATTAACAAACCCTCAGTTACCTCATCTCCCTTTATAATTTCTTTTGGAATGATATCCAAACTTTCAGTATCAAAATTTTCAGAATTAGCATCTATTTCCATTTGGATTCATCAAAAATAAATAAATAAATAAATAAAAACATCCTTTAAAAACGAGTACTAAGAAACCATGCAATATAATACGTCATATTTACTACGTCAAAACATCACATTTTACAAAATTTTAATACTTTTTAAAGATATTTCAATGCTAAACTTGCATAAAACGTTCTTTGCAAAACGTGTATAATTTTCATTGTGAACACTCGTGAAAATTAGCACGTAAGTAATCACAATTATTAGTTACTTAAATATTATTTTATGAACAGAACGTATGTCATTTCAGAGTGATACGCTTATCAGTTATTTTTTTCTAAAAATAATCTCCTTCTAGAACAATTTTGTGGAATCAGCACTGCATGCAATAAGCCGCCATTTAACAATTGGAACTTCGACGACACCAGATCTGCCTTCCCTTGTCCAGCACATCTTTGCATGGTTCTCATTCACCCAATTTTCGTCTAAATAATTGATGTTAGATATGCCAGCATTTCAAGTTTCATGCATGGTTCTCAAAAACACAACCGTATCAGCTATTATGTAACTCCTTAAAAAAAGAAACAAAAAAGCTTTCTCCCGACGTTAATACCGCCCATGCTATAAGACCATGTCCTTTAAAACCCAAATGAATTCTTCATTTTTACTGCTAATATCACGTGCAGTAGGAAACTCCCCGTTCTCATACAAATAAAAAATAAAATTACATACAATACCTTTATTAAAGTAATCAAATAGGTTGCCTCTTTTTTATGCATGCGATTTCCCCTGTGATCTAAAAAGAAAGAACCATACCATTCAGGTCGATATTCGTTCTTCAGCAAATTTCAGCAAAATCCTCACACCAATCCCATAGGCTTCAGCTGTGCGTCCTTGGCACTTTGCAACACCTTCACGTGTTTTGTGTCTGCTGCCTCCCACTTAAACAATTGATACACTTTGCATGCCATTTAACGCGCTTGTATAACAAAACTACATGTTTCCGTGTTTCTTATTCTTATTCTTATAATATTTAAAACAGAAACAAAAGCACAAGCTGAAATAAAACAACGGAAATCGCACCTAACTCGCAGACAACAGAACACGCACGTCTCTCACCTTCAAATAAAGCTTATTGGTTGAACTGTAAATTTATTTTAGATATATAATTGCGTTAGGGAGTCAATTAATAATTCATGGAAACATGAAATTATGAAATTAAGAGTAACTGTGAAAATGATAAATTAAGTTTAATTTTGATTAAAAATATAATCATCCTTAATAAATTGATTAAATCATGTACAAATGTTGCTGCAAACAATGTAATAAAATGAAGTATTAAACTATTTTTGTAATTCTGCAGCTTTCATACTGCTCCTATCAACAGTCAGGTTATATGAGGGGCATTGGGAAATGATTTATAGAGCGATGTTTTACGAATACCGCGCAATCTATGGGTTCATACATTCGTAGGGCGATAGAGTGATACTACTATGCCATGCAAACGATAGATGACAGCTGTAACAGTGTAGCGAAAGGGGAATGCTCATTTGTTGTCAAGCAGAGACAGACATGGGCAAGATTGAAGGCGATTATAATGCACAAAGACGAAATGCATAGTTTTTGTGGAAGGAAGCGTCAAAAATGTAGAAATTCATAGACGTTTGAGTGGTCAAGAAGTTCTCGCACAAAAGATCGTTTACAGCGGGTCAATGGTTTCACCAGAGGCAGGGAATTTGCACACAAGAATATGACTGCTGGTAGTTCACTAACACAGCGGTCTCTCAGGAACATTGAGGTTTGTCTGAAGTGATTACAGCTGATAGGCGTATAACCTGATGAACCCCCGCACAACCCTGCACACCATTATTCACGATTTGAATGTAAAGGTGCGTGCGCATTTAGGTTTGGAACTTAACGTAGGCACATAAAGACAAAGGCGTTGAAGTCTCTCGCCGGTTCCTGAAAATGCATGGTCACCGTTATGGTGTTACCATTATACATCGTCGGTCCTGGTGGTGTAGCCGTAACCATACTTGCCTCTTAAACCCAAGATCGCGGGTTCGATCCCGGCCAGGAGCGATGGATTTTTTTATGGCTTCCTTTGGGAGGGTAGTAAAGCCGTGGGTTCCGTGTAGCACATTTATGGCACGAAAAAGAACCTCAAGCCTGAAAGACAGGCCTCTGAGTAAAATTTGTCGGCCATTTCACGCCCTGATTTGAATGGGACACTGATGACCTAAGAGCATCCGTAAATAAATAAATAAAAAAAACATTATACACCAGAGTCCAATCCATGTGATGGAAACCGCAGGAAGTCCCCGGTCCAAGAAATTTCATGTTGCTCCATCTGCGGGTACGCAGATGATCATCGTATATTAGAACACTTCAGACATACTCTTGATGAACTGGCATCCTCTAGGAACGACTGTCAACAGTGAGACTCTTACTGGTTTAGACACAGGGTTCAATAACGGCAAAAGGGGAAAATGGCGGACATGAATGTTTGTCGAGCATGAGAGTGCACGGCCCCACACCAGCAAAACTATGACCGTAAAGATGGCGTCGCTGGGGCTCACTGTTGCGCACCCCATATTCACTGGGTATTACTCAAGTCAGATTGTGCTTTATTCCATAGCGTGAAGGACTCGCTGCGAGGGAAAAAAAAAAAAAAAAAAAAAAAAAAATGGCAACGACCAGGAAATTCAAGGCAGCTATCCGCGAATGTTTTTTAATGGTGTTTAAGACCCGTTTTTACTATTGAGGCACCACAGGCGGCGGACACTGATGACACATGAGTTGAAATGATAAATTGGGACAGGATTTTTTAAGGAAGGAAACGTTCCAGGCCTAAGTTTACGGTACCTCCGGCATTTGCCAGTCAGGGAGGACGGTCCTGAAGGGATTCGAACCCCAGACCTCCCGCTCACAGGTCCGCGCCTTAACTACTTCGGCCACCCGTGGCGGTCCCACGAGTGGTGGTGTAGCAGTTCCAGATAATGAGTTACCAGGAAGATGGCAGCGGTGCATCGTGAATTGAATGATTCCATGAGCATTGAACCATGTTGTATAATAAATAAGGTGCAAAAACTATTGTAAATCATTTCCCAACGCCCATGGTAATTTGTTAATTTTATTTTAAAAGGTTAGGTCACAAAATTTGGAAAACTTGCTCATTAGCAAGGATTAAAAATTGTAGATTTTCACACTGACATTTGTCCATTCAACTGAGAAATCTTAGGATGATATAAAATTGATGTATCAAACATTGGGGTCTTCGAAAAGTAAGAAGTAATTTTTCTGCACAATTTTAAAAATGTATTATACCGCATGCTACTTGTGTATGTCCACTTTTTTATCTCGTGCAAGTAAAGCCTCTGTTCAACGCTGTATGCAGTATCTCTGTTTAATAATTGCGACACACTTAGGCTCTTTAGTTCTAATAGCCTCAAAACCCACTGGATTAGGTCTCTGGAAAGAAATCACTTAATAAGCCTGATAAGAGTTTGAAAAGGCCATTATGTGACGTCATCATATTTTCGGTAATTTTTAATGTAGTGCACCCAACTTATTATTTTTGTTTCCTAGAGCTGACACCAGAGGGTGCGTGGGTTGCATCGGAGTCAAAACACGAGTTTCTTCACTATATAGCGGAAGTGTGATCGAGCAATCACACATGATCATTACTGTAATGATGCTGGAAACCCTTAGAAACACACAAAAACACAACAATCACAAAAACGTGGAATTAGTTATAAAAATTCACAAGCATTGAAGATGGTTCAGGGTTCAAAGGACTGATGCTCTTTTGTGACATATTTGGTGGTTCCTAAAGCAGCCGTTTTTGCCGCGATTGCGGTGAACATGTTTGTTCCTGCTGTGGAGCTGTCATTTCCTATCATTTGCGCACAAAAAACATTTCATGCAGAAACCCATGAATAGCTTTGGTGGGCAGAACTGTTTTTCTGTTCATACCATATTTTTATCTCTAATAGTTGTTAATATTCTGCTTCACGTTGTTGAAATGCAATGCCGGCAGCTTGAACTCACGTCGCAAAATGTCCACATATGTAACTGTGCATATAATTATCTTGCACGCAAATGAAAATATATCTCACACCCACTACTACACAGATCATGAGACAGAATAATAACAACAAAAATAGTTCCTTTCGCGAAATTTCGAAATATTTCTCGCCTGTTTTCAATTTCCTGTACATGCGCTCTCCTATGACTCCTGCAATTTCGCTCTCACAAACCTACATGCAGCCCTTGTGCATCATGGGAAACATGCAACAAATGAGTTCGGTGCACCATATTAAAAGATTATCATACTTTCTACACATGAAATGTCGGTCCTGGTGCTGTAGTGGTAACCATACTTGCCTTCTAAACTGAAGATCGCGGGTTCAAACCCGACCAGGATCAATGGATTTTTAGGGCGTAAAAATCCTTAAGAATGGCTTCCTTCGGAAGGGAAGTAAAGCTGTGGGTCCCGTGTGGTACATTTACGGCACGAAAAAGAACCTCAAGCCTGACAGAAGAGACCTCTGAGCAAAATATGTCGGCCGTTTCACACCCTGAATAGAATGGGACGCTGATGACCTGAGATGCTAAAGATTGTCCTATATAAATCAAATCAACAGAAATGTAACTAATGTAACTATAAATATATCGTAATTTATTTTACCATATAGACGTGCATTTGTCTTATGACAGTCGTTAGCTCTTGTTTTTGATAAACCCTGAGCAAGAATCGATTAATCGATTAATCATATCACAAAACAGTAAAAAGAGAAAAAACAACTAACTAGCCACTCCAGCAGATCGACTCACGTATCACATATGGAAAAGCTGGAAACATGCATATTTATTCCTCTGATAATAAATGAAAATCGCAAGGCATGCAAATCTCTATTTTGTTTTTCTCAGTTGGCGTTAATGAGTAAATTGAACTGTACTAATCGATATTCATCTATTCCATTCACGATTTCTGAATAGCTAGATATTCGCAAATGCCATTTTAAAGATTTTTATACAATAACCAATATTTTATAGACTAATTTTAAAAAGATATTATTTCTATTCTAATGTATTTTACTCGTGAAATATCTTAATAAATACCACTGGATATTCTGAGCTTAGTTCAATTTATTAGTAATCTTAAAACATCTTGTGATAATACAGAGATGACTACTAAGCTTGTTATATATTGTGTTAAAAGTGGTGTCCATCTATATTCAGACATTACTGGCATTTTCGGATGAAATTTTCATTCATACACATAATTATATCCTTAAGTTTGCCTATGGTGCGGGGATAGTTGGAAATGTCCGTTTTCTCTCTCACTATCTGACACATTTGAAAAAATGGTGCAAGAATATCTCTGCGATACCTATAGGAAATTTGCGGCGTCGCTGAAAACGTCGGCCCTGTTATCCATTTTACTGTTATAGACATCATACCCAACTTTTTAAACCATGCAATGAAAATTCGTGAATTAAATAAGGATTCTCTGTGCAGCAATATCTATTGTTCTATGAGACAACATGGCAATTTAAACGAAACCATACCTCATCTGAGAAAAGTGTTAAATGTGGGTCAACAGTTCCGTCAACAATATTTTGCATTTACAGAAATTTACTCGTTTTTCGTCGTCCCGAGGTTGTCATTTATGAACTATAGTCACTCTGTAGCGTTTACACAAATATTTTTTGTTCAAATGTGAATTTTTTGGTAGGAATTTTAGTGGACTAATAAGAATGGCCTAATGTAATTCACATACAACACAAACATAATGAACAAACTTTCACTTTTGAGATGCACAATGAACAAACATTAGACTTTATAGCTCGAACAGAAGGCAGCAACTGTCACAGCTGATAAACATAACCTTGAGCGGGTCATTCACCGCTAGGGCGTTACTGGAATAATACCGAGGTCACTGCAGCATATATGCGATATATAGTCCGACTAGAAATGAAACGCAATGCTACCACTGCTTTTCAAAAATAGAAATTAATTAAAAATCTTTTATTTACGTTGGAAATCTGCAAATCAACCACAACAATCAGAAAAACAAACAAACAAACTCATTGTCATGGCAAAGCAAAACAAAATTAATTTGTTGTGTAAAAAAGTCAGTTACAGAATTTTAAAGATTGTGTGGAAAATGAAGAGAATACGAGCAATGAAGGTTACCTCTTACTTTTGAAAAAAACCTGTATATTACTAGCAAAAGGAAAATTTCAATTTACTTTCAGTTTATTAGTTTAGGAACGTGTTCAGATAGCACAGAAGGAATATGGATGACAAAAAACCTTGCCAAATTTCAAATACTCATAAAAAAAAAACGCCCATACATTATCTACCGCGTATAAATTTTGAGAGCTAATGACCTAAAAGTTCAGCCTTTTGGCTTTTCTAATATCATGATAATATACAGCAGGCTACAAATGAATGGCAACAACAAGCAATACCAAGGTAGGCTACAATGTTCCTCATACACGGACGGGGCGGAGGGATCGATGGAGCTGACGAGTTGGCGCCCAAAATACCATCAAGCGTAGGGGAGGAGTAGAACCCGGGCGGAACAACACGTGGGCTTGAGCCATACTGCGAGAAAGGACAACTACGTGATGCTTTGTGGTAGATAAGGGCTTAGCTAAACACCACTCGCACTATCTTGCACGCAGTGACCTAAGACATACCTGTACCTGTGCGTACCTCTGCTCTGGAGCGAGGAACTTGGCGTTTTGCATAAATGCAGGACTAGCTTAAGTAACGTAAACTTTAACAGCGATATGATACTATGTGGTTGTTACAAACGTTTTCAAATTTTCCACTGAAAAATAAGCAGGAACGAGCAGTCAAGTCTAGTTTCCAAAATCTTGAAGTTGCAGTGTGTAAATTTTGAAATTTCTTTAATAATAATAACAAAAACGCAAGTTGTTTATTACATAAATTAGATCATTTGAATAAATTACATGAATGAGTTTTATTTCAACAAATAACATTACATTTAAATTTACGTTTCCCCTACCTTTATTGCTAATTTCATAACTTAATAATTTATATTCAATAAATTGTCAGTTAGTTTTCTTAATTTAACTGATTTCTGAACCCTATCTTCGGCTCATCAGCAGTTTCCTACTGGAAAATCCGGAATATTTGGGTTAAATTATTCTCTTGAAATTGGAGTTTGTTACAAATATATCTCAATAAACTACATAATATACTTCATTCAACTATATATACATTTGAATATGAATTTATTTCTTAGAAGCGATTTCATGCAATTTTCACAAACAAGTAAACCTGTTAAAATCAAAATAAACAATTTACATTTCCATATTCTCAATAAATGTAACCTTGACACATTTAAAGTCCCATTTAATCATCCTAAGTTTTTGGTGTTGTATTCCTTCTGTACCCCATTACAATTAACTCCAGGTTGAGTATATAATGGGGATATATATTCACTCCTAAATAGTGCAATTGTCAACATTGTTGTTTCCATTTGTCTTGCCCATTTCCCATAAACATTTTTCTCTCATCTTCCTATGTATTTTCCAAGTTCATCAAAATTTCGTCTGATTTTAGATTTAAAAATCTTCTGCCTCTTAATTGATATAGGAACTGTTTCCTCCAAAACCTGGTTTGCTTATATACAATGCCAAGTTCTGTCTGGTTCTTCACACATAGGACATATCCTCTTAGTATATCTATTTATCCCACTAAAATATGTAACTCCTGTTCTAAATCATGCCAGTCCTTCCCTTTCTGCCTTATCACAGATTTCAACATAGCCTTCTATTCAGCATACATTTTAATGTGTTATATAATTTCATATATTTTTGACATTATTAAGATTATATCATGTTTCCTGTTTTTCAATATCCTCAGATCTTTTTTTTTATCTCTTTCCAAAATTCTTTTCCCATTGTTTACTCCTCATACCATATTGACCCCATGCCCATTTCTTGTAGAATATTTTGCATTTTAAATATGTAATTTTCTCTTCCGTAATTTTCCCTTATGCCGCCAAACACTGATTAATGATATTCTCCCCTTCTAGTCTCTCTATTACCTTGCTTTTATAACCTAATCTTCCCGTTTCCATTAGAGCAACCTCATTAGGTGAAGATCTAGGATAATGAAACAAAATGTCTATTTATCACGTTTATCGCTTTCCATCCTACATCTGGCCCCCAAATTTCTATTCCATATATCTTCCTGCTATCCATCATTGAACCATATACTCTCTCTAACCATTTTACTTGGATATTTGGTATTTTATTTACACAAGATCTGATTGTATTCATGACCATGTTCCCTTCTCTTTTAATCGCTCCATTTCCCATTACTAGACAATTTAACACCCAGGTATACACTTTTCTTGATAACTTTAATTTCTGTGCCCTCCACTACCATTTCTCCTGTTTTTTTTTAATTTGAAACCTGTTTTCATCACCATACTATATACACTTACACATTATGTCTATCGCATGGGTCCAGAGATCGTATATGTTACTATATAATAGCTAAAAATATAGGTAGCTATATGAGAACCAAATTTATATACAGCGAGTAATGTAAAGAGAAAATTACACCTGCAATACGTATTATCACACATATTACTGAACACTCATTCATACACCCATTCCGTTTCTCTCTCTCTCTCTCTCTCTCTCTCTCTCTAACTCTCTCTCATACGTCTTTAGATTCACTCGTTCCAGCATAGTTAATATTGCTTGTAAACGCAGCCTCTAAATACGCTCACTTTACAAAGAGTCGCACCCAGCTTTGGGCAGTTCTTTCCTCCGCAAGGATATCCCAGCGTGCTAACCTATTTCTATTTGATTTTATGCACTTACTTCCTAATTTATTCGCCAACATATGTGCCAATATCTTTTGCCAATCTTCCGGGCTTCCACACAGGAATACTCTTCGTTTGTTTCGTAAAGTCACTTTGTATGCTTTCCAAGCCCCAAGCCTGAACCAAGCAGGGTTGGGTGAATAAATTACCTATACATATTTTACGAGTAATTTACATGTAAAATACGCAATGTAGAAAACTGTTTTATATATTAAGTAAAAAACTAACATTTATTTATTTTGACAAATTAAACTCAATTACTTCATTCCTTTTAGGTTTATTAATATTCTGGCATACAAAAAGCTTATTCAGTCATGCTTCTCAAATCTGATGATTAGCCATTTACTACATAAAATTTGAAACAAAAGGAGTTATTACTAATGTGGAAATCAGAATATTTACTTCAAACTGTTATAATATAAAAAGGCATTTATTACTCATTGGTTTCAAATAAATTCTTTATTCAATTACTTTATTATTTACAGCAAATTACTGTTGCTTTCTGATTTGTTTCTAATGGCAAAGAATAATCACATAACAATTTGGTTCCGGTTGGATTTCAGAACTGATTCTTTCAATAAATATCCCCTGAACTCCAGCATTCTATGGTTGTAAATAAAATAAAAAATGCAACAGAACACTACACATTCACGCTATCTAGTCAATGATCATAACACATTTGATCTTTCGTATTAAGTTAGCAATAAGCATGTACTACTGTCTTCGATTTTTTAAATGAAAGACAATATCTGTTAGTATAATGGACAAAAGATCAGTTGGAATGTTGATTTATTAGTCAAATTTGCTAGTTTCGAATGGTGCCTCTTAGCAAAGAATCGGATCGTTTTTGGGGATGTGACACCCTCGCCCAAAAGCTCACCAAATATTAAAGATTTTTATCGAAACTGTTGCAAGTTGATTCGTTTATATAAATTTTGTCACTAAAGAAAAAAATCATATTAATACTTGCTAAGTCCCTGAGCCTGTTCAGCTAAAGCAGTTTGTATTTATGCTTCTTAGTTCGCAGATAGAAGGTTATGGACTGCCCTCTTCTCTGACACTAAATTTCTACTTGATTGTGCAAGATTAGAGGAAAAAAATATTAAATAGGTTTTGGATTGTATAAAAAATAGCTTGGGTTTCTCTTTCTTGTTTCTAAAGAGGAGGAAAGGCGTAGAACAACATCTGAGTCAGTGCAATATGACTTGGAGACTAATTACTGTTTACAGCATGATGATCACCTTTCATTACACTTTCTTACATCACAATTCATACATAACACTCCCATTATGTAACATGCTAGCAGTAACTAGAATTTTACATCAATAGGCACCAGTTCTTGAATGTAGAAAATGAACTGTACAAAGACTAAACTTTGTCGGAGATTTTACATTAATTACGCGTTATTTACACATATTTTACTGTAATGTAAATTACCTTTCTTACGCGTTAAGACCGAACCCTGAGATCAAGTAACACCTTATGTCTGCTTTAAAATCTCCCAGCTGATTTTTAGCTCATTAATAAGATCGAGTGATGTTTTTTCTCTGCATGTTTCTTCTTTATGGTTTTCGTCATATTCTTGTTGTTCCTTACTCACTCTTCTATCCCATTCCAATTTTTTTCTAAGCCTCACTCTCCTTTAATCCCCATAGCCAGTATATAATAAAGTGGATGGCGACTTCTGCCTTTAGTAACGTTCTTTCTGTATTCATTAACTGGGAAAAACGTTTTGATGGCAAATAATAAACAATGCTATTATATTGACATTTCTTTTGCATCTCAGAATTTCTAAAGTCTATCGCCATGATTATGACTTTTAACATTTTCTTATCACCAGCGAGTCCGGGTTCGATACTCTCGAAAAGGTAAATGCCAGAAACCTTTAAGATTCCGACGAGCTCTGTGCGTGATCATATAGTTATTTATTCAATTTGAAGACTAGCATCATTATATATGAAAATTTAAAAAGAATATACACAACAATGCCGGCGCGTTTCTATTTAATGCTTTCGTAATATTAATTTTAAAGTTGGCTTGTACGTTGGAGAATAAGTCTAATCTGCCTGCAACACTTTTAATGAATGAATGAAAACCTGTAGAACAAAGACATCCTACTCTAGTTATATTCACTTGGTGAACAAGCCCAAATCTCTAATTAAAACACTCTGACTATACATGGTGTACCAAAATTGCCGTTTAATTTTCCGGAATAGGCAACCCACATTACGGCGTATAGGTTGGGTGAAGCAGCACTTGACATAACAACCGTCAATATCCGATTACTAAAAACATTTTGCCTTCACTTCCTACATGTATTTTCTTTGAATATTTAGCCTATGAATCCATGACCAATCCGATATAATAATATCAGGAATTCCAACCAATCAGAGCTGCCAAATGCAACACCTTTATCGTTTGCATTTATGTAAAATTTCTCTATGTTAGTTCATCAGCACAGAGCACTGAAATATCTTCATAGCTTCTTTGGCCTAAACATCAATGTACTTTAGAACCAGTAATTTAATTAACATGACATTTTACTCGAGTATTTATTTTTTTATTATTCATAGAATAAATGATAAAATTCAAATAATACAGAGGGTGGCAACAAATGTATACACACTTTAACAGTATATCTCTATTTAATATATTTCAAAGTTAGACCGAAAAACAACAGTCATATGTAGTATGATGTTCTGTAAACAGATGTGACTCACATATATTATGATAGCGTTGCTACGTGACAGGTAAATCAACAGTGAACAAAGAAGCCAAGATTATCGTATAATGTTCTGTAAACAGATATGACTCATATTACGTTATGCTAGCGTTGCTACAACAAAATGGAGCCAAGATTATCGTTTGAACAGCAGAAAGAAATTTTGAAGTGGTATTGGAAACCGAGAATGTGGCTGAAGTTCAGAGGCACAAAACAGAACCGCCGTTGAACTTCTACTAATGGGGAACTCTTAAGGATGTTGTATACCGTAGAAAACCAGCTACACTGACAGCACTTCGGGAAGAAATTGAAACGGCATGTGCTGCAATCGCTGAGGACACTTTCGCAAACGTTGCTCAATCAGTAGTTCAACGTACTCAGAAGTGTATCGACGCCGATGGTAGGCATTTTGAGCAACTGTTGTAACTGTAAAAGTCTAAGATGATTAGTGCTCATCATTTTCTGTTTGTGTGAATTCCGTTTTGTTATGTTAACAGTTTTTTCTTTGCTTGAAGTGTATATATATTTTGGTACCCTTTTACAGTTATGAATGCTCAATTTGGCATAGAAGTTTACGTTAACACCCAACAGATGAAGGTCAAAATTGAAACGCTTTACGGAATTATACTATTTAAATTGAATACACTGAAGGTGCAGAAAGTTCAAGAGTGGAATAAGAGAGAGCTGTTGACTTTTACCATTAATATTCTTTTATTTCTGATCCATCACTTAATTGCAGTTGATTTTTGGTGGTGCAGAGTGTTAGTGCTTTTAATGATGGCTAAAAAAAAAAAAGCCACAAGTTATCATTTGGAGTAATATGTTGTAGCATTTAAAGATATTATGGACCATAAATAATAAAAACAGAAAAAAATAGTGGGTTTTACACAAGTATAAACGTTTAACTTTTTAGATCTTCCAGCAAGAAAAGTAAATTGCTGTGACATACTCAGGCCGACTACTTGTGACGTGGATCATTCCTTTTTGAATAAGTCAATGTTTCGCGATAATCGTCAGTTATTTCAGATGTATAACTTGAAGATGAGCCTCATTGTGTACTGCAATTCTTCAGCATTTGGGCAGACACAGCATAAATTATGTAGGTGAGGTCTGCATACTGTTTATGTTGACATAAAATATTTCGAACTCAATGAAATATATTTGCGTTTTTATTATAAGCATTTTTGCAAGTATAAATAAATGTTTTACAATTTTAGCACCTAAAATCCGAGTCCTAGTGATTTATATCTCAATGCAAGTTATTTTTTATCTTCCAACACTACCGAGCACAACAAGCGCAGGGCCAAGGTTTCTCTTGTCATAATAACAGCTCTCAAACACTCAGCTTGCTGTAATGAGATTAGCATTATTAGCAAATTCAGAAGGAATGTAAGAATTGCGGTTGTATTCATGAACAGATTTTATGCGTGTGTGTTTGTTAACGCTCTAGCAGCTTCAATTTATATTTTTTCTCAACTAAACTCGGCATTAACCATTTAAATGAAATAAGAAAATTAGTTTCTGAAAATCACGGAAATCAGACCTTTAGGACTGGGGATATAACTGAAAAGCGAAATGTAAATAGTGGGGATTAAAGCGAAATTTAAAAATCTCAAGGGGTATATGTGAAAACCGAAAGTTAAAAAGCGCTCTAGTATTTAATTTTATCTCCATTGTTTCAAAATAATTGGATAAATTAACTCAGCGTATAAATTGTATTTATAGACAATATTTAACAAAATAATTATGAAGATAGTAAATGTGAAATGTCAAATCTAATATGTGTGTGAGAATTATATTTCTATATAAGAACGGTCTGTAATAGCATTCGGAAAACGTTTCCCTTACTTCTTTTACCATAATCAAATTTAAACGAAAGTTCAGAATTACTGAAAATCGATTAAACATTCGATTGTTTATTGTTGATTATGTATATGTGCTTAGTACATTGTAAATGTTTTTAAAAAATAATATACTTTTGTTTTATTGACATATATAATATTTTTCCTATATACGAAAATTTTTTTTCTGTTTATGTTTTCTCTCTATTTTGCTGAATATAAAGATGATACTAAGGGTAGTTCATAAACATGGTTACATTTAAAAATGCTTAAAAATACCCACATAATATAACTTTATCTGTCTAATATTTCATTTAAAATACACCATCCAATTTTGTGACTTAATAATAACAATAATAATAAATTATTATTATTATTATTATTATTATTATTATAAAAATGTGATTTTTTGTAATACTTCTGGGTTGCAAGATTTCTAATTTTGTTCCCCTTACTTTTTAAAATTGCATATTATTCAGTTTTTCTTTTGTTATAAAATAATATGGCCATAATATGGCTTTTAAATCCTTTTTTTAAAGGTACTCTACTTGCTGAGGAATTTGTTTAGTTTACGTAGCTCCTGCATGGTATTATTATTATTATTATTATTATTATTATTATTATTATTATTATTATTATTATTATTATTATTACAGGCTTTTAGCGCGCCAGTGTTATTACTTTTCAATGTATTAGCAAAGTAAATTTTACTCTATATTGTTTTGAACTGTTCACCAAAACAGAGAACAAATAAATTGCACAGGAGAAACCCCATACTATAGAGGAACTTTAAATACAAAAATTAGAAGGAAGCAATGCTGTTGCGAGTGAATGCAAATTTCATTATAATTGTCAGAAATATGACGGATATCACTTGGGATAACTCTTATAACATATGCAGGTTAGAACTCATCATATTAATGATAAGAATTGCAGGATATTAACGATGAGTAGTAAGGCAAGCAGATTTGGCTATTGACGGAGCTCCCATTACTTTAATTTTGCAATTTTATTTTATGAATAAGCAATTCACACAAAACAATGACAATTTGGTGTATTTTTATGCTTTATATAACAGTAATTCCAACAGAAAAGCTGTATTCTCTTCTGGTGAAGATTACATTGAGACATTGTGATGCATAGGAGTGTACACAAATAGAAGAATGCACAGATTTCGACTGGCAATATTCGAGTACAAAGGAACGTGCCGTTTCTGCAGCACATACATGTAGTGACGTTGTGTATATAAAAAAGACCGGTACATGCTTTTGCTTTGTAATGTTGTGTGGCAAAGAGAATTCTAAATTCGGTTCGATTTTCGCTCATTGTCAAAGAACAATGCCGTTTTGTAAAATAAAGAAAAGGCCACATGGAGCGAATTTTGTAAAAAGGAGCAGCACTTTCCACTATAAGCGATTTGCTTAAGAAGTGCTTTAATTGTAAAAAGAAAAAACTACAACTAATTTAAACTACAACAAAGTGTCAGAAATGGAAGTTCTGTTGTAGGAATCTATTAATTTAAAAATGTAAGGACCAATAGCATTTGATGGTGAGCAGACATTAACAGAAAATGAATAACAGAACGTTTCTTATTTAAAAAGTTTAAAATTATATAAAAAAACAAAAGAATACCACGTAGGATAAAATCAACCGTAACGAAAAAAACAATTAATTATTAGTATAATTATTATTAATATTATTGGGATAAAACACATTTTAAATTTTTAAAACTATATTTATACAAATGTTAAAAGTTTCTTTAACTCAAGGAACAATTCTAGAGAACAAAGACCGCCACGGGTGGCCGAGGTCGTTAAGTCTCGGACTCGTGAGCGGGAGGTCTTGGTTCGAATCCCGCCAGGACCGTCCTCCCTGACTGAGGTTTTTTCCAGGTTTTCCTCAGTCCTCATAAATGGCAAATGCCGGGGAGGTACCCTAAACTTAGGTCTGGAACGATTCCTTCCATAAAAATAAATCCTTTCCCAACATATTTCATCTCGTGTATCATCAGTGTCCATCGCCTGTGGTGCCTCTGTAGCAAAAACGGGCGTTAAACACCATTCATTCATAGAGCACACGGAGTTAATTTTGTGCCCTTCTTCTAAATGTTAGTTTCACATAAAACATGTATGCAATGAAAATCATATAATTGGGGTTATACACGAGAATATGCATCACTTTCAATTTAATGCTAATTGAACTGTTTCTTTTAAATAAAGCACCCAAGATTTTTGTCAATATTTGAAATAATTTTTAAGCAATATTTCTAAAAGTAATCATAAATGATTTCCGAACTCATAAGTACTGTTAAAACTCAGCATATTTTATACTGACTTTTCGCATACATAGGATTGGCTGGGAGCCTGTTACTTTCCTCTAAATTTGATAGAGATATTGTTATTTGATGATTTATGCCCAATATTTTGTTTTAATGTTGCCGTATTTAGATGAATATAAGGCGACTTCCGAGTACAAGATAATTCCTAATTTTGGAATTGATTTTGTAGACTTTTATATAGACAAGTAGATACTTAGGTAAGCCCTGCAATTGCAAGAAGAGAGAGAACTCAGCGATTGTCACTGTGCATTTGTCTTTGCGAACCAGAAACATACAGATAAGAGCTTGTGTTAGTATGTCGTTGCAGTGAGTTGCGATTGTTATACGTCGAGTAACTGCGAGAGAGCGCTGTAGAAGTGCGACATTGTTGTCCCTAGTTTGAGACTTGATATTATTACGTAAAAGCGGACAAAAACAGGCGTGGAAACATCTGGTAAACGCCAAAAGTAAGCCGACCGCAAAAGTACGATTAGATTTTTTTTTTTGATTGATTTATTTATGGACGCTCTTTAACAGCTCAGGTCATCAGCGTCCCATTCAACTGAGGGCGTGAAACGGCCGACAAATTTTGCTCAGAGGCCTCTCTTTCAGGCTTGAGGTTCTTTTTCGTGCCGCAAATGTACGACACGGGACCCACGGCTTTACTTCCCTTCCGAAGGAAGCCATACTTAGGATTTTTACGCCCGAAAAAATCCATCGGTCCTGGCCGGGTTCGAACCCGCGATCTTGGGTATAGGAGGCAAGTATGGTAACCACTACACCACCAGGACGACTAAGTAAGTGCGATTGGGTTCAATATTGAAACGCACATGTAGAAAATTAATGGCAGTTCCATTTTTCTAATAGTAAAACTGATATTGGCTATCGCAATGTACGCAAACTTATTCCCTTGATGGTCAAGCTGTATTCTCATGTTTTCTCGCTTTTTCTGATATGACGTCACAACAGCGAGGGACATGCAGTGATTGATGAACAGCTGCACATGTACGTCTAAAACATTGACCCGCTTGGCTTATATTTTTTAATATGCAAATTTAAGACCACCCTCAGTTTTCACATTATAAAAATTGCAAAATCCTTGCCTTATAATTTGGTAAACTCGGTACATATTCGGTACAAATTAATCAGTTTTATGTTGCACAATATTGTGACGCAGATATGCAGTTAGGTAATTCCTTAGTTTATGCAGTTACCATAATAGCAAACAGAGGGCCATCAACAAGTTTTCCTAACCTTCGGTAAACATTAAGAAATTACTCACAATGAAAATTAGACATAATACGATGCAAGCATAAGAACATGTGCAACCGATGTTTAAAGAGTCTTTTTATGAAAACTACACCAAAAAGTCAGCAGCAGTACGTCATGGAGCAGCAGTGCAAAAGAGCATACAGGAACTGTAGGAAAATAAGCATTTAAAACGTAAAAGGAATTATCATTCATTCAAAATGCAGAATCATACAGGAAAGGTCGATTAAAAGAAAAATTAAATTTATGGAATAAATATATGAGGTACATAGAAAAGGACAAAATATTTTCTAAGTTACTAATATTTCAGTAAAAATTTCACCGTTTGTTAAGATTAAATAAACCTAAACCTTATCTAATCAAAACAAACAACACATTTGTTATTGTAAAGCTGTTAGTCCTAGCTAGCGCGCGTTGATTGTTGAAATGACAATAATCAATATATAATCCCTGTGTTAGATTTCAGCTAACAGGGTGCATTTTGTCAGCCTGTGATATCCCTCCCTACTGAAACCCCATTCAGACAGCAAAAGTTTCAACAACAACAGTCTGGCGTGGATATCATGTATCCCCCCACTTTGGGTTAGTCCCAGGGTATGCGATATTATTATACAAGATGACGAGTTAATTAATTTGCTTCCGTGCTATAAAAACATCATAGCGGAATGAATTATTTCATGAAATGATTATGAGTTTTACGCAGATAGCTAACAGAGGCTAATTAACGTTCTTGGATACAGCGCTCTTCTGAGCTTTCTTAATAGATTCATTCCGCTGCAACCCGCTATAATGTCATTAATGTGTTCCATTTCAAGACACTGCTTTGCTACAGTGGTTTATTTGTTTCACATTCAAAGATAAACATTTGAAAGCAGCTCAAAAGTTGAAGATCGCACACAACGTACTGCATCTGCAGTGCTAAGCTGTAACGCTGAATTAACAGATTCCATGCAAGGCATATAAACAGAAAACTTAGAACGTGTTAACATGTAGAGAAGGCGAACATTTTGCTATTTTCCAAACAATCGCCTCCAAATTTCAACGAATTACATACACTAAAAAGTAACTAATTCCAACTTTTTCTCTTAAATCACTTCAAAAAGGGCAAAATGACACTGTAGTAAAAACAATTGTTACTGGCATGCGAAGAAGCGAATCCTTGTGATTAGTAGCGTTGCAAAATTGTGTTCGGATAGGAACTTTACAAATCAAAATAAGTCTCAATGACAAATTTTTGAATTTTTGGGCAGTCAACATTTGCTCCTTACCCGGAATAAGATACCTTTTTACAAAAGTTGTACATTAAACACACTTTTTCTATTTTGACTACGAAACAACACATAGAAACATCATTATATTAGCTTCTTGAAACATTTTAAGCACAATCGAACACAGGCACACTAACACACTATCTAAACTTTACCGTAATGCAGAACTGCTTATTTTGTTTACATAAACATTTTGAAAGTGCATTACATAAATTTTTTATTTAACTTCTCTAGTTTATTGCGGGAATTCAGCATGAACCAACGACGAATATCTCGCTAATTTCTCATCGTACAAACCATTGGCTTTGAAGCAGTAATTTGCGTGAGTATAGATGTGTGTGTGGATGATGCGGCTCACCGCTGAGTAGCTGTTTCACAGCTGCCCACTGGTGCACCTTTGATGGGGTTTCTGTTGTGGATGTTAGATCTCAGGGTTCCCTATACTGGATATTTTGTGACCCGTTAAGGCCAGCGGGACGAGAAGGTTTAACTCACCAGCCACAGAGAAAAACACATGGCCATTTCTATAAATCGCCATTTATTTGTTTTCTAACTATAGGTCGGACTGTCTGTGGAGGCCTGAGTTCTGACTTGCTTACGTAGTATGTTCCTTGGCTCTGATTCAAAACTGACTGTTCTGGGTCACTGACAAACTTATTCCGTAGATAATTTCTTTCTATCGATTACCTATCCTTCACAACCGACTTGTATCTTCCCGATTTTTTTTTGACTGACTACTACTGACTCCTAATGCCTCTTACTGCCTGATTTTGAATTCTTACTTCCCGTGGAACGCCCCAACATTTGATTTTCTATTCCTAAGCCCCTTCTTACGCGAATTTTGATTATAGATTGGATTCCAGGCTTCCTTATTGGATATCCCCTAATATTTATTGTTGTAAAAACCGGCTCCGATTCGTGCTATTTTAAACCACGTCCGTTGGCTGTCGCTACTTTTCTCAACTATGTTCCAATGGTCTCTACGGACCGTTATTTTCCCAGAAAAAGCCTGTATTATAAATTTCGGCATATGCCTTTCAAGTTAGGCTTCTAATGCCTTTTTTCTCCTTTAGTCACTTTTAGGAAGTCAAATGTTTTCATAGGTAACGCAGTTTTTACTCATCCGTTTGCTATCTCTGTTTCCTGGGAAAATGATTTTTTGTGGTGAGGTCCTTTAATGTGTGCTGTACTATTTCGTATCTGTCATATTCGATATATTCTCAGAAATCTGTATTTTCTACATGTGGCGCACGTCCTTGTTCCGTTAGATAAACTATGTAGCTAGCTGTTACCCTGAAAGTGGAAATGACCCTTTTACAGTATGCCGGCAATGTTCGCTCTAAAATATTCACACAGATGAAAAGTAGCAATTCTTAGCCTATCTCTGTCTCTTTCCACCACCTGCCTCAGCTAAGTCTCCTGCCGTTACATAAAATAAAATCCTTAAACATACAACAGCTCTTGCCAAAAGGCTTTTATGCAGGTGTCTTTCAGCCACCACAGCAGTAGAACCTGAAAAATGAATAGCTTACTTGCTCCTTGCCCCGATATACACAAAATATTCCTCTCTTTTCAGATATTTACATACACACAATATTAATGTTAATAATAAATATAACATGAACTGAATATTAAGGAGCTCCGAGTTTCGGTTCCAGCTTGTATGCTTTCATATGCCATTAAGTTTCGCATTTACTCTACACAAGAAAGTCATAGTTTCCGTCCCATTCTGTACAAGTAACGAACATAGTAAGTTAAACCTTTTGTTGGTAATGACACTAAAGCGACCGCCTCCTGATCTAGTGGTAGCTTTTGTGACTACCAATCCAGAGGTATTGGTCAGGTTCAGCTGTCTGGGTTAAGTTTTTTTCGGAGATTTTCCCTACTGTCTGAAGGAAAACCATAAAGCTTTAAGGCACCAAGGACTCTGAGCTCATTTGCACAATTTGCGCCTTTATTAATTCCTTTTATTTCTAATATTTAGAGGTACTAACCGGTATGAAACACATCAAAATGCTAATAGTGGCATTAATGTGATTAAGGATTGACTAGACACACATCGGTGCTCTTTGAATAGTTCTGAAATTAACTGAATTCAATTTTCATTAACATCTCAGAGCCCAGAACAAAAATTAAATAGCTGTGATAAAGTTATTACATGCAACTGTGATATAGTTAACTACACTTGCCCTACTTTGATTGTTTCAACGTATGTGAAATAACGTAAGATGGGATATGCATACATCTTACAAGTGTAGCAGAATGGGGCAAACAACACACAAAATTCACAATCATTATGTACTTCATGTAGTTCAATTAGATCTCTGTTTCACTATGTAATTCAGTATGGATCATTAGGCTTGCCATGAGAGTTTAAATCAACGCTCGTTACAGAGGGCGTATTATTAAAGTTTGTTTACGTAAACCTAAGAATTATCCAATGAATCAAATTTTCGTGCAGTTTAACTTTCTAACTATTGAGCAAACATATAAATGTTCCATGCTTACCTATTTTCACAAATACTAGAACAATTTCAAAGCTGAACACCACCATTACCCCGCCGTTTCTCAATTACCGTATATTATACTACTGCAGGAGCTTTGCATAGCAGATGTTTTGGGTCTACAACATACGTTGTACTAATTAAAATTAAATCAGTTCATAGGTTAGCATAACTAAAATGGATTTAAAAAATAATTAAATCATGCATCTAATTATCAATTGTTTTTCTGTGATAAAGTTCAAGATAATTTCCTACACGTTTGTGCGTCTCTCCACACACACACACACACACACACACACACACACACACACACACACACACACAAGTTCACGCTTTAAGTTAATTATAAATTATATATATGCCTGTGGATGTCTCGTTAAACCTTATATTAAATATCTGTAAACTATAAAAAATCATTTATTAGTCTAATTTGCATGCTTAACTTTTTCTTCAAATTTTAAAATTTATATTCTTATTACATGATATATGGATTATTGTTTTGAACTCACAAATTTAATATAATTGATTTAAGGCTTTCATATATATATTATTAATTAATACATTTATGAACTTTCATTATACAAAATGTTTCGGAATTTCTTTTACAAAATTGGTAGGTTTTTTTTATTTGTTTTATTTATGGACGCCCCTTAACATCTCAGGTCATTAGCGTCCCATCCAATTCAGGGCGTAAAACGGCCGACAAACTTTGCTCAGAGGCCTCTTCTTTCAGGCTTGAGGCTCTTTATCGAGCTGTAAATGTACGACACGGGACCCACGGCTTTACTTCCCTTCCGAAGGAAATAATACTTAGGATTTTTACACCCAAAAAATCCATCGATCCTGGCCGGGTTTGAGCCCGCGATCTTGGGCGCGTTGGTAGTGAGTTCCTCACATTAAAGCAAGAAAAGTCCATATAAACATGTCTGGAAATCCTCTGTTTTTGAATTATTAACGAAAGTTTACCAAAACAAGGAAAAAAATTCACATAAACATTTGTCAGAAATTACTAGCTTTGTGGGTTATTAATGAACGTTTACCAAAGCAAGAATATAAAATGTCATATGAATATATGCCCGGAAATCCTTAGTTTTTGAGTTATTAATGAAAGTTTATGTCAAAGTTAAATGGCTATTTCTATCACATCTTTAATAGGATTATTACAAATTCACATTAAAGACTAACCTTCAACAGTGCTATTGCTGCATTTTGCAGCAATATTAAGTCATATAAATATGCAATGTTAATACGCCAAGTGTAAAAGCAGACTTGTGTCAATAACATCATTTGATTACTTAACAAAATTAATTTTATTTTCCGTTAGAACTTGAGTTGTTAGATGCACCTTGAAACGCATTGAAGAAAACTAAGCATTTTCGGACAAATGCTTATATGAACTTTTATTTTCTTGTTTTGGTGCGAGGAACCCTCCACCAGAGTTTGTAAAAGTATTTCCGAAACATCCTGTATAAGTATATAAATAACTGAATTTGCACCCGAGCACGAACTTTTGCTCTTTTGGGGTTACAACTTTCTTATTTGTAATATTTTGTTATACATAAACTTAAATGAATGAATAAATAAATAAATAAAATAGCCTATCATTCTATTCAGTGCATAAAACAACCGATAAATTTTGCTCGAAGGCCTCTTCTTTCAGCATTGAAATCCTTTTAACACCCGTAAATCTACGACATGGGACCAACAGCATTGCTCCTCTTCCGAAGGAAGCCATATTTAGGATTTTCACGCCTTAAAAATTCTGTGTACCCTGAGCGTTTGAGCCCGTGACCTCGGAGCTTATGTAGATACAAAGAGATTTAAGGATGAAATATAAGGTTTTTAAATATTAAATGTAATTCAATTGAATTATGACGTATATAATTATACTTACTTGGTATAATAAATGTATTTATTGCAGCCTTTTTGTGTATGCACTTAAATAAAAATAAATTGCTTTCATAGCTACAGATTTACACCTACAGTATTCACGTCCAATTTAAAGATTTCGCGAAAAGACCAATGCAGTCAAAGCACTAAGTTAAACTTAAAAAGAACTAAAGCACTATCGTTAAGTTTTACCCTCAAGTACAAATGTACCGGAAATGTACAGTGATATTGTATATAACCCATTACAGATAAGTAAACATGTTGAATAGAAAACATTTGTTGTATTGTTTGGATATATCACTTCCTTAATCCCTTAATGCTGTTTTGTTTTCGATTTCCCTTATATTCTCAATACTCTCTCCTTATTATCTGTTATTACACTCATCTCAGTTAATTTTTTACATCTTCTACATACTTTGTAAATTTTTATCTCTCCGCTGCCATTATAAATTCCTACATTTTCTGAAAAATGCGCCATCACGTTTACGTATTCTATTATTTACCACTGAACATCACTTTCTTACGTTCATCCTCTATTTTTCAGAGTTGCAACTGTTACATAATATTACTAAAGGGAGAAACAAGGGCATTCCTTTGCACAACCAATTCAAGCACACTTGCATGAAAAGAAAGGCGTTAACTTAAACCTAACCTAAGCGTTACATTTTGCACTCGTACGAACCCAGCAATCATAAAATTTAATCCCTAGGTTAGGTATAAATTTTACAAGGATTCCTGTAATAACGAGTATCTGCTTACGTAGGTTAGGTTAGGTTAGGTGTAATCATTGAAATGCCATATTGCTGCCGAAATTTATTATAATTTAAATCACTATTTTGGAATTAGGGTGGATTAAAAGCTTCCGACGAGCTCATATATTCTATTGCCATTTTATTTTGATAGCATTGGGAGACTAGGACAGGTTATATAAAGAGTTAACTTGAGTTTAGGGCATAAAATTAACCATCAGTTGTACTTAACTGGTAAATTTTGATTGCATAAACATTAATTTAAGTTTATTTCGTCCTATCCTCAAATGAAATCTAACTAGCGAAATTTCACAAGTTAAAGAACTAACCAACGTTTAGTAATTGTTAAATAGAACGCTACCCAGATTAAAGAAGTATAATAACTTCATTTATAAATAAAACGTTGAGTCGAGTTTATTTTAATTTCATGTAGATAGTTTCTTTAATGCTTCACTTTTCATTTCCGCGTAATAACAAGAAACACAGTTAGTTGCTTTCAATGGTAGGTTATGTTAGGCTAAACTTGCAAGCGGTATATTGCACATATTTCTTTACAGATTTCTGACTATTCAGATGAAGAATTTCGCCGTGGTCCTTGTGTATTTCATGAGAAAAACAATTCGTTCCTAAACTGAATGACAAATAATTCAATGCAATTCGCTTAGCAAAAGATGCTGTAGTACAACTGGTACAGATCTTACGTCCCCGATTACAATCACAAACTAAGCGAAATCATGCTTGGAAATCGATGTTCGTGGTATTACTAACTTCACGGTTCTAGGCGACAGGGAGTTTCCAAATAGTTATTGCAGATATATTCAAAATGGAGAAAGGTGCCACCAGTAGAACCATCCAATAAAAGTTATTAGAGCAAGCTCTGAGACCTTAGTTCATTAAAATGCCAAGGGAAGAGGGTGATATAAAGAAAGTGATGCTAGGCTTCTATAACATTCACAATTTTCACGAAGTTTTAGGTGGTATAGACTGCACACACATCTCGTTATATCGCCGGGGGGTTATAATGCAGTAGTCTTCAGAATAATATGATACCCTTTGGCAATCTCCCTTCGTGTATGTTTTTATCTCTATTTGAGATCGAATTTTTTTTTAAATTATTCACCCATATTTTAGCACCAGCTCAATAATAATATCCTTCTCAGGTTTGTTAAAATTTTCCGCTTTCTTAGACTTTTCCTTATCTACGTTTGAAGACATTTTAAGAGGGAAAATGTCTTGAGGCGGGAAAACTGAACATTTATTCATTTTCTCAGGTTGAACAGTTGAACAACTCGCTCTAAAGACGAAATTTTCTATTATTTCGCGATGTTGCCGCAGGTTTCGTTGTCTAAGGTATTTTTATGCATCAGAAATGATAACTAAGCCCCAATTACTTTTTAAATTACAGTTAAAACTAATCTCCAGTTAGCAAATTTTATACAACTGTGCCCAAGTGTTTTGTCTTTAGGTTTATGAAGAAAATGCAAAGGTCGCAGTGGAACGGCTAATTTGTTTAATAATGCAATTTCAATAGTGATATGGGCCGTAAAGACTGTATAGATGAAAAGTACAACTGATACGAATAGCTCATTTTTCGTATTCAAGAGAATCCTAAACAAGAATAAAATAATAGTAAACATTGCCTTAGGAAAATTCTCAAAAGATTCTTAAAGGTATTTTTAGAATAAGATTGTGATGGAAGAAAGAGATTTTGACGAACCATGAATAGGGCTGATCAGCAAAAGTCGAAATGTTCTTTCAAGAAGCTACGGTTTATATGACTGGATATGCAAACAGACACAACTGCGGATATCGATCAGAGGCAAATCCCCATGTGATGGAGAAGAAACATACTCAACACCCCCAAACCGAATGTTTGCGCTGGCATTAATGTCAGTGACGAGTGTGAAATTGAATCGCAATCCGGAAGCATACCATTAAATAAATTAACAGCCTTTGGACATCGTTGACTTCTTCCATGACCAACCCATCACCGAAATTAGTGTTTGCTCTTGTTTTTCCTTCCACATTGTAAGATATAAAATTATTAGTTCAGTTCATCGCGTTATTTTCTGTTATATCAAACAAACATCAAAATCAACACATGCGATGCCATGTAGTAAAAAAATTGCATCAATTTTTTATTTTGTTACGGAGAAAATCATGCAAAACTATCTTGTACTTATGATATCTGCCTATTATTAAAATAATAAGGCCAAAGCAATCTTAGGTTAAGAGTAAAAAAAAAAAAAAAAAAAAATCCATGTTTAAAAATCGGATTTTCGATTATTTCTATATATATATACAGAGTGTCCAATTTTGCTTCTCACCCACAAAATTTATGATGTTAAAAATGTTTGTTTGAAACAAATTTTCATTTGACGCATCAGAAAGAATTTATTTTGCGTGAGAAGGATAAATGGGAAACCGTATAATCAATTACATACTTAAAAAACTATAAAGAGATAAACTGTAGTTACCAATAATTGTAATTAGAGCCTATGATAAAAATAATCTGCTGTAAACACTGAAACTCGGAGCATTTTGACAGTAGGGATTTCTATGAAGTTTGCTCAAGAATGCATCGCAGCAATTTTAACTGTAGCTAACTTTTTCCTCATTGCTTTGTTACATTTAAAAGCAAGCATACGACCGTATTTTCTGTGTAAAGAAAAAGGAAAATTGTTCATTTGTCTACAGCCCAATTTACTAGTGATAGCAGTTCGATTCTACAGAAAGGTTTATAGAGTTGCTCCTAGTTCCAAATTTAACCCTTTAGAAACATTTTCCTTCTGTAAAATGTTAACGTCACCCCTTGCCAACAGAAATTTTCACTATTCCAAGCACTGACCTCCTTCCTTAGCGTTCAGTTTATATTAGCAGTTCTTAAAAATCGGTTTTAAGTGCAATTAGCAAGTCTGAATTTGTAGATGAGATAAAACTGGAGTTGAATTGTTTTAATATAATAACCATGAACTATGACCGATAAAGGTTTCTTGGTTGCTTAGGCTGGTATTGTTACACCACCATACTGATATGAAACGTACTTACCAAGCAGTAAATGACATCACGTATTAAATTCTAAACTTAAATTATAAACTCTATCATTATATCATTCCTTCTGTGGCAGTGTAGAAGGTCTGTGTTCACATGAACTCTTTGCACCCCCAAAGCTCCCCACACCCCAACAAACGTAGTTTTCCCCTAGGGATTACATCTTTTATTCAAACAATTTTAACCTCCAAACCGTAGTTGGAAAATACTTAAACTTTTATATAAACATATTGGAAAATGTGTTAGGTCCCACAGAATATAACGGCTATTAACGAGTGACGTTGTTTTACTCAAGCACTCCCTACATTTGTTGGAATTACGGCAATAATAGTAAATATTTAGATACTACCTACTGTTTGCTAACATTTGGTGCAGAGTACCTAACAATGGTGATCATTCATATGCGAGGGTTGGAACTTAAATAGTGGCAACAACCGATACAAAAGAGTTACATGTTAGCAACCTTTACTGTCCTTCAATGTAGTCACCAGCGTTGTGTATAACCCATTGCCAGCGATATGAAAGTCGTAGTATAACTTTAGCAGAGCCTGTTCTCTTGATGGTGCAGATGGAGCGGTCTACTGCCTGTCGAATCTCTGGAACACTTCTGAAGCGAATGCCACGAAGTGGTTCCTTCATCTTCGGAGTCAAATCAAAGTCACAAGGACTTAAGTCCGGGGAGTATGGTGGATGGTACAGTACTTCCCAGCCCCATCGACCGAACAAATCAGTCACAGCTTGCGCCGTATGCGCCCGAGCATTGTCGTGCAAAATGATGGGTGGATTCTGCAGAAAGTGTTGCCGCTTCTTTCTCAAAGCTGGTCGCAGGTGATGCTCCAAAATCGAACGGTAATACTCAGCATTGACGATCTGCCGTGGAGGAATGTAATGCGTTAGGATAACACCATCACAGTCATACACGAGAATCACCGTATTGGGGCTCTGACGAACTTTCGACTTTCGTGGTGACCCATACTGACGCCATTCGTTCGAATGGCGTTTCAGTTTTGGCTCACACGATTTGGCCCATGTATCTTCCAGGGTTATGATACGGCGTAAGAAAGCCTCTCCTTCGCGCCTATAGCGCTCCAAGTGCGTCTTAGCAGCGTCGTAACGCAGCCAATTCTCCATTTCCGTCAAATCATGCGGAACCCACCGTGATGCAATTTTTCGCATGCCCAGGATGTGAAGCACAGTCGTATGCGCCTATCCGGTTTCTTGGGCGAGCTCACGAATCGTCTGGCGTGGATCACTGTCCAGTAACGCAGCAAGAGCACGCACTTCTTCTTCACTGACGCTCTTAGGACGACCTGCCCGATGAATGTCTGCCACAGTTTGCCAACCATCTTTGAAGGCTTTTACCCAACGTGCCACTGTTCTGTAAGGAAATGCAGATTCCCCGCAAGCCTCTTGAAGACCTTTATGACACTGTCGTGCTGTACGACCTCTGGCACATTCAATCTTGATCCAATTCCGTTGTTCCTGTTTCGAAAACACAGTGACAACAGTACGTTAGATCGCTAGCTCACAAGTGACTGTGTTTCTCTCGATGGTGTGCACACAGGTGATGTGGGAAGGGAAAGTCCATTTTCTCTGAGAAAAGATAGGTATGTAAACAACGTGTGCTATCATCGACAGTATTAGATTCCGTTTAATTGCGTCTCCACAGCAGTGTTGCCACTATTTAAGTTCCAACCCTCGTATGATAGTTTGTTTGGATGCTATATACCAATACACCTCTCAAAAAATGTACATGAGCATTCTGTGTCATACTTTGTATAACCGCCATTAATAAGAAAACAACTGAATGCAAATTAGCCAAGCTGAATTGCGCGTCTTCTGCAGTAGACGACGCTTTCACTAGCTCCAAAATTATTGTAGCATGAGTGGAACTGACTGGAAGGCTGAACGGGACGCCAGTCCTCATTTTAATTGCCCTCCCTGAAATTGATTGTCCGAATGGTTTCTTGTAGCTGTATTTTCGAGTAGTTTCACGCTCATTCTCGGCCTTTTTTAAAATGCTGGAATCCGCTTGAGCTTCTCGAAACATTTCCCTTTTTAAATAGAGGCTGGCTAGTCGATTTTGAGTCATTTCATAGTGAATTTTTATTGTTATAATACTGTGATTTATTACGTCCGCGTGTTTGACCTCTTTGTGAATATTAGTAGTTGTGTCACAATTACATTATTTATTGATTCAGACCCTTTTATTGGTTTTCAAGTAGGTAAGAGTTTGTATTTTGTTATTAAATTTTTACAGCATTTTTCATTATCAATATAATTTTCCTATATCTATACGAAATATTATAACCTACTTTCTGTGAAAACTGCACAGTAAGCACACAAGACAAAAGAATAGGAAGTTAAAAACGAAATTTCTTATAACATTAGTTGGATATAGATTAATAATTTCAAAGAAAAATGAACAAATAGAGAAATCAAGAACGGACTGGTACCAACATACAAGGATAATGCCAAAACGCAGATTTCCAGAAATTATATTTAATTATGTACCACAAGGTTACAGAGGAGGCAGACGGTTTTTAAGATGGCAGTACCAATTTAACTTTCTTGAAGTCGGAACAGGCCCCACGGTCTAAACCTTGTGATAGAAGAAAAAAAAGAAGAATTAGACTTTTTAGTTTAAAAATGAGCTCTCTTTCATTTGTAAACAAGTTTCTATTTCTGGATTAAAAGTGATGTTTTAAAATTTCCAATTTAAATTAAGTATGTCTTGAAACGTTTTTTTATTGTTTCCCCATTCATAATTTCTTGGCGCTTTAAGCAAGCTGGTAGCTTAAAAAAATTATGGTAGGGTATTTTAATATTGTATATGTGTAATATTTTATTGTTATTATATATACTTTTAATATGTTGCAATAACAGAGTGATTTTTTTTTAATTTTTTAAATAAAGAAATGTCATTTTAAACGAAAAATTCCTTTTTTTATTTGCTTTATTTGTATTCTGGACTATGAAGATAAAGTTAGTTATGCTTATATTCCTGGGCGATTTTCTTTAGACATAGATCGCTGGATTCAAACAGGCACTTTGATGAAACAAATTGGAAAAGGAGGAAAAAACCAGCAGCGCAATCCATTAAAGAGTCAAATAAATAAAACGGGATAAACAAATAATACAATCCAGCCATTGTTTGTCAGTAGTGATTTCCGCAAAAGAAACCGTTTCTAAATCTGCGGCGTCAACTAAATCATCTTTTGCAAAACTGGACAGAAATGAGGGCAGTGAAGGAAAGACGTTCCAGTAAAAAACGAAAATGCGAAGAAAGTTATTTGAATATGGGTTTCATCGAAATGATGGTAAACCTCTCTGTGTTATTTGCGGACATGTTGAATAACATAGCATGCTTCCTGATAAACTGCAGCATCATTTCGAGGGGTATTCTGGGTTGAAAGAAAAAGCGTTTGATTTTTTCAAGAAAAAGTGCAACGAATCAACAAAAAGTACTGAAAGATCCTCATTTTGTAAGTTACAGTGTAACTACAGCAGGTGAAGTTCATACCATTGCCTAACCTTAGTACAATCGATAATGTGAAGTGTTTGCTGGATGCAAAAGCTGTTCAGCTAGTTTCCAACATTCCTTTGTCAAATATATCCGTTGATTAGTGACATGGCTGAGATACTTGTTAATCAATCGGTACGAAATTCGCACTACAATGAATGAATCCAGTGACATTTGAAGGTTTTTACTCACCAAGCTATCAGGAGGATCTTCTTATTTGCAGACCATCACCAACCAACACACCAGGAGATGAAATATTTAATATTTTGGATGAATTATACTCATGCAATATCTTGGGCAAACTGTGCAAATATATGCACTGATGGTGGAAAGCCAATGCTGAAACCACCCAAATTTAAAGACAAAGCAAAGAATTGTAGCAGAGTCATTGCGTGTCTCACAGACACGTGCTAGCCTCGAGAAAAAACCCTTAAGAGCTTATGATAGTGTTTAATGGTGCTATAAAATAACTAAAACTCGCGACCTATTAAAAGCAGGCTCTTCAAACTTATGTGTGAACACATCATCAGTCCCTTTTTGCTGTATACTGAAGGCAGGTGGTTGTTTGGAGGTAAAATGTTGAAACGTTTGATGGTGCATGCAGATGTAGCAGCATTTTTGATGGATCGTAACGCTCTATGGAAGAAGCATAGATAATAAAAGGTGCCAACGACGCAAGACAGCGCTACATGAGGGAAATGCAGCTGTCAGCACGAAGGCAGATTGAAGTGTGAACGGTATGAGTCAACGAAGTGTTTTGCCCATATTTCCGCCAGCAGCTACAAGACGGTTACAGCTCTCTTAGCGGTGTCTGCATAACAACTGAAAGCCGATGACATCATTCTGACTAGCCTCCATTACTGGTCAACTGAAAATCCACGAAGGCTGATAAGTGGACATAGTATAAAACCGCGATCTGTAATTGTATGGTTGGAACTTGTAAATAATGTAATAATTGTTCACTATTTTAATGACTTTAAATAGCTGCAAGTATTCGCCGTTCATACCAGAAATGTTGCCACAATTATTAGAAGACATTCCACTGAGCATACGGGAATTCATGTGGTACTAACAAGACAGATGTCCTGCTCATTCTGCACGCTTCTGATCTTCTTTAAACATATGCTTTTATTAGTCTTCCAACATACTTTATAACGGTTAATAATATACAATCAATTTAAAATAAGGCAATTCACTTGCTTATCTTCCAGACATCTTCATCTATGAAAAAAAATAACAATATTGTATTATGTCCTCTTTCAAGTCAATAAACTTAGGTGTGAAAAATTTTCTTCTATAACTAAAAATGATTGTGCTATTCAGGTGATCTGCGCCGCACTTTATGGAGAAATTTATGGTAATAAAGCACATAAGTTCAAAAAGTTTTCAATTTTTAATTCTCTATTTATTAGTCTAATCACTACGCCTGGAAGTTCAGGCATTTATTTTGGTTAAAATAGGCAGGCAAAAAGTCACTTACAATACTGAAAATATGCAGTAATATAATTAAATTAAGCATTTATTAAAAGTGAAAACAGAGAGTAATATCACTCATTATTAATGAAAATAGCCATTTAAGATACTTAGTAAATACTTTATCTCATAATTAAAATACTTAAAGCTTGCTTTTTTTGGTTACAAGCAACAATAAGATGTTTTTTCAAGGTATCAACTGTCATAGTCAGCCGCTTGTCAGAGAGAACATTTTTCATTGTGGAAAAAGAACGTTCTACTTCCAATGATATGATTGCCGCATATTTAAAACAAGTTATTTCGGAAGAACTCATACCAGTTACAACAGAACATTCACCTTTCAGGACACATTGGAAATGTTGATCAAGACGAAGTAAAGTGGTTTCGAATGGTCAAAAGCTACGCAGTAGTTTCTGGTCGAGTTGATTTTCTGTTCATGCGTTTATAGGGGAATCAGGTTAGTATCTCTCTTACTTCCGTACTGAACACATTGTAGGGACGGTTTATTGCACAGTTGTACCGCTCTCATCTTTCTCACTTGCAATTGTTTGTTACATTTATGCAGATGAGAAGCTAACTTCACCTAAATTTCTCGCGCAGATCGATACAGTCATTCGCCAGGACTATTAAAAATACAGTACTTCCCTCCTATATTTCTTGGTATTAGTATGCCCATGATAACCGTGTGTTCCTTTCGCTAATGAAGATTCTGCTATTTAAAGAGCTCAAGTGAATGGTTGAGGAGGAATTTTTTAATGCTTGAAAAGAAATAAATGTATAACAAGAATCTCAATGGAGATGTTTGTGAGTTTTAAATGTAATTTTGTTTTTATAACTCTTTTCCCCTGAACACATTGAAATTCTCCATGTTCTTTATAAAATGCGTAAATAATTGCAGTAAAAATTCTTAACGTCCCAAAACCGGAAAAAAAAAAGTTTTACACTTTAAAATAGGCAACAAAAGCCTATATAGTCAAAGCAAAAACTAGCTCACCAACCCCAAATATACGGAAATATTTTTACTTTACTCTTAAATGTATTCACTCACATAGAAAAGGCATTTTGCCTGACTTTCGGGTACTGCTAATCACAAAACAAGATTTAAATACCATGTTACATTTTCAAAACAACTATACTTGCTTATTTCGATATTAAGTATCTGTCTTTCCTAAGAGAAGTTGTCAATATGAAAGTAGATTCAAATTTTGCACTCTAAATAAAAACATTATTAAATGCCAGCCTTACAGGGCATTAAAGAGAACTGAATTTCATAACAAATGCAGGAAATAACAATACGAGGTACTGTAATATTTATCTTAGGACAGATCAGAATAGTTTGAATGCATAAGTTAAAGCATTTTCTTATTCATTTAGATAATTTATGAAGAGCAACAAACATTGCACATATTCGACAATATTTATATAAATTAAACGAAAGATGATATAAATCCGATAGCCATTTGTTTCTGTTACATTCGAAGGTGCACACATTTTTGTTATGTTCTTACGCTTTAATAGTTTATCAATATTACTCTCAAATTCGTAAGACCTGTTTTTAATGTTTAATCATCGGTATGTCCACAATAACCATAACTTTTATCACGGAGCTCAAAATTTCGGCCAACAGCAAACAATTTTCACCACGTCTCGCCCTATGCGCAATTAGTCGGTGGAGGCTTGGTTTGATAACAAATATCTGTTACATCTGTTCGACAGAAAGCAAAGCATTACATATTTATGACCTACAATTCCTGCTTATACATCAACGGACTGTTGATGACTCGGTTCTACGATAGCGCTAGGACATGCGATAATGAATAGAGCAGCGGTTCTTAAAATGTGGTCCTTGGATCCTCTGGGGCTCGCAACTTTTACACGTGTATTTTTGAATTAAAATGAATTAAAATCGAATTAAAAGTGACTATTTTCCCACAGGGAAGTCGAAAAGTTGTACTGAGAAGAACATTTATATACTCCTACAGACAAGGAACTGGTAGGCTAGGACTCTTTTACCTCTGCTTTCCGGAGACTAACAAAGAAGACCTTGGAAATGTTATCGTGAGGAAATGTAAGGAATGAACTTAAAATATAAGAAGAATATCCTAAAACGGTCTTGAGCAATAATATACCACTTCATAACTGGAGAGAATATGCAAATCACAATATTGAAGGAGCAACATACCTTGCTCCTGGCATCAGAATATCTAAGCCCTACTGTGTATCGAATTGAGGACATCTCGAGTGACAGGCTTCTGTAAACCACATCGTGCCTTGTGATAATTGCAGAATGCAATATCAGTTTTCGATCGAGCAAGTTGAGGTCGCATTCTCTACGTGTCGCTGCAGAATTACATCGCAGCAAAGACAGTTTCATGACGGAGAGAACGATAGCGTACACTGGGATCAAAGCTATGCAGAACACGGTTACGTTTGAAAAAAGTGCTCTATACGCACTTGGGCATATAAGAGTGGCAACTTTCTCTTCCAGATAAGAAACAGTTAAACTTTCTTGATGGACAAATAAGAAACAGTATTTCGTAATCATTTTCTATTGTACGCCTATAGCGTCATTCTAAGCTATGGTGCGAAAAATTAGAAAATTACTCACACTTTTTCAGGCTTATTTGCTTCATAATTAACTGCTAAAAAGTACTGTTTGATTTGCTAAAAACAGTAGCACTACATCATAAACGAAGATGACTTGAAAAGTTTTTGGCATTCGCCAAGGGGTATTTGATAGGTTAATTGCTTTTAACGTTACTACATATGTTTTAGCCGTTCTCTTGAAATAAGTCATTTTTGCAGTGATTTGTTTGATACAGTTTTCTAAAACAGATCTATGTAAAATGTGATAACGTTGTTTGTAAAAGATGATTTAATGTCAAAGGAAATTCATTACCAAATTTATTAAATTTTATGGTGTCTCTTATAAACTTGGCCACCCTAGGCTTGAAGTTTATCCACTTAAAAGCTCAAAAGGTGTAACATCTGCAAAGTTTATTGAACAAAAAAATTAAACGATATGTGAATTACAGTGCTAAGGCATTAAGCATTTAAAACTAGAGTGTAGATTATATTTTACGAGAAGAATTGCATGCGAAATATCTTTGCGGAGGATAGAGGTCACATTTTCTAACAGAAAACCAAAAATGCATAAACGCAATGCTCAGAAAGTTCCAAAAATAATAATTGTTTTAAGTTATATACTTGAAGTTGTATCAAATTGCATTTTTGTATAACAAGAAAACAGTTCAAACGTGTCTCAATATTTGTCTATTAACAATATTAACGTTATGAAAAGAAAATCTGTCCTTTGTTGACTGTAACAAAGGGTGCCGCCAGAAATTCCAAGACAATGATGATATAAATCGATATCTCGGTGAAAATTATCGATGGTAAATTAGGCACAAGTTTTTATTTCGGAACGAGCTGCTTATAAAAGACTTTCCTGCTGCTGTTAAGGTCTTTGTAATTGGAACTGTGTTATCTATAGCTACAGTGATTAAGATTATACACAGCCTTCATTTGAACGCGTGGCCGGCTTTACCGTGATTTGCCAGCCCTATTTCTAACCTGTTCTGTTTTCCCATCTGTCAGTGTGCCGACGCGCAGTCTTTGTGCTGTACAGGAGTTGAGCATTGTGAGATCACGTGTTTCAGTGTTATAGTATGTTATTACTGTTATAATGCCAAAATATCCGTATATTTTAACACACATAAACTTTCTGTATGCTTCCTATGTGGCAACAAACTCGTGTAGAGAAGCAAGACTGCGATTTATAGACAAATTCTCTGCTGTTAGTGCTCCTTACAGATTTCGTAATCTGAAATAGACTTAAGGAAACAGGATCTATTATTGACAGAAACCGAAAGTAAAACGCCGTGTTCTTACAAAGGAAAAATTCGATGACAGTGAAGAAAAGTTAGAACGAAGTCCCAAGAAATCTCTGAGAAAGTTTGCACAGAAATCGGAAATTTCGCAAACTTCGGCTTAGAATGCCACTAAACTTTTAAAATTAAAGCTCTATAAGGTAATTTTAGTTCAGGAATTGCAACCACACGAAATGTGGCTAGAATTAATTTCTGCAATTGGTTGTCGGATAATGTTAATATTCGCTCTATTAACCTGCTTTTCATTTTTTTTTACAGACGAAGCATGGTTTTATTTACATGGCCATTTAACGACACAAAAATCCGATCTTGTACCCCAAATGTTATTGTATAACCAAATAATTAGTGTTTAATTTACTGTAGAAATCTATGCGCTTGAATTTAAGGAGCTATGAATATTCGACTCCGCCGGCAAACAGCGTTCTTCCCGGTGGCAACAAATCCCCATAAGCCGGCTACACGTTCAAATGAGCGCTGTGTATACAAATGAATAATTAGAACTGAGATCGACAGCTCACAAATAAATAACACTCACCCACAACGAAAACGAGAGTATTACTGCGACTTACTTTGCCAAGATATTCTTGTTAACTACCGTCAGGTCAAAGAAAGGCTCAATAATAACACTTATAAACTCTGTCGCAGCAGCTGTCATTGGAATTGTTTAGTTTTAAATCCTGGACTTCTATTGTGTTATTGGTGCCAACAGACAAAAGAGCAAATGTTTGATGATACTAAAAGACTCAGCGGTTGTTAACGATGAGAACGTGGCCATTTAAAAATGTTTATGAATGAAGGTTTTCCTAGGAGGGATGAAAACATTATTACCATAGAGCATTTCCTTCATAAAACGAAACATTTACACAACTGCGCTAGAACAAATAACTAATTCTGATTAGTTAAGCAGTAAACTACAACAACAGAAAAATTCCAAAAACAGAAAAGATGAATTAAAAAAAATGTATAGAGAGGCAGAATAGAACGAGGTTAAGAACCAAAGTACAAAAATGGGGGACCTGAACATAATCTTTGACAGCTCACGAATACCATCTCCTACACTTAGACCATTAAAAAGTCATTCGCCACAAAATCTACTCTAGTTGTACAGTAAAGTTGGCACTGCTCGAGTTCATTGCTGTGCCGCATCCACTATATTCGCCGGATCTCACCTCGTCTGATTATCCCTTATTCGACAACATGAAGCACTTATGTGAGGTAAAAAAATTCGCAAAAAATAAGGAAATTCAGGCAGCTATCCATGAATATTGGAGGAGTATACCTAAAAAATATTTTTACGAAGTTAACAGGAAGATAGCAACCATGCATTGACGTTAGTGGGGAGTAAATTGATAGATCACATTAGCATTGAACAATATTGTATAATAAATAAGGTACTATTATTAACCATTTATGAAGGCCCCTCGTATGGATGATACACGAAAATCGAAATAGCACAGTGCACAGAGGCACAGCGTCCCTTCCGCAGGAAACGTTATGACATCTGTCTTTTCGGACGCTAAAGGAATTTTGCTAACTGATTATATTCAAAAGAATTTATTTGTGTATTTGGTTTATTTACGGACGCTCTTTAACATTTCAGATTTTCAGTATCCCATTCACAGCCACGGATGGCCGAGGTCGTCAAGGCGCAGACTCGTGAGCGGGAGGTCTGGGGTTCGAATCCCGCTAGGACCGTCCTTTCTGACTGAGGTTTTTTCCACGTTTTCCTCAGTCCTCATAAATGGCAAATGCCGGGGAGGTACCCTAAACTTAGGACTGGAACGTTTCCTTCCTTAAAAAAAATCATTTCTTAATATGTCATTTCGGTTCATGTATCATCAGTGTCCATCGCCTGTGGTGCCTCAGTAGTAAAAACGGGCGTTAAACCCTATTAAAAAAAGAAAGAACGAAAGAAAACGCATTCAATTAAATTTAGAACCAATAAATTTCGCAAAGAGCAGCCTTTTCTTTCAGGTTAAATTTACATGCCGTAAATCTGTGACACGGAAAGCATAACTTTACTTCCCTTCCGAAGGAAGCCATTACTTAAGGCAAAAAAATCCATCGGCCCGACCGGATTGAACCCGCGACCTTGGGTCTACGAAACAGTATGGTTACCACTAGATCACCAAGACCGAATTCAGAATGGTAAAACCATAACGAGAGCACAATAAAAATCTTTTAAACCAACTGGACAAAATTATATGAATAGACCTCGGCGCAGAAGAAAGGAAAGAAAAAGAAAAAAAAATTCAAAATCATCACACAATGAACCTGCTCACATATGTGTTTTAGAGGTCTAGTACGAATTGTTGGAACACCCGATTTGGTCCTTCCGACTTAACTCTGTACCCAAAGTTCAAACTCTTTCTCATTACGCAGCGGTTTAATCAAATCAAGAGGTCATTGCAGCTTCCGGGAAACTTCTTCAGAGACGGTATAATGGCTTGAATCCTGGAATAAATTGTACTGATTTTAAAGGAGAGTGTGTTGCTTAAAGTAAATATCTCATTTCATCATTGTTAGGCCATGCCTTTGAGAAAATCACTATACAAAGCAGAAAATGTAAAGATACACTGCTTTTGTTCATGTGTTACTTACAAAGCTAAAATACAAGAAACAATTCTAATTTCCACTTGAAGTTTTTCCTTTCTAATTTGTTCCAACAGTTCCGCTAGGCCAATCATATTCTTTTAATTCAGGCTTATACAAAACATTATATTAAAGCAGGTATACACGTTGAAGCATATAAAACGAGTAATTTCTTTGTTATTCGATATTTGCAGCTTCTGCTATTATTTGCATTTGAGCTGAAATGAATAAATTAATTCTATAATTCACTAATTGGTACTGGGTGTTCACAGCAGAATATTTATTGCTTGTGTAATCTTTTCTGTCAATTTCATTCCTAAGTGAGGCTGTAAAAACTAATTTCCTTCCAATCAATTCTTCAAGCATTAATTCCATTTACTTTTACGCTGCTCTATTCTCTATTACTACTCTCTAGTTATAAACTTTATGCGCTCTTTGTGTTTTAGTCATTCTGCTTTCTAAAACTTGTTTACAATCTTAATGCAGTGTTGACCAAACTCACATAAAGAGGCATTGTACGAGTGTCATGAAAATTTTTTCTGTTTAATAAGATTAAGTGGCGTTTCTGATTTCATTGATTGTTTATATTCCCTAATTCCCCTTTGTTGCGGTAATTATGTCATTCTTTTGTTGGGGAACGTTCAAGATTTGGCCAATCCCGTCTATTTTCTTCTGTTAAAACTAAATGTTTTTGTTGGTAATCCCCCCGTTATGTTACCAGATTTAACTTTGTGCATAGTATCATAAATTGCAGTGCTGCAAGGTGACGAATTGATAAAGAATATTATAATTAAATTTCACATGCCCCCCGAAGCTTATTTGTAGTTGAAATACATTTTAAACAAAAATACGTTGCTCTAGAGTCAACTGATAGTTAAGTGTACCATATCACTAAAATATTCTGAGAAGTTTACACATTAGCAGTTATATTACCTACTCTAACTATTAGCTCATGAATCAGTGACCAATCCTGTAAAAGAATGTCAGAAATACCAACCAATAACAGCTGCTTATCCCCACAATCGTTTTATCCTTTTCATTTTGTTATTGTTTTTATGGAAATTCAGCAGAACAGTGCACTGAAATATCTTTATGGCTTCTTTCGTCTAAACATCATATGCACTTGAAATAATCATTTTACCTTGAGAGAATCTCGAGCTCGAATAGTGCTTATTTTTATTATTTAGCGAATAAAACAATAAAATCAAATAATATATTTATTAAATATTTGGCAACTAAAAATTAAATCGATTTATGGTAATTACTATTTACAGTTTTTTATTTACACTCTTCGGTAACAAACTGAAGACATTTGAAGCCTCAGAAATTAAAATATAGGACTGAACATTCATAACAGTAAAGGCATTTATGGACATGATATTTAATTCGCTAAATATTCCAAATAAGTAAAACTCCCCTTCATTACTCGTGAATTTATCGATAAACTCTGGAACTTTCATTTTATTACTATGGAAGATCAATTTCAACTATTACATTTACTAAAAAGACACTATAGCAGTAGAGCAGTTAATTACACATTTCAGTGAAATACTTACCCTTATTATTTTGATTCTTTCTAATTTATTTAAAATTTTGTCACAATTCTTGGTCCATCATATATATAGAGAGTAATTTTTGACTTCCGTCAGCTGCTAAATTTAAGCCCTAAGGAGCCGACTCCCTCATGAACAGTTCCCCTCGCTTTTCTACTACAAAATGTAGTCAATAGCACGCATACTATATTATTTTTATTTCATTATAAGTGTTAATCCAGTGGTTATTCGAAGTGATGTCACATATTTATGATATTTTTTAACTTCGGGGTACCTTGAAGGATACTAAACTTTACATAACCCATAAAATAAGTTATTATATTCTAATAAAACGTAACCCATGTTGTTCAAAAAATTAAACTACTCTAATTAGGCATGTATTGAAATTGCCTCCCGAGGACAAGTGTGTCGGGAACCATAGGTCGAAAAACAATTCTCTTCAGTATGAGAATATGCCTATAGACTAATTTTTACTATTCTGGTGATAATATTTCAATACAAAACACCACAGTGGAACTGTTTATTATTATGACAGATGACTGGCTAGAATTCACGCTGCGCTCAGTTGCAGACCCAAGTCAAAAATAACTCGGCATAATTGCTGATTTTGTCGGGCGTAGAATGCTTGGAATATCTGTAGATTTTCTTACCTGAGTAACACAGGTCGTAGGGGACGAACGAAATGTGTACAACTTTTTGAAGAGTTATATCCGTATCTGAAACAAAAAGCATAGGGAGTACTTAAGTAAGGTTTTCCTGACTTAACCAAAGACAAGAATAAATATTA
>CM060836.1:7710000-7885000 GCA_030762175.1 Metallyticus violacea | reverse complement strand
AAATATATGGCATATATTAATAAATTAATTGAAGAGGACACTTTATTTCTGTCTTCAAATATAATATTGCATGTATCTATATTGGAAGCTTTTAGTGATTACGCTCGGAATATTAGAAAACATTAGTAAAATACAAAACTTTACAAGAAAGTTATAAGAACGTGCTTGAATTGATAATCGATATGGGTGTGAATCTATGAGGCACTATTGCTAGTAACATGACCGACACACAAGCAACACAGAAGTGTAGAGATCTTGCATAACAGTTTCTGCCATTAGACTAAATAAATTGTAGAGATCTTATAGAATACTAAGTAAGAAATCAAGATAAAACTCTGTAAACAGCAGCCAAAATATAAGAGCACAGCAATCCATGTGATGCATCATTTTAAGAATTAATAGATCATCTGGGATTATCACAACTAGTGTCTGATAGCGGCGTCTCCGCCAGAATTTCACGACTATGGTTGTGACTGGGGAAGCGTAGGTTTAGGGGCATTAACACGTATAATTAAAAGTGTTACTGCCATTGTTACTTCTTTTATTGTATATTAATAATAAAATTCACACATTAAAATCTCCTCCAATGCTGAAGGCTAACGTTAACACAAAGTGACTGGATAGCTAGAAATCAGATCATTGAGGTCGGCCAGGTCTGTACCTTAGGGGTGATGTCACCAAGAGCCGAGGGTGCACAGCAGCCAGCAGCAGCATTCGCTAGCACAGGCAACGAGTGAGGGAACAGGCACTTCTCGAGGCTTTGTTACCTCCTCGCGATCGCCTAGAGGAGTTTTTATATAATGTTGTAATGTTCACCAATTATGGTACACCAAAGCCCTAATAAGTTCAACACAATTCTACTGGCTGCTAAGCGGACGGTTGCGTCACGGTAACAACCTTTAAGTCGTCAATAGAAACGGTAAACGAAATGAATGTAGCTGAGTTAGCACTTTCTGATTCAACTAGGCACTATAAGAGGATAAAATATTCAAGCAAATAAAACCAACCTTTGCATAATAATTTTGACCAATTACCAATTTATTGCACCCCTCGGCCGTATATGTGACAGTATTATTATTTGTAAAGGAATATCTTAAATTAGATTAAAAAAAACTCACATACAAACTGAAAAAAAAAAATGCCAGTTTTAAGAGTACTTTTGATACTGTTTTTTTTTTTTGGATTTATTTATTTATGGACGCTCTTTAAGAGCTCAGGTCATCAGCGTCCCATTCAACTCAGGGCGTGAAACGGCCAACAAATTTTGCTCAGAGGCCTCTCTTTCAGGCTTGAGGTTCTTTTACGTGCCGTAAATGTACGACACGGGACCCACGGCTTTACTTCCCTTTCGAAGGAAGCCATACTTACGATTTTTACGCCCGAAAAAATCCATCGGTCCTGGCCGGGTTCGAACCCTCGATCTTGGGTTTAGGAGGCAAGTATGATAACCACTACACCACCAGGACCGACTTTTGATACTGTAAATGGTATGGTAAGTTATTTGAAATAGAGATTATCATTTATGTTTTAAAGGAAATTTCTTTTAACATTTAAAAGTTCCATTTACGCACAGCGTGTAAAAGACTCACCCTTGAAAAGAAGCAAGAGAGATCAAGATTTCATTCGCTCTACATTAGCTGCTTGCCTCGCATGTTGCTTGATGGATGAAATACAAACTGTAAAGACATTTCAGCTTCCGGGCCGTGGTTTCATCCTTTGTAAAGTTAAATTAGTTTACGCTTCCGCGGAATATTTTACGACAGCCTTTTCGTCATATGAATCGCTAGCGGTTAAAGAGGGACGGAGAACGACTTTTTTATATTCCTTAGTTTTTAATTCTTCTGCACACTTTGTTATCTCAAATAGAAACTGCACTAAGTTTGCAGGAAGGCACGTAACTTCTTGTGCATAACTGTAATATTTCATTAGGTTACATATTAAAATATCGATATTAAAATAATAAGAATAAAAGTTTTGCAGCAAAGATAAACACGAGCAAAAATTTCGAGTTTTTTAAGACCAGGAAATTTTTTAACTTTTGAAACCTAGATAATGATATTACCATGTCCATTATTATTATTATTATTATTATTATTATTATTATTATTATTATTATTATTATTTAAACTTAAAATTTACTGAATGAGTAATAACAGTTTATTGGAAATAGATGCACTATGGTGGTCAGATAAATTGCATCAATACTAAATTAAAAACGTGTTTGCTTAATTCTTAAATCTGTACTCAACTAATAAATATTTTATTGATTTTTATAATAGCATATACGAAATGGAAAATATATATATATGGAAAGAGTTTCCGAGTAGAAAAACGTCTTGAAGGTAAGTATTTTGGATGTGAAGAGAAATATTTCAGACGCTTTAATATAGAGTTACAGTCTACAGACATCAAACGTTATAGTTATATTGCGATGTGACGTATGTTCACAGTCAGTCAAACGTAAACAATGTCAATGGAGCAGGCGATGTCACAAGCAGCATGCGCTTTAATTCACCAACGTCTCTCAGGGCACAGAACTTCGCGAAAGTGTCGTTTATTGAGGTAGAGAAATTTAAATTAAATTGAAGGCGACTGTTTGTTCCGGAGAGAGCTTTCAAATAGGTAGGCTGAAAAGTGGTCCAGGTAGAGCACTCATATGTACTGTCATAGTTTCCTTGGCAATGTATGCATCTTTTAGCAGCGAATTGTATTTTAACAGATATTAGCAGATTATCAAAGAAGGCCAGGAAAATATTTACACCTTTCGTGACAACTTCTTGTGTGAAAGATTATCTCATTCACTTATCTCAAAACAACAAATGGAAACCGTTTGGAACCGTATAAAAATATATAATGATGTGTGTGAAATAACAGCATCCCACCTATCATTAACAAACAATGATACAATCATATGTTGCTAGCCATTATTAATATCAATGCTTTATGATTTATATACATTTATTTTGAATTTAATATTATTATGTAGTAATTATATATTTGTATTATAAATACTTAAACTCATCTTGCAACAGAATGTCGATTGTCAGTAATACCAATAGAGAAGAACCAAATAGAGTTTAGGACTATTTCATGAATAGAATAAGAATAAAAGCAATATGTATATATGCAATTCGCGCACGGATTATTAACAATTGTATAAAATGTTATTCTTATGAATACCTAACTATTCAGAAACCGTGAAAATGAAATAGGCAAAAGACAATCGCTGCCGTTCAATTTGAGAAAAACGAAACGGAAAAATCATATTACCATTCTGAACAACGTGTGTATTAAGATTTATGGTTGCTTAGGCAGATATTGTTACATAATTTATAAAACGATTTCAGACTGTTTGGCTCAATGCACAAAAACAATTGCTTGAGTGAATACACATTAAATTAGTTAAATTTACGATTACTGAAAACAGAGAAAAGTGGTCAGTGATGCGTGTTCAGGAATTATATAGTGTAGGTGTAGAGTTGGCTACACTGACCACAACAAATGCACGTAAAACGGATATGATAAAACATTTCGATAATTTCACTCTGATATCGGGCTATGGTTGCTCAAAATTCAAATTATGTTTCGTTTCATTGGTCGATTATAAGATGAAGTCACATATGTGAAATAGTCAACGAAATACTTTCTGCAGTAGATGGACTGTACCGACATCATATGGTTCAATCCCCACTTTGTTCAGCGTGTACGCCACCCCGATAATGGAGTTCTGGAAAAGCTGCAATCTGGACATGAGTTTTTAATAATTTCGATAGATGAATGGTGGTTCGTGGAAGCCTACAGCAGTTTATTTGTTACGTCTCAACATTATACTTAAAAATAATCACTCTGTATATGATTATATGGTTATTTCTGGGAAGTTTCTCTTGGATATAGCGCATGAATAGAAATATAGGTTGGAATCTGGAGATTTGTTGATTTAGTTTATTTACGGATGCTCTTTAACATCTCAGGTCATCAGCGTCCCATTCAAATTAGGACTTAAACGGCCGATAAATTTTGCTCAGAGGCCTCTTTTTTCAGGTTTGAGAATATTTTATATGCAACGAATCTACGACATGGACCCAGACCTTTACTTCCCTTCCGAATTAAACCATAGTTAGGCGTTTAACGCCCGAAAAAAATCCATCGATCATGACCGGGATTTAACTTGCGATCTTGGGTTTAGGAGGCAAGTATGGTTACCACTACACCACCAGGATCGATAGAGTTTCGTCAAATATCTTCATGATGCAAGATGGTCGCTGATACAGAAAAATCATATCCAGACGTTTGTATCCTCGATTTATAAATTGTAAATCTGTTTAACTGTTTTCATTTTTTTCCGTTGCTAAGTTACCAAATGTGTTCTTACCCTTGAAAACAATGAGCTTTTAGACCACAAAAATAAAGCGTGTAATAAACGGTTAAAAAAATTGTACTAAGAACGGGTTCCTTTCGTTCTTTAATATCCTTTCTAATTTAAATGTTGGTAAAAGATTAACTTCTTTTTTATTCATGGATGTTTCCACACCAAGAGAGACTATCTTGCCTTCTAGTGAATGGATGACCGATACTTCTCTTTTCGTTTGGTCTGAAATTCAATAATATTTTGGGAAGTCTATCATTCATTGTATAAGTGTAAAAGAATTATATTTCAAATTATTAAGCAAATCGTTGTCATCTAAAATTGTCAGTCCCGCTACTGAACGTAAAAACCTCGTCTCCGCTGCTTTGATTCTCCTATTTTCGAACCTTCTTATTGTCCAATTTTTACACCCATAAGTGAGCATGGAAACGGCCATTATCTTACAAAATGTCCTTTGCGTGCACCTTCTTGTTTTAGATTTGCAAGTGGAATGGTACCAGACTTTCTAATAAACTTATTAATTTTGACATTAATGTTTTCATTCCTGCAATGATACACATTATATTCCATAAATTAAAAGCATGAACTTGCGTTATAAATTTTTTGCTTATTAAGTGGTGCATTCTCAAAAATGTAACATTTTAATTTTATTTTGTATTATTATCCATATTAAATTGGGCAACGGTTTCATTTAATTTGCTTACTGCAATTTGCAGTTGGTTTTCGATTTCCCCAAACAAGACCTGATCGCCTGTAAATAAAACAATACTTAAGACAACATTTCCTACGTAAAATGTTTAGTTAAACTATTTTCATATTGCCGAATGCCATCGTCAAGGTAAATATTAAAAAGTGCAGTAGATAAGAGACATCCTTGTTTAACCCCTTGGTATTTACATACTGTATTTCTCGAGTATTCCTCCTTTGTCAATAATAAAGTTAGTCTTAAGGGCTCGTGTCAAATTTCTCAAAACATAATTTTCCACAACATGGTTCGTAACATCCTAGCGAAAGCCATTTCAAAACCAATAAATAAAATACAAGCAGATTGATTATATTATCAACGTTTATGTATTAGTTATTAAATATCAAATATTCCACTTGAGCGTGAACTATCTTTCCGAATTCAATATTGTTCTTCTGTTGATAGGCTTTTACTAATTTTATTTATTCTACATATAATAATATTTGAACACATTTTATATGCTACATATAATAATGTAATGCCCCTGTAAGTGTTACAAACTTGTTTTTTACCCTTTTTAAATACAGGGAATATTCTCTTCCAATCCCCAGGGATGGTCTCTTTTTCAAACACATATTAATTACTTGCAACAACATTAATTACATTCTTGTGGTGCATGTTTAAAAACCCCTTGATTTTCAGTTAATTCCGGGAATTTTCTTATTTTTTGAATGTTTAAGTGCATTTCAATATTATCAGTGGTAGCTATTACGTCTAGAGTTGGATTAACATTTTGCTTCTTCATTATCTGTTAACAGACTTAGCAGAGCAGTACAAAATAAAAATAATCTCAGAGGGTGTACACAAATGATTATGGTGGTTTTTAACTTATATTTTTTCCCTGTAGTATACAATAAAGTTTTGAATCATAGCTTAAATTGAATAAAAACTATGCAAGTTATCATAATACAAATTACAAGTATTCAATATGGGTCCATTTGTGACACGGCGTACATCTAGCCGGTAGTCCATTTCTTGCCACACGATGTTAGCATGTCTGGTGTAACTGATCCAACTGCTGCAATAATCCTCCGTCTCAACACAGGTAGGTCTGCAGGTAGCGGTAGTACATATATACAACCTTATGTGCCCCCCCCCCACAAGAAAAATTCACAGAGGGGTCAGATCTGGGAACCTCGGAAGCCATCGGGGAAAAGTCAAGGCATCCGGAGCAAGACAGCCAATCTAACGATGGGGAAAGGTTGCCTTTATGTAGGGGCCTTAACACCTTCCACACTTTCATTGTTGGAATTTTTAGTTCTCGAGTCGCCCGCCCCTCAGATGTTTTAGAACTGTGCGCGAAAACTGCTCTGACTCTCTACACACTCTCATCTGACACACGCGGTCGTCCGGGGCTCTTTCCTTTACAGAGACACCCCGTCGTTTGGATCTGATTATATCACATACGAATGTTGTTACCAGAAGACCAAATCTTCACCTATACACCCTCTGAACTGCATTGTGTTTCGCGATTAAAAAGGTTTTTGCACTTAAGTTGTCTTATTTCGTTTATTTCGCTGGCATGGCTACAAAACAAAATCTGCGCATGTAGAATTGAAACTGCCACAGTTTTTCTTCAATTTAAGTTACAATACAAAATTATACCTCAGAGAAACAATACACGTTTAAAATCGCTATAATTATTTGTGTATATTATTGACGTACTTTTGGGGTGGAATCATTATATACGCAGGCTATTTAAGTTAACTTATAAAACCGTTGCGGAATGTTTTAAGTACCAAATGTGCTGCTAGTTTTTTCATGTTTAGATTGCGTCACGTTTTCATACATACTGGTTTCAGAAGGCTGCTACCTGAGATACTCTCTCGCAATTAGCACTATCATTTGTATTGCTGTACATTTTGCTGTCATTGATGACATACTTTATTCCTTTCCAGATGCGTTTGGGAATGCTCTTCAACCTCGCACAATGCAGTTCACATCTCCTGGAGTTTCGCATTGTTTTCGTGGCTCGTATGGTTCATCCGATTCTCATGAACCCACGTAAGCCCTTAGACGTAAAGCTTGAATGGGAGATGATGTATTCACTCATACATTCATTCATTTACCTCACCGCTCACTCATTTACGAGTTGGTTCTCTATCCATCCATCATCCGTGCATCCAAACAACTTCCCACCCACTCGTCTTCCTACTGTTGGCGCCGCTGCGCTAGTTATTACCCGGCTTGCTTCAGCAATAGAGAGCTCTCCTTTGATTGTAGCCAACTCTTTAAGACAGAAAAGTAACTTAAGACAGTCAGCATGTAACAATGAAATGAGCATTCTAGTTAACAAGGTGAGTGCATTTACAATTGATTAAAAAGTCATGTCAATGGAATACAATGAAAGTCCGTCACACAGGAGCTGCGTAAACTAAGCGAATTCCTCCCCTAGTACATTAACTTTAAAAAAAGAATATATAATCCAAATTACGACCTTATTAATTAATGAAATGAAATTAGTTATGACATTACTGAGTGGTGTTAGGGGAAGGAAATTAGAATACTTATAATCTATAAGTATCACAAAAGAGAACATTATTATTATTATTATTATTATTATTATTATTATTATTATTATTAAATAAAATGAATGGTATACTGTTAATTAAATTAAATCTCAGATCACTGATAGACAAAGCTATACTGTGTGGGGTATTTTAAACATTTTTAAATGTAGCCATGTTTATGAACTAAACCCTTGGTATCATCTTCGAGTTACATTGTGCAGTTAGGAAGATGTTAAACTTATTTTCATGGTTTGAAGTTACAAGTACACACTCCATATAAATAAATATACAATTTTAATAACATAATAGAGCATTCTCATTGTTATTAACATTACTCAACAATGGAAAACAATGTTATTGGAATCTTACTGTGTTAAAGTTGTTTACATCGATTTGAAGCTGCAAATGCCATATTTACTTGAATCGATTGTGCCATCGAATGTAATACGCACCCCAGATTTGAAACTTCAGATCATGAAAAAAGATTCTGGTATGTTGTTGTGTGGCGTCTTAGAGATAAGCACGCCCGCTTCATGAAGCAATCAGAACACAGAATTTATAAGTGGACTATTGTTACGTCTTGGAGCACGTGGAACAAAATCCATCACTCATGGTTGCCAGGACAGTTGGCGAAGGTCAAAAAAGAAAAGTTTAATTCTTATAGTGTCACTATCACAGGTTGCCCGTTCTACCTCCTTTTATGTGCGATTTCCAAAACATTTTCTTCAATGTCAGAATGTTTTCCTTTGTGAGGACCAGTTAATTTCTTTCTGTTAGCTTTAGTTGCCAATAATGTCAATTTCTGTTACCGCCACAAGCAAACGTTGCTCTCAGCATAAAGAATTACTTTGCACTTGAAAGTAGCATCATAAGATGTTCTTCTCTGCTTTCCATCCTATTCAAACGCTTTGTGCAATAATAGGCAACAATAAATGTAACAAAGTCAAGAATTGCAGCAATGCATTATGACGTAATAAACAATAAATTTGAATAAAGTTACCGGCGAAATACGGAACAGTTACGCAGTTGAATCTAATACACATCACAATTTTGAATACGATATTTGGACAAAAAAGGTAGATTTGCGTAAATACGGTACATACTGATCATAAATCAAAATACACTCTATTTTACATAATACAGCCTTTCATCATTATTAATATTACTTAACAATGGAAAACAATGTTACTGGACTTTTGGTCTCTGGCCAACAATTATTGCACAATTTTACTTTTTTAGTGTCTAAATGTTCATGACACACAAATTCTTGATACTTTTCACTTTCACTTCCTCTTCCAATATGTTCATTACCTCACTTAGGCCTGATTGACATTCTAAATCATAAGTTTTTTCTACCTCCCTTCTCTTTAACATCTTTCCTATCAGACTGACAACTTGTGAATGTAAACCAAATGAGGAATAAATGGCGATATTTAGTCTAGCAATGCCTTGCATTTATTTAATTTATAACCTACTTCAACAATGAAACTTGAAAAATAAAATGTAATTTCAATTAATCAATGTCATAATTCATGTAACACGGGCTACCAAGAGGGAGATAGCTGTACTCCAGTTAGTATTTCAAGTGCTATGACTAAATGCACATAATTACTTTCATTATTATACCACGTAGTTTATAAGGGATGAATTAACAATGTAAAAACTGACAATGCCTTATTTGAACTGCAACAATTATACACTAAGAGGTACAAATGTCTTGTATGTGAAAGATTAAGCATTAAAATATATTTCAAACACAAACTAAATTGCTAACTGTTTTTAATCATGTACACCATCCTTCAACAGCGACCATATTGCCAAAATTACGTTAAGAGCTATCTAGTACTACCACCGTTTGAGTATGCACGATAAGCAATTAAATTAAAAATAGAATTTTAAGAAATACTTATTTTAATTTAACTATTGTTTTCAAACTAATACTTTTGTGCTCTTTACTACCTATAGAAATATCGTCTGTCATGAAAGCAAGCACAGTAATATATTAAGATTGCTCTTTGCACAGGATGTTACTCTATCACTAAAAATGTTGTTAATGTTCTCTAAACCTCGCAAAACGTGAGTGGAATATATTTAAAACAAGCAATCTTTCCTGCGTTACTTTCAAAACTGTCTTTTGTTCTAAGATCTTTTACATTTCTCCCTAGCAGCATCTCCAACCTTTCCAAATCTTCCTTTATTTCTCTACGTTTTCTGTATCTATTAAAGGCATTTCTCGTTTTTCCACATTTCAGTTTTCCTAGGAAGGTTTCACAAAGTGTTCCTTGATGTATGCTAAATTTCTTTCATTTTTTGTCACATTATGAGGGAAGTTGTGGAAATTGCAGCTGTGATTTTTTTCCGACAGCATTTATCCAGCTTTCTGCATTTCTATGCTGCTGCATAATTTTCATGTATAGCCTGAATAAAAAAAAAAAAAAAGTACAAAATTCATGAATCTTAAACTTAGTATACTAGTAATGGGCCTTATTGTGACAGGTTTACAAGTGTACAAATAATTACACTGTGACAATAATCTTACAGCAATACTTGTTATAATTCCTATCCATTTTACAAACAAAAGATATACTCATGAACGGTAAAATTTGCTTTGATCAACTTCGTATCTATACATATATATATACCATTATACATACTACACACGTTTACTTAGTTTCATATACATAGACACAAACACAGAACGCTTACATCTGAGGCTCTTTTCCGTTACACACTGTCTCCCTCCCCAACTCCCCTCTCTTATCTTTAGCATTCTTTGTCAGGTCTTCGATACAAATATTCCCGATTTATACTGAAGCTGAGAAAGATCTAACATGATTTACGAACGAATTCCTGCATTATCAAAAGAAGATAGATGCGCCAATTGCGGAGAGAAAATGATAACCATACATTTTTTAAGAAACAATTAATAGTCTTATAAATTTTGCAACCCTCTTCCGTGAATTAACTGCGAGGGAATGTTAGTTCGCGAATTTCCAAAAGCACTTTGCAACGCGCAGCGACCGTCCTCCCTGACTGAGGATTTTTCCATGTTTTTCTGTCCTCATAAATGGCAAATTCCGGGAGGCACCGTAAACCTAGGCCTGGAACGCTTTCTTTCTTTAAAAAAATCCTTTCCTAATTTATCATTTCATTTCATGTATCATCAGTGTCAATCGCCTGTAGTGCCTCAGTAGTAAAACCGGCGTTAAACACCATTAAAAAAACCCACGTCTCCTTGCATGCGATTCATGAAATATTCGGTGACAGAGTCATTGCTAACAACGTATGACCCCCTCGGTCCTCCAATTTAGCGCCCTGCGATTATTATATCTGGTGGGGGAGGATTAAAGGAAAAAGTACAAGACAAATCCACAAACATGAACTGAAAAATAATATTCAGTGAAGTAATTTCTTCCATTTCTCAAAGGATTAGTTTCATAAGCCAGAAATGTATGGAAAAGGAAGGGAAGGCGTAATACAGTGCCAGCCTGAGCCGACAGACCGGTGGCTCGTTATGCATCCCGCAAAGGAAAAATCGCTCATTATTAGCAGATTTCTCTGCATGCTATGGCGTAACAATTGTTGACAATCATTAGTCGTTACTACTTGCCTGCTGCTGGTTCCCTCATAACATGGAGATCAATATCTGCACAGTACACTTTAATCCCAACTACTCAATATCTTGATCCAAGGCTTATGCTATTAACGTAAGCAGAACTCGTTATAACCGGCAAGAGCGGGAAGAGGGTAAGAATGGCTGCTTTTGTTGACAGAAGAAAAGCGGTACACTCCATTTTGTGCATCTCTTGTGAAGCAGGCGGTCCCTTAAGCCGCCGACAAAGACCAGCAGATGACGTTCTCCACCCAATCTTAACTCACACATTCTGTCCTTTCATTGTCACAAGAGGAGATCGGGGTGTCAGATTTCCCGACCTCTTACTTACTGGCCTGTATTAGGTGCGTTCGCTATCACAGCTGAGAAAGTTTTCTTTGCTTGGATACTCGCACGTTGCGATATTGCTACACCATCTGATATAATAACAGATCACAAAACGCTAATTATTTATCTGAACAGATAAAACATTTTGAACTACATTCCAAATTGCTACTCCGCATTACAGAGCCCGGAAGTTAGGCAAAATGCCTTTTCTATCTGGCTGGTTATTTTTAAGTCATATAGAAATGAACATGTTTCCGTACATTTGCTGTCGCTAGGGCCAGTTTTTATTTTGCCTTTTTTCATTTTCCTATTTTAAGGTTTAAAACTTTTTTTTTGTCTGATTTGTGTCTTTCGAAGTGAAAAAATTTATAAAAATGAAATGGTATATTCACCTCACAAAGTATAAATTGAGAATCTTGTTATACATGCTATTTTATTTATTTTAAAGCAGTTAAAAGCTTTCTCTTGAACCATTCACTTAGCTCTTTAAAAGGCAGAACCTTCATTAGTGAAAAGAACGCACGGTTACCTTAGGCATACAATTTAAATAATCCTGGCGAATGACCTTATATCCATCTGCGCAAGACAATTCTATGAAATTTGTTTTGGAGGTAACTTCTCAGCTGTATAAATGTGACAAACAATTGCAAGCTAGAAAGACGAGAGCGGTACAGCTGTGCACTAAACCTTCCCTACAGTGTGTTCAGTACGGAAGTAAGAGAGATACTAACCCCGTTCCCTTTAAACGCATAAACAGAAAATGAACTCGACCTGAAACCATTGCACATCTTTTGCTCATTTGCCAGGACTATTTAAAACTAGATTACTTTGTCTTTATCAGCATTTACATGATCTAAAAGGTGAATTTCTGTTGTAAGTGGTAATATTTATTTTAAACATGCACCGTTCTCTTCCGTGGAAGTAGAATGTCCTTTTTCAATGATGACAATCGTTTTGTCTGACAAGCGACTGTCTATGGCAGTTGAAAAAACAGTTTCTTGTAACCAATAAAAGTTAGCTTAAGTTCTTTATTTATGTAACAAAGAAATTATTAAGCATCTTAAACACCTATCTTCATTAATAATGAGGGAATTAGTATGTTTGCACTTTTAATAAATATCTGTTTTAATTATATTATTGCCTATTTTCAGTATTTAAGTGCCTTTTTGATTGTCTATTTTAACCAAAATAAGGGCTGTTGCATTTGTATATAAATAATAAACTTTATCACCTCTCTGCAAGAATCAGTTTTGCGTTTTTATGTAAGGTATATAAAACCAGGTCTTCAACAGTATATTTATGCAGTGCCATAACTAACGAAGAACAAATAGCACATAATTTACATACAATGAAAGCACCGATATTTAATGCATGGTATCTGTTTCTCACTGGGATGTTGCCTTCAAAGGGGAAAAGAAAGTCATTCAGTTGTCATGTCTCCGTATCTCGTTGAATCGCAATAGCTGTTTGTGTAAATGACGAAACTGTTGCGAGACAAAAGTCACACACGAGCGCTACCCGTTAAGGATACGCATCTAGTACTCCGTTTCTTGTCGATCAGAGAACAGAACACAAGGCATCAGGTCGGCTTGTAAGAGTTAACTGATATACTAAGCAATAAACCAGCTTGATTAGGTTTATTTGCGGATGCTCTTTAACATCTCAGGTCATCAGCGTCCCATTCAGTTCAGGGCATGAAACGGCCCACAAATTTTGCTCAGAGACCTCTTCTTTCAGGCTTGAGGTTCTTTGTCGTGCCGTAAATGTACGGCAAAGGACCAACTGCTTTACTTCCCTTCAGAAGGAAGCCATACTTAGCAGACTTACTTAGATCGAACCCGCGATCTTGTGTTTAGGAGGCAAGTATGATTACCACTACGCCACCAGGACCGACAATAAATCAGCAGAACACAAAAGCTCACATGGAACATTCTCAGAATTGTTATTTTTACAGGACGCCGAGTTCATTTTCATTCTGAATTGGCAGTTTTGGAATTATTAAGGATAAACAAAACAAAGGATATAAATAAGACAAACAAAAAGATACATATTGTGCTTCTGAGCAAATAGAACCTTCCACTTTTTAGCATCAGCAAAAATCATATCAGGTGTAAAAAGATATGTTACATGGCTCGGTGGTAGGTAGACGAGTACCATGTGATCATATGTTGTTAATAAACCCATATATAGAAACGCTTTGTTTACGTGCTAGCGTCTCTAAAATATGCAGGAGGACGTAGGGAGTACTACGGATCACAAAAGCTAGGAAAGAAGTAAAACAGAAAATTTAAATACTGTAAGTAAACAGAATTTCAGTCAACCACAGAAGATTTTCAATATGGCTGTCACCAACTTAGATATATTTTATGTATTGCCTGGTTATGTCATGTGAAACTGAAAGATATCCCGAAATATCTCGGATGACTGCAGCTGCTACTTGAAGGCGTGTCACAAGACCTTGTGTTTCTACGGGAGTATCCTACACCAGGGTTTGCATGTGCCCCTAGAAAAAGAAATGCAATTGTTCAGGTAACATGCTATTGGGCCTCCATATACAATCAAACCCATCTGTTGCCAAAGGTAACATTCAAATAGTCGAAATGTGCTGGAGCGCCGTCATGCTGGAATCACATCGCACTACGCATTTACAAAGACAAATATTTCAGCAACTCGGGTGGCTGTGGGATATGGTGAACGTCTTGTGTGTATCACATAAACAAGCCTAAACTAATGAACGGGACTTCTGCTGGTTGTCGCGGTTTCTAATTGTCTGTTTACCTAGTGTCAACCTCCCTTTCGTTTCGGAGGCTATAGTGTGTAAACAAAGCGTTTCTGGACATGGGTTTATTGACAACACGTACTCACACGATACCCACCGATTCCTGTAACATATATTTTTTACATCCAGTAGAAATTGTAGCATCTTAGGGCTGATCTAGGCGCGAAAAATTTTGTGCTGTAGCATAAATCCAGGTATCACTAAATCAGGTTGCTCGTACTTGTTAAGAAACTTAGCTACAGGTATTTTTCACTATAAAAGGACGTAACATATTCTGTAAGTTATGTCGCCTATACTTTAAGAACCATGACAGGTTTTTCATCAAGACTCAGTGAAATTCCAAACGACGTACTAAAATTACAAAATATTTGGTAGAAATGAAGACGACACACCATCTATATCAAGATATTCAAAATTTTTATATACAAATAAATTGTGAAATGATGTAATGTTCTCTTTTACAAATTAAAATTTCTTCTTTAAAATACTTTTTTCCAGCGCGACAACGTAAATGGTATTTAGCTTCTTGATATGATAGGGTTATATAAATAACAAAAGCCCTATTGTCTAAAAAAGCACAAAGAAAGCGAACAACTTATTCTTTTGACATTTTAAAAATATCTTTTATATATTATAAGGAAACACCAGTAAGTAATACATAATTAATGATATACACATTTTATTTTAATATACTATTCCTTTTTATAAAGAGACCAAACAAATAATATAAATCCGATTTGTAGGATAAAATTAAAACAGAGAAACCAATAATAACATACTAATTTCCCAAATTAAAATAAATATAGCAGTTTTTTACCCTCTTTCCTCTACACGTTTGGGAAGAGAAACATTAATCCCAGGTTAGATGTGCAGTTAATTTTGCAAGATTGGCACTAATCGAGCTTTAACTTTCACACAATGTGGTATGTGCAAAGTGTTCGTTTTAAACTTACAAACCCCAAATCTCTTGTATAGCTATCTTGTTCTACTATCCTAAGCCCCTCAATAGAGTACGAAAAAAAGTTCTTCGACAACATCGGTTTGCATGAAATTACAAGATAAAACATTATGACCATTAGTTCTGTATGACTGCATAGGCATAACCAGCTCTGTTATTGGAAATTAAAGATCAGCCTTGAAGGGTTGACATTCTACGAGGGGCGTTCTAAAAGTTCTCGGCCTGTTCAAGAAAACACAAGATTTGAGAAAAAAATATTTCATCATAGTCACCTTGTAAATGCAAAAAATTAGTCCAACTTTAATATCTACATTAAAATAAGATTTGTTCAACTTGAAGTAGTTATTGGTGGGAGGATGGGGGGGTTAATTTTGATAATTGCCCCGCGTTGGAGTGTCAAGGTTTGAAGGGGTTATAGGTGGCGGAGAGAATGGTGATAGGAGTTTGATTGTTTATGACCCAGCTCACCAATAACTCTTCACGTCGATCTCAGGGATGTAGCTGGTTTTCGGGACCTGGTAGTGCCGGGTTGAATGAAGGGAATTAAAGGTATTATATCGTCCAGAGAAACATTATCTGCAGGTTGACGTCGTTTATTTAACAAAGAGTGCATCCCATTGCGTTTCTGTTCGGACCGCAGTAACGAGACGTCGGGCAGACACGCGGAGCTGTACTGTTACATTAGCAGTGTGGTTGCTGACCGCTCGGAAGACTTGTCGAGCTGAAGTGACGCTCGAACATGGTGTTCCTATGACATCTGAACGCTGAATACTTGTAGAACCAAGATGACGAGAACAGACCAGAGTTCCCAGAGTAACGGAGTAGACGAACCAGAAAGACCTCGAAAGGGTGATTTCACGTCCTTAAATACCCCAATATAGCACGCTTTACCACGTGATGCAGGGACGCTATATTTTCCCGCCACTATGAATTTAGACATCCTCATAGATTGACTGTGACTTCTTGCCACTCTCATATTATTGGCCAGTTTGATTATTTGAGCTTAACCACTCGTTGATTCGTCCAGCGTCTAATTTCAAGTTTTACTGAATGTTACAGATCAACGGCCTTAGCGGTATCCTTGCGTTGTTCTTTTCCAGCATACCTGGCCGGGGCGACCACCCGTTCTCCTAATGAACAATAGAGGGAATTTGCTCCTTTGTCTGCCAAAACGGTCTCTCTGCTGTCCGAGCAAAATTCCTGCTTTTCTTGACATTCCTACAAACAGAACCCTTCACTTAAAGCTACCTGAAATAAAAGATATATTCTAATCAATTTCTCGCGATTGATGGGGTACCAAATACTGTATCAAACTGTGAAAAATAAACGTCTGCCTCAGTTTCAAGATGTGAATCTTCATCCACCCAGCCATTTCTTCAAGTCTGGGTACAAAAATTAATCACTGGAGGCAATATGGCGAATGTGGAAGCACTTGGAAGTGCAGATTTTGCAGCAACAATCCCAGACCTGTGTGAAAACGCTTATCGTGATGAATGAGAAATTTATTTTTCGCAAGGTGTGGGCGTTTAGCCTGAACAGCATCCTTCATTTGGTCCAGTAGTAAAGCGTAATACTTCCTGTGAAGGTTCTGCTCTCTGGAGGTAGTCTACGAACACCATACCATGAGAATTCCAGAAAACCGTAGCCATGACTTTTCCTGCAGTTGGAAATGTTTTTGCTTTCTTTGGTACACTTTCACCGTTGCCACCGACACTCTGGACGTTGTCTCTGGCGTGTACTGACAAATCGTGAGATGTGGTAAGTTAGAAGAAGACAAATTAATATTGATAGGCAGGCAGTGAAAGCTCAGAGTTCTAAGAAAGCATTGCTGGCATTACAATAAGAACTAAAGGGGCACAGGGGAGGGAAGAATATATAAATGCAATGACAGGAGAAGACAGAACGGCAGTGGTCTGACTGCGCCTCGCGAGGTGGAAAGTGCAGAAAATGACGAATGGTACAAGGAAAGAATGTGTCCTACGTGTGGTAAAAAGGACAATTGTGTACATATTCTTGCAGAATGTGAAGCTACAGAGGACTGTAGGTCGCAGATTCTCTCCGAAAACATTGTGAGATCGAGAAGGAGCAGAGTGGCATGCCTAAATTTTGTATCGGTTAAGAATAATTGGCAAGAGCTGTATAAATCTATTAGGAAGATAGGACGGAATGGGCAAGAGAAAATATCTAGTTAAAAAGGACATAGCATATAACGTATTCTTTATTTTAAATGAACTTTTATTGATTTTTATTTCCTGATGTTTATATATTATGTGTATTGAATTATGTATACAAATTTAGTGCCCTATAATGACAAATTTAATTTTCTAATTAATTCCATAATTTTTTCCGTAATTACTGGGGGAAGTGAATGGTTATTTCCTAAAATTTTAGAAAATAACTTAGTGTATGTGTATATAAACGTAATTATATGTATTTTGTGTTCTTTTTTCAGCCTATTTATGTGTAAATAGGAGCCGAACGGTCTGACTAGACCCGTGAACTGGATAAATATTTAAACTAGGTATGTAGAAGATATGTCGAAATAAATACACTTACTATCACCACCATCACTGATAAATTTATTGTTATGAAAAGTTGGATAAGCTCACTGGAGTTAAACAAATGTAAACACTCTTGCGAAATGTTAATTCGAATGCGTTTTTTTGATCAGTTTTAATATAGAGACCTCTGTTATTGAAGTTCAGAAGCGCGATAAATTGGAACATGCAATTCAGAGCACGAGATGTGTAAAAATAAAAAAAATGTTTTGGAAGACCGCTAATTTTAGAACAGCAGATTAGTACTCGTATAACTTAGACCAAGAAAATACAATAAAATGACAAATTTAGAGTAACAAATTTGTCTACAGACTGAGTGAAAATTTTAGAAAATGCTTAAAACTAACAATTAGCAAATCTAAAGAAAAGGATAAAAATCGTCTGGCTAACTATCATGTCAAGGAACAGCATATGTGAATATGGGAGGTTGAAAAATCTAGAGAGACGATGAAGTACATGAAAAGTGCTCTAAAGTTAATGTAAACAGTAAACAGTAACAGGAGAGGCTTATCTCGGCAACCTAAGTGAATGGCTGATTCTGACCTACATGAAGACAGTGAATATTTCATTCTTGTATAATGCGGGGGCGCTTCTTACAAGCACCGGTAAACTTATCTCGAAACTTTCCCACCACTTGAATCGATCGTTCAACAGGCAAAACCATAAATGTCACAAGTTTGACAACAATCTGACTGGATCTAATAGTCCGCGATATTTTTAAATAGGAATATAACAAATATAACAACAAAATGGATTCAAAACAGGCAGAGAATGTATAAATAACTTTTTTACAGTACAGCAAGTCATAGAAAAACGTAAAGAATAAAATTTAAAAATCCAAATGATGTTTATCGACTTGGAAAAAAAAACGTTTGACAACGTGAGCCGCTCACGGCTATGTTAAATATTATGTAAAATAGGTTATCCATTATACTTAATTTTATGTAAACTTTTTTTTATAAAAACACAAGCATGTAATCAAATTGGATGGAAAAATAACGAAATAAATAAAAGGAAACTGTTTAAAATAAGAATCTTTTCAATATATATTGAAATGAAATTCTACAAAAAATGGAAAAATATTAATGAAAGAGTTAAAATAGGACAAAGAAAAACATTAAGTACTCTTCTATTTGCAGACGACATAATTTAATTTTTAATATGGAAGCAAGACTACAGAAAGGAATATATCAATTGAAAAATATGTAAGGAAATATAAGTAAATTTAAGGGAATAAAACAAAAGTAACGGCATTCCAGGGAAGATAACAAATAAAAAGTGAACTTGTTTTAGAATATAACACCTCGGAATTAGCGTCACATTTTCAATACCTCGGCTGTGTAACTTATGACAAAGACCATAATAGAAACTGGAAATACAAATAGAAAATTCCAAGCAATATGCGAACAGTTGGACGTATCTTTAAAAACAAAATAAGACAAGAAACGGCAGTAGTGTGATAAACCATGGAAGTGAAGCATGGACTGTCAAGGAGAAAGACAAACAGCTAGAATTTTTCCTGATGTGGTTTATTTATGGACGCCTCTTTAACATCTCAGGTCATCAGCATCCCATTCAATTCAAGGAGTGAAACGGCCGAAAATTTTGCTCAGAGGCATCTTCTTTCGGGCTTGAGGTTCTTTTTCATGCCGTAAATGTACGACACGGGACCCACGCCTTTACTTCCTTTCCGAAAAAAAATCCATCGATCCTGGCCGGGTTTGAACCCGCGATCTTGGATTTAGGAGGCAAGCGTGACTACCACTACGCCACCAGGATAACGCTGTTGGAATGAGATTTCTATGCTGTCAATGGCTGTTCACGAGAAGATCATATAAAAAGAGGAAATTAGTACCACCATTTATAAAGCAAATATAATATGATAGAAAAAAAAATGGATTAAACATTTACGAAGAATTCCAGAAGAAAGAATGCCTAAATTAACCCTATATTGTAGACCAAGAGGATGAAGCTCTTTTGGACGACCTAAAAAAAGACAAAATCAACCAATATGAAATCGGAAGTGACAAAGCCTAAACTGTTTTTTGATTGATTTATTTATGGACGCTCTTTAACAGCTCAGGTCATCAGCGTCCCATTCAACTCAGGGCGTGAAACGGCCGACAAATTTTGCTCAGAAGCCTCTCTTTCAGGCTTGAGGTTCTTTATCGTGCCGTAAATGTACGACACGGGACCCACGGCTTTACTTCCCCTCCGAAGGAAGCCATACTTAGGATTTTTACGTCCATCCATCGGTCCTGGCCGGGTTTGAACCCGCGATCTTGGGTTTAGGAGGCAAGTATGGTAACCACTACACCACCAGGACCGAAAAGCCTAAACTGTGAAAAGAAGAAAAAATTATGTCAAAGAAAAACATCCGTTCCGTAATTTTTTTTCAGATTATCCCGTTGGCTCTGCAATGTTTCCCTTCTTTTCATTAATACACGGCATCCTCCCGTTTATGCCTGCAAGTGGAGTGAAATGTAGGCAACGCGCTAAGGCAGAGCCGCGAAAGTTTCATTGACGGTATTATTGTAACAAGAAGATAACCAAACATATAACACTCAACAAGGGTGTATTAATCACTGTGTGCGCGTAACAGTACCAAGGCTTAATGATACAAAAATATTAATAGCACCATGCACTACTTTCGTTCAAATTGAACATGAAAGAAATTTAATGGCAAAGGACAGCTAGAAAGTGGTTGTTTGCCTTGCAATTACAGGTATTTAAATCCGAAAATCCTATATAATATACCAAAATTTTTTTATTTTAAAAATAATTACAATTAATATTACGTGACTTATACAAATGCCTTGTTCAGTGGATGAGACATGGAAAAGGAGCTAAAAATTCCAATAACTGGGCGACAATTTCTTCACTTCTCGAATTCTTACTCTGTAGTCAGAGGCATGCTCATAGACCAGACCAGAAATGATGGCAGACAAGTTTGCAAACCAGCCTGTGTACAGTTGCTGCGGTGTCACCTGTACTTGGACTTAACCGCAGTGTGGGATGATGTTTGTAGGATGCTTTTAAGGTAAGAGGGACATGAATTATGAGAAATTGACTTCTCCTGATGTGACGAGTGTATCTAGTGTCCTGGTATTTGCTGATATAGGCATGTCCTAACAACCTTTATTTGGTTTTAGCATGCCTATATAACTTTAAATATCCTATTTAATTATTTTTAGGTACAACTTATGTTTGAAAAAAAAAAATGTATTCCTGTTGAAGGGAGTTGAACAAATGTCATCCAAGATCCCCACCTTGAATCTTAGCTTTGGTCTACCTCGGCAAACGTAATTGTCTAGAGACCGGAAGAGAGCACTTTCATGAAATGGTAAATTGCCTTAAAACTCCTTGGCCCTGCACCTGATTTCTTCCTCTGTGTACGGAGGCTTCATGTAGTAATCTGGTCGGGAAGCTGCGGTATACAGAGTAAATTGCAAAAAGCCCTTTATTCTGCGCCCTTTGAAGAGGTATCAGCCAAATAACTGCTGCCATGGCCCAGGTTTCCCAGGCATACACATGAGGGGGATATTGAAAACTTTAAATAAGTGAAGTTTTAAGTGGACGGGCATCGCTTGCGAAATAAATGCAGGAATCAGTTGAGCAGTTACTCCCTGGGCCCTGTGAGCAGTTCTGTCGATGTGTCCCTTAAACGTCAACCCTTTGTCTGACGAACTCCCAAATAGGTGAGGGAATTTTCCCCACTGAATCCTTTGCCAATTGTAGGTGAATGTAGGACAGTTTGCGTGAACATGGCGTTTAGTGAATATAAATGGCATTGTTTTTTTTTTTCCGGATTTACAGACATTCTCCAACGCCTGCTCCACTTTTCGATTAGATGTAACATTCTTTGAATGTGGAATATGGCTCTGCCAATTTGCTTGTTTGTTTTGCATACAAGGACGTCATCTGCATATTGTGCTATGTTGACATCTGGTGTGTGAGAGAAGTCATCATTAAAACATTAAAGAGGATTGGTGAAAGACAAAGCATTCCTGTACTCCGCCGAGTGTCTCAGTGTAGAATTGTTTCCAGCCACCGTAACATTAAAAGTTAGGTGTTTGAGGCATGAGTGTAATAATTGTATATAAGAATGTGGAATCACAAGGTAGATAAGTTTGTACAGGAGCAAGGCATGCCAGGTCGTACAGAAGGCCTTTTCTACATCCAGAGATACCGTGGGTGAACGCCTTGCCCTGAAAACTCAGTTCTGCAACCTCCATCACCCTCAGCAGCGGTTGGGAGATGGAGTGTCCAGAACGGAAACCTAATTGATGAGGTATGGCTTGAGTGTTCCCCAGGAGCTGACCAATAAAAGTCTCTCAAAGACTTTTGACAATATCGAGAGAAAGCTAACTCTTGTCCCGGTTTCAATATGCATGTCACGCGGGCATGCTTCCACTCTCGTGGGAAGTGAGTCAAGCTAACACACATATTGAAGATCTTGGTAACAAAGAGTACAGCTTCGAATGGAAGGTTGCGGCCATCATGTCCGACAGCCTTTCAGGAATGGAGATGATCTCGCTGGGGTGAGAGATGGGAATGCAATAAAAAGTCTTCGTCGTCCGGCGGTCTTCGGAGATGCCACGGAACGTGACTTGTAAAGTTTTCGTCCTGGGGGTCGTCTCTAGGCCTAAAATGCAGTTCAAGTTGTAGGGAAAGCATTTGCTTTGGCTTGTGGTTCATAGATCAGGCTTCTGGTGCCATGGATAGTTGGTAGTTCTTGTCCCATTGTCCAAGGAGGTTTTTGGCGATCGTCCACATGTCACCATCAGCAAGATTCTGTCTAGTCATAGTGTCCTCCCAAGTTAGCCCAAGTTAGACTATGACCTCATTCTGCTAGACGCTTTCGCACTAATCTCGACCAATCAAAAGAAAGAACAAAAGATGACAATGGATGAAAGGAGCAAGAAAGAGTAACAGATAAGTTCAAGCAATTAGGCAGAATGTAAAGCATGAAAAATATCGCAATCACAAATGCTACTGAAATGTTGATAGGACCATAGTTTCACAGTAAGTAAAAATATTAATTAAATTATGTAGCTATTTGTAATTTGGGGAAAGCGCACGACGAAAATGCATGATCTCCTGATATAAATTAAAAACCATACCGTACAGAAATGTATTAAAATCTTCTTATATAATTGTTTGATGTGAGAGTGTCTTTGCAATGCATCCACAGATAAGCGTAGCGTATCAGGTCAAACTAAAACCAGTCGCTTGTCATTAAACACTCTGATGGCTGCAAGTGGGCAGTCAGTTGTTATAAGAGCAAACATGTGTTTCTATAACTCAACCTCTGCTCCAGTGTTATTAACTAAAAGTGCGTCAGTTAAGTGTATGTTACACTTGTAAGGTGCCGGTTTCGTATCCGTTGGAGCCTGTCATCCTGACCCTATTTGCGTGGTTTTCCCTGGTCGCTTGAGAGAATGCTCAAATTAATTATTCCCTTTCAAGAAATTTCCGCTCTCTTATATAATTTCATTGCGTTGTTTCTGTTATAAAGTCGAAAGCTCCAGGCAATGGGGCGTTGACTTGCGTTTTGGAAAGGCTTCAGCCAGGGCATGGAAGCGGCTCTTCTCAGCGGTTCGAATTCCTTGGAGAGGGGCTTCCGCCGGCATCGGGGTGTCAACGTGTGTGCGGTGTGACTCTCACCACATCCCTTCCTCCCGGAGGTGCGACCAGTGCGATTGTAGGTACAAAAGGCTATAAATTGAGCGAGCTAAAATATCGAAATATCCTTCTCCGTCCTTAACAAGCAAACACTAGATATCATTGTTATTACTATTGTTTTGCGGAAGTATAACGAAACATGAATAAAAGAAATGTACAATATTTCATAAAGTGAATTTGAAGATAACTAATAAATCAAAGAGTTGCTGTAAATAAATAACTGCAACTGCTATATAGATTTGTCGCTCGTTTTCGCAAAAAGGTATTTTTCAAAATATTTAAATCACAATTTTTGCAATTTTCAAGATAATTATGAAGTTTTCATAGACACAATAACTAAACTTCATTCTTTTTCTTAGGGTAAGTAAAGAAACAAAATTATTATAATATAAAAAGTGCGTTTAAACTTTATATTTTAGAATATAAATTCCCTGCATCTCCATTGTATACATTTTAACTATTGAAGCGCAGTTTCTAATTTATATGCTACATTTATAAAAAAGAAACGATTAATTCGGAAAATTCAACATTTTAGAAATGTTTTTTTAAAGGTCTTTTTGATAGAATGTAGCAATGAATATTTTGGAAAATAACATATTCAAAATTTTAAAAATATCTCTGAATGCCTTTTATTTTATGATAAAACAGATTTTAAACTTAAGCACGTAGGATTAAAATTGAATAGAAATTTATAAAAATATAAAGCTGTAAATGTCACAATAAAGTGACCAGATAGAACCTTTCTGACCAGATAGAACTTTTCAATCAATCAAAAAATTTGAACTTTATTTGTTAGCCGCCTTTTTAATGAAAACAGAAAATAATTTTTCATTTGGAAGCTTGGCTGGACCAATCATGCTTTTGGAGCGTTGTTACTACTGCATTACAAGTGAATCCATGATTTAGTTACGGTTTGTATAGTTCAACAACACTGATTATGAATCGGTTTTTAATTTTCAGGCCTTAACGCGTTGGTTACTTCTGAACCTCATATAGAATAATGGTTGTGCATTTCCACGCGGCAGTAGGTGCTTGTTAATTTATGTATGAGCGCTAATGTAAGGGGCTTAAAACATGGATGAGCACAAATTTGCACCAGAACGCGCCTGACCTTATTCCAGGGCTCTGTCAACCTGCATGTGCAAATGTCGCGAAGCGAGACCTATGTCACGGTAACTGAAAAATGACGTGTCATGCATGATAATAAGAACATAAATATTGTGGTCAATGTTGTGGATAGGCTTTTTATCCAAGCATATGTTCATTACATGCGGTTTTATAACGCTTGCTAATTAACTTTTTATTTTTCGATGTTGATTCGTTGTACATTTTCAATATAGCTGAAATACGCCTCGCGCAAAAGAATTAAAGTTTAGTGAATGATAGTTCAAAATTATCACAAGTAACATCTCAAGAGGGTATGAGATTGCTGATGATTTCACAAACGCAGTGAGTCATATTTATTAGGACTATTTCATGAATAGATAAGAATGAAAACATAATTCCACTAAACTTGAATTACAAAATTGTAATATATGTATATTTATATTATGGATACTTAACCTTTTCAAGCCATCTTGCAACAGACGAATGTCCATTGTTATTAATGCCAATAGAGAGGAGCCAAATACGAGTTTGGGACAATTTCACGAATAGAATAAGAATAAAAGTAAAATTTGCGCACGGATTATTAACAGTTGTATAAAATGTTATACTCACTTATGAATACCTAACAATTCAGAAACCGTGAGAATGAAATAGACGAAAAGTCGACTATTATGATCGTTACCGTTTGATTTACTAATACCAACTGAAAAAAAACAGAACAGAGATAACATTTTACCTTGCACATTTGACGCATCACCAAAACGATATGAAGAAACCACCATTTTGCGTTATGATTGTCAATAGTAATAATTTTGTTGCTATCAATATCTTTTTACCCTCAAAAGTGGTCAGCAATGCGTGCTCTGGAATTATAGTGGGGGTTTAGAATTGGCTACAATGACCAGATGACAAATGCGTGGTAAAGGATTTGGTTAAACTTTACGATGATTTCACTGCTATATCGGAGTATGATTGGTCAGCATTCAAAATTGAATTCCATTTCAATGGTTGATTTTATGATAGTGAAATAGTAGTAGGAACTTTTATTTTCCACGTCTCGTATGCTACCTAATGCAGAATGTTTCAAAACATTTTACACGATTTGAGGCATTGGATTCTTATATGTAGACAAGTATATCAGTTTAAATCAACACGAGTGCTTGCTTGGTTTCCTAGTCTTTGAGGAATGTCTCTGAAAATCAGTTCATACTACCTTGAAGTAAAGGTTTATAATGTCCAACTCCTGTTATCTTGTCCTCCTACGAAAATGATCTCAAATTGCTAGAATGATATGTTTTATCTGACAAAATTCATTGCAAAAACCTACAGTGGGAAGCTAGTAGTCAAGGCCGTATAGTGCATGTGCAGAATGTAGCTTGAAGTCAGTTTGAGGAAGTCTCTGTCAGCGAGTGGTTGTGCATTTGTATATTATTTGTGTTGACGCATTTTGATATATTATGCATATGTGAAAACATTCTTGCAGAGAGGTAGTAAGGCAATTTGAAAGAAAATATCCTGGCAATCCTGTTCCAGATAGACAAACTGTTCCCTCACTTGTTAAAAATTTACGAGAGAAGCGGTATCTCAAAAACAAGAAACGTGCTCCAAACTGTTGTGTTATTTTGGAATAGGATAAAAACAGGGGTTTTCTAATGCTACAGGCAATGTGTGGCCGCTAACAAGGAAGAAGTTTAAGTTTCAACACCCTTTAAAACATAGGTTCGTGCCTGTTATTTCAACAGAGCCAGAAGTTAGGTAAAATGCCTTTTCTATATGTGTGGTTACACATTTAAGATTCAGATAGAAATGAACATGTTTCCGTACATTTGGGGTCGATAGACCAGTTTTTATTTTGCCTATTTTGTATATTTTAGATTTAATTATCTATTTTAAGATTTAAAACTATTTATTTGGCATGTTTTGGATCGAAAACATTTTTTATGCGATTATCTATGCATTTTAAAAATTACATAAAGAATTTCAATGTATCGATGTGAAAAAAGTTATAATTATTAAATGACATGCTCACCTCACAAAATTATCTATTGAGAATCTTGTTACACATTTATTTCTTTTCAAGTAGTCAAAAACTTCTCCATAACCGATTCACTTAAGCTCTTTAAGTAGCAAAACCTTCATTAATTAAAGGAATGCACGGTTACCTCGAGGATACGAATACCAGGAAATGGAGATGATGACAGAAGAGTGTAGTTTTTAACAGTCTTGACGAATGATCTTGTATCGATCTACTCGAGACATTTCCAGGCAATTTGTGGTGGAGGTAGCTTCTCAGCTGCATACATGTAACAATTGCAAGCGAGTAAGATGAGAACGCTACAGCTGTGCAATAAACCGTCCCTACAAAGTGTTCAGTATGGGAATAAGAGAGATACTAACTTGATTCCCTATAAATGCATAAACAGAAAATGAACCCGACCAGAAATCACTACGCAGCTTTTGCTTTTTCGCCAGGACTATTCAAAACTACCTTACTTTGTCTTGATCAACAAACCCACAATGTCCTTTTCTATGAAGAAAAGTGTTTTCTCCGAATAGTGACTGACTATGACAGTCGATACCTTGAATAAACATGTTGCTTGTAACCAAGAAAATTGATTAAAACGTTATTGAATATTTTATATACCTATTTTCAATAATAATGAGTGATATTACTCTCTGTTTTTGCTTTTAATAAATACATATTTGAATTATATTGCTGCTTATTTTCAGTGCCCTTTAGCCTACTATTTTAACCAAAATAAATGCCTGAACTTCCGGGCTCTGATTATCTGTTTTAAATACACTATAATTGTATGATTTCAGTAAAAATAAAAATACTTAAATGAAAATACAAACTTTACAATGACAACCCTAACTCCTTTGTCCAGTTGCGGCGGCTGCAATCCCCAGTAAACAACTGCGCTCAGGCGGCCAATAACTCATATAGCCTCACTGTAAAATGATTAATTATATGTTGAATTTCAATTTTTTTCCGCTGTTATAAACAGTATCTGATATAAAAGTTAACGCTATTGTTTCTGTATTAAACAGCTTCACTAGATGTATTTTTGTATTAAAGTTTTATTCTGATAAAGATGAACCATATGCAGATTAAACTGATAAAAATAGTTTTAATTGAATTTAGTTGCTAGTCTCTTAGGAAAGAAATCTCTTTGGAGATTCAGCTTCTAGCCAAGTCATTAGATGTAGGATAAAAGGGAAATGCCTGAAAGGCACGTGCTTTGAAACACTCGGGAAGCATTCATCATTCGAGTTGAAAGTCAATGAGAGCTTTTGTTTTCTGAAAATGAAAGTCACTCTAAAACCAAGGCAAACGTGAAAGAGAAAGTTACATCTTGGGAGGTTCACGTGCGAGTGAAATTGTGCTGCTACATAGTATCCGACTAATTCAAGAGTTGCAGAATGAGAAGAGAACAAGTACTTGAGAAAGTATGTAACAGATACAATTGAAATTAAATAGAATCTTTTTCTTAGTTATTGACTGAAGAAAAACAATATCTGTATTGCTACCTAAAACTTTTGGTTTAGAACCAAACAAATCAATATCGGCAACATTATTTTTGGCCTGCGTCCATAGCTGAGGGCAGCGAGGACTGTGCTAAGTTTGTTGTTAGAAGAGAAAGCATTGTCTCTATCTTGGTGCAGTGAGGTTATTTGAGTCCAGGGCCGCCTGAGCGCGTTGCTTACTGCGGCCGCTGCTATCGAAAAAATGGGAGATCGAGTATTTCACTGGGAGGAACTTACAGCTGTGTAGAATATTTAGGACACTTTAAACAACATGCGTGGAAAGAGAGATCCTTGGGCAAAATTACCGGCCAGTTCAGGTATTCCTTATGATCACACTAGATGACGCCAGATGTCGTGTCTTTCTGACATCTGTAGGTGTTAAGTGTTAAGTGCTTATATGGTTTGTTAGGACTCGGAACAGACTTTAAAGTCGATGATTCTATTTTTACTGAAAGCAGAAAGCGATACTCTAAACCTGTGTTATCAGAGATGTTGAGGATGATGCCCCTCAGCGGCAATACATTGCCAGTATCTACTTATGAAAATTCCTATTTCATCTAACTTATTCTTCTACAGCGGCTCGGGACATGTTTATACTTATATAAAGGCCTTGTTTCTCGCAACTTGTTACTGCCACGGGTGGCCGAAGTCGTTAAGGCGCGGACTCGTGAGAGGGGTCTGGGGTTCGAATCCTACCAGGACCGTCCTCCCTGACTGAGGTTTTTTCCAGATTTTCCTCAGTCCTCACAAATGGCAAATGCCGGGTAGGTACCCTAAACTTAGGCCTGGAACGTTTCTCCCTTAAAAATAAATCCTTTCCCAATACATCATTTTATCTCATGTAGCATCAGATAGATTGTTATCAGCTTGAATATGTATTACAGTGAATAAATGCTTATTATCACACAAGTTTTTATGTGTGAATGCTTTTCACATCCAAAAACACCTAAGAAATCACCTGAGGCTAACTAAATACCAAGTAGATCTTTAATAAGTGTTGACAGTCATCAGGAAATATAATTTAAGATGATGTAGCCTGGCTTTTCATTCTTATTTAAACTTTTTCAGATCATTTTAAGTGAATAGGTTTTCTATATTCTTCTTTTCTCTTGCAGATGTGTGCTTCTTTATGTTATGGAACAAAACGCACAGAGCCCAAATATTTATCACCTATGAACGTTTTATATGAGAAAAATTTTATGCAGACTCATTGTGCTCTCTTCCTACACATTTAAAGTACAAATTACGTTCTTCTATATTAAACATTATAATAATAAATTGCAGCATCAACCCAGGAACTCTTGGTATGATCTTGGGCTACAGCGGCTGTGAAATGTCCCGCTCAGAAAACTGAAAAATAACTTGGGTGCTACAGTCTCGACGGAAACCTTGTTTGTCTTTGACAATGGAAACCCCTTGGGGAAATCTTGCCTTCACTTCTCTTGATATTCTGTGCAGTAGCTGGGTTTAAGGAAGAACCATGTACAGCTTTGGGTAGAACAACTTTAACTGTCGCACGCTTACTGGCCATAACACAGTTTTGACTTACATGACATCACAGCAAACTGTTGCGAATTCAAGACATAAATCATTATATCTTCCATTCGCTGCATTAACAGAAAAATATCATAAAGTTACGAGAAAAGTAATGTAATGTCTGCTTTATTCCTCTGCAAATTTAATGCAGAAGAATACAATATTTTATATGTAATATATCTTCGTATACTGGCATGTACATTATGACCACAAACCCCCGTTATCCCTATGTAAGTGAAACTAAATGTATTTTATTGTTTATGTTTCAGGTCGTATGAATACAGATCCTTCATTTGTAAGCGTGGCCGGCTTAACGGGGATTTGCCTGCCTTCTTTCTAATCGGTTCTATTCTCCCACTTTCCCGCTTCTCCGTGTACTTACACGAAGTCTTTGTGCTGTACAGGAGCGGAACATTGTGAGACCACGTGTTTCAGTGTTAGTGCTGTTATAATGTTAAAAAGTCCATATACTTTCACACATAGACAACCTGTATGATTCCTAAGTGACAACAAACTCTTGTAGAGAAGTGAGACGGCGATTTATAGACAGATTCCCTGCTGTTCGTGCGTCTCACAGAGAAACGGTTCATAAGCTTGTGAATAGATTTAGGGAAACGGGATCTGTTCTTGATAAGAAACCGAAAGTAAAACGTCGGTTCTTACAGATGAAAAACTCGATGACATGGGAGAAAAGTTAGACGAAGTACAAATAAATCTCGGAGAAAAACTTGACAGGAATCAGGAAATTCGCAAACCTCAGCTTGGAATGCCACTAAACTTTTAAAATAAAATCCCTAAAAGAAAACTGTAGTTCAGGAATTGCAACCACCGATAATGAGAGGAGAGTTAATTTCTGCAATTGGGTGTTGGATAATGTTAATGTTCACTCGCGAGTTTTAAGGTGTATTAACGAAATCAATCAGGATAGGCTATACTTTAGTTCTCAAACAAAGCTAATATAAAGAATTGCCATTAGTTTAGTTTGTTTATAATAGGGGTAACCGGACTTTGTGACAAGTTTCATCTTCTTCCGCTAGGTATGTGGTATTAATGCAATTACATTTCAAAATGAAATATAAGGCCTGATTAAAAAGATCTGTAGACTGATTTTTTCTGTTATTTCTTTGATAATTACCTGTCTGTAATAAGAATATTTGAAAATAGCGGGATTTGTGTATAATGACCAGAGTTCGGCAGTTCGGCCAATCATTTTGATTAAAATAGACAGGCAAAAAAAAAAAATGCTCGTATAATAATAAAAATAGGCATTAATATAATTAAAATACGCATCTAGTAAAGTGAAAACAGAGAGTAACATCACTCATTAACGAAAATAGATATCTAAGATACTTAATAATTTATTTATCACACAATTAAAGTGCTTAAACTTACTTTACTTGGTTACAAGCAACAACAAAATGCTTTTTCAAGGTATCTACTGTCATAGTCAGCCGCTTGACAGAGAAAATCTTTTTTCATCATGGAAAAAGGACGTTGTACTTCCACTGAAGTGAATGGAACATATTTAAAACCAGTTATTTGGAAGGACTCATACCAGTCACAACAGAACATTCGCCTTTCAGGACATCATGGAAATGTTGATAAAGGAAAAGTAAAGTATTTTGAATAGTCCTGGCGAATGAGCAAAAGATGCGCAGTTGTTTCTGGTCGAGTTCATTTTCTGTTTATGCTTTTATATTTATTTATCAGGTAGTGTCTGTTTTACTTGGATGGTTTATTGCACAGATTTTCTGTCATTAAACAAGGTGGGCCTCTGCTGTGACAGAAATCCGATATTGAATATTGTCCGTGATAACATGTGAAATGTTGTCAGTCTTTACAAATATGCCCATATGGCCCATGTTTGTGTCTGTTGGGTACTACGTATGTTGACTCCTGAACAAAAGGCTGTACGTAGAAAACTTTCAACATGAAAAATAGAGATATTCCTGCATTTTTCACTGAATATATTTCATCTGCAGCACGAAATGCAGCTATACAATTCTTTCTTTTTTGGTGCGTTACAGCCCTAGGAGGGCCCTGGGCCCACCGCGGTGGCCCTGCATCTTCTACCTTCGTCACACATCTTTGGTTGAGGGCAGTATTGCAGGGGGGCATGTGATCAGCACACCGCATCACGCGGTTCCCACCTCTGCATCAGGCACCTTCCCAATTGTCCTCACGAGGCTAGATGAACCCACATCCAGACCTCCCTAACTCAGTAAAATTCCTAAATAGGTACCGGGAATTGAACCCGGGCCTCCCGACCAGCAATTAGCAACGCTCATCATTGGACCAGGAAGTAGTTTCCACTTACACATTATATCTTGTGGATGACCGAGGGCGGACTCGTGAGCGGAAGATCAGGGGTTCGATTCCCACCAGGACTATCCTCCCTAACTGAAGTTTTTTCCAGATTTTCCTCACTCCAATCGTCATAAGTGGCAAATGCCGGATAGGTACTCTTAAACTTACAAAAAAATCCTTTGCCAGCCTATCATTTCATCTCATGTATCATCAGTGTCCACCGCCTGTGATGCCTCAGTAGTTAAAACGGAAGTTAAACACTAATCCAATTGACAACTTACACATAGGAAGCTGTGAATATTTTCTTATGGAATAAGGTAACTTACACTATAATACATAATATTTCGGAAATTAAAAAAAAGAAATACATTGCATTAAAAGTTTAGCCCTTTATATAACGTTTCTGTGGAATTGCTTTAATTTGGTTAGAGTTTAGGCTTCGCTATAAATATAATGCATTTTGAAACCGACTGTAAAAGATTTCAGTGAATCACACCTAATCCTGTTATGTGTATATTTTTTGGAATGCATTTTTATCTGAATTTTATCCTCATGTCATATTAAGATCACAGACAATATTTATATACGAAACAATGCTGATAAAAACCCCGAATACGTAAAAAACCTGAAGGTATTATTTTAATATAGCATTTCTATCGCCAGTTTGGGATTTTTATGTATTTAGCACTACACACGATGGAAGAGAAACAAAAAACAAATGATAGCAGAATCGGAACGCTGACAATAACAATGCAAACAATATTTCTGCCTGCCGCTACCTACCCCGTTTCTCTTCTGTTTTGTTTGATTCGTTATGAATTGTTTTCGATATACCTCCAGTACTTTGTTTCTACCACCATTCCATGAGAAGGACGGACTCAGATATCGATCATTTTATAACTTTTTTCATTCTGAAGGTCAGGTATGATATCAAATATGTGTCTTATGTACAATAATGTACTAGTATTTTTATTATATTTTAGTTTTACAGAGTGAGGCACTTAAAACAGGCTACTTTTAGTGATATAAGAAAGTTCTTCAGGCCAAGTAATTTTGACCTGAAAAGAATACCATGTGATATTGTTAGTTTTTTCATATGTGGAGGCGTAGAGGAGATATGAAAGTCAAATTTGTTGCTTTAAGTGATTGATAACTTTTATTATTTATCTTTTAACAGTCCGTTTGAAAACGCGTACGACAAGTGTGTTTTGAGTGTCATGCAAGGTATAATAGTTTACTTCAAGCAACCGGGAAGTACTATAAGCCTATGCATCTGCAGCCAAACCAACACATTACAAAATCATACGACATCTTTCTAAAGTTATTCAGGGGTTCAGAAAAGCAGAGAAACGTGGTTGCCAAATTAGAGCTACAGTTTGATTGTATTATATGCCAAATGATGTCACGTCTTCGCGATCTACTTTTACTTGCTCTATAATAAGTCCAGATGAAATTCCACGTATGGTTTTGTCCAAACAGAATAGTTTCAGAGCTGCATCAATTTTCTATCATATTTTGCACACTTACTATAATGTAATGTAATGGAGTAGTGGTAGTGGCGGTAGCAGAAGCAGCAGCAGTAGTTGTAGTTGTTGTGGTTGTTGCTGTACGTTGTAAAATTCTATACACATTACAAATATATTTTATGCATGGGTCGTAGACCGTACATGCTTAAGTATGATACACAATTAGAAAGAGGAACAAACAATAATAATTAAAATAGTATTAATAATAAACAATTTTAAGAAGAACGATATTTACAGATAAATGAATGGAAACATATTACAATATTTATAATTACACTAGTTATTGCGTTCTAAATCAGAAAATAAATTGCTTCTAGCTTCGCGCTCTTTAGCTAGGAAAATGCCCTTATTCAATCAATTAGTGTGGTTAGAAAACAAGCCCTAGCATGCCAATCGACCCCTAATTGCCTTAAAAAGTTTTCACAAACAATGGCCAGAATAAGTGCCCATTCCACACCCCCTCTACAAAATGGGCAGATTCTCCTACCAGAACTATCTGTTATTTTTGAGCCTTCCAACTTCCCAGTTTAAACTAACCCCCTTCCTGATCTTGCCCTTCTCCTTAGAACGAGTATATATGCCTCTTTATCCCAGGTAAATTTAATTTCGTTCGGCAGGCTCAAGGACATTTTATGTTATATTCTGCCTCGATTTCCTGCCCGCTGAAACCCTCTAGCCTTATTCTAACCTTCTTCCATACGTTTTTATTATTTGAATTGCCTCGTTGCCATATTGAAACCAGGTCAATTCCTCCGAATTCTCTTTACATCTCTGCATCCCAAAACATTGGAGTTATATTTTACATCTCGTGTCTATAATGTAAGGGGCACGTTAAGCACTTACAATTATTATTGTACATTTTTATATTAATAAATGCTTGTATAATTTTGTATCTAATTTTAATTTCATTTACTGCGTCTTTAGTGTATCAAGTTTATTTAAAAAAATAAATAATAATAATAATAATAATAATAATAATAATAATAATAATAATAATAATAATAATAATAATACTTTTTATAATTAGTACCGCAACATCCATCCACTATGATAGAGGAGGCATTATAAACGATAACATGGTCGAATGAGCTCAGCGGACTTTGTGACCTAAGCTCACCTAAAGAACTGAAGGAAAACCCCTGAAAAAACTTCAGTTAATAACAAATCCCACCGGAAATAGAACCCGAGTCAGCCGCAAGAGAAGTGCAAACGATGACGATAATAATAACAATAATAATAATAATAATTTAATATATCACACTATCTTTAAAATATACGTACATTTAGGAAAGTACTTATGTGATTTAAATGTATATATTTAAAGGTTTTTGTTCTATGCATACGACATGACAAATGAAGAATCCTGAGCAAGTTTTGTTTTGTGTGTTTGTGTCTTTATAGAGAAATGTCATCTTAAGTGATTAAATGCACTTTTTCCTTGCAGTTTATACTTCAATTTTTTTTTTAAACTTCGTTTTTAGCTTTGGTTAAAAATAACATTTCAAAACAAATGGTTATCACTGCACACAACAATACACTTGACAACAATCCACGATTTTTGCCTGAAAATTTACAACACCATAGCGCCAACGATGCTTAGTGATGTATTTTTGTCAGTTGGTTTTTTTTTTTTTTTGGAAGTCACGCAAACTGCCCGATATTTTTTTCGTTCTGTTCAATAGTGTAGTTGTGTGGAGATGCTAACATTTAAACTCAGTACGTTGACGCTGTAATGGCTATGGGTAGCGAAATTCTCCTCTTTCAATACACATGGATCTAAATAATGTGCCACACGCGCAACAAAGTGGTAAAAGCAACATATTGTCAATTGCTCAGGCCAAAAATGTCCAAAAATTAGAGGAAATAGTTAAATGTAGTTTATGGATTTGTAAGTAGCAATGAAAATTGTACAGGATGGACGTACAGCCACAATGTTTCATAACAAAACGGACAATTTAACCATACAAAGCATATTTGTAAATATTTGAATCCTAGAGCAAAAGTACGTTCTAGATGGCTGAATGACATCATTTTTTACCTTTGAAATAATTGGGCGCCTAGGGTAAGAATAAGAACAAACGGATCAACTTCTCACTGGAATGGATGCGAAGCTAATACCGCCAATTCCGGTTAATACCCTGTTTAAAAAGAGATATAAGGGAGAGAGACGCTAGAGAAGCTGGTAACGCGCCAACTGTGATAAGATGGACAAGGCAAGGAGCTTTGTAGACATCGTCCCGGGACCCAGTTGAGCCGCTGAAACACCAACGGCCGTCATCAATTATTTGGCCTCCTCAGCACTGCGTTTACTAAGGTAAAGGAAAAGCCGCCATTATTATTATTATTATTATTATTATTATTATTATTATTATCATCATCATCATCACTAATCATACCCCTCAGTATAAAACATTATGTTAATATACAGTTCAGGCATCATGGGAAGGAACTTTCTGTTATAAATCTACCTCCATTCCATTGGAGCTACTTACCTATTGTTTGCTCCAAGTATCGGCACTGAGTATGCCCTAAATAGGCTTGCCGAGATTGGTCGTGAAATAAATGGTGGAGGCGCCGGTTCTTGTGTGTAATTTTACAGCATTCTAGATACCGCGTCTTTTACTAGCAGTGACAATATTTGATACAATAAAATGTTCCTGTTAGTCAAAATATAACAGCGACAGCATAGGGCAGAAGTGGATATTTTACCACTGCTGCTCTTCTGCTGAACATAAGATTGCAAACTTAATAAAATAATCATAGTAATGCACGAATTAATAACAATATCTTCACCTGGTTTTCGTAATAGTAAACTTGTCGATGACCCTTTGAATATACATAATGAAGTCTGTGTCTACAAACTTTCTATTTTTTAAATAACAAACTGGACTCAGATTATTATTTGGGTTTGGTTTACACTATTTTTCAGTTTCAGTTTTCTCTTCCAATAGTCACAAAGAAAAATACGATGTAAACTCGGCAGTGTCTTGGTTTTCTTTACATTCGGCTATTCATGAATTATAACAAAACTGCTCTTGACTGTCATTCAGAAACACCTTGCTACTACTATGGTCGGTCCTGGTGGTGTAGTAGTAACAATACTTACCTTCTAAATCCAAGATCGTGGGTTCAATCCTGGCCAGGATCGATGGATTTTTCGGGAGTAAAAATCCTAATTATGGCTTCCTTCGGAAGGGAAGTAAAGCCGTGGGTCCCTTATCGTAAATTTACGGCATGTAAAAGTACCTCAAGCCTGAAAGAAGAGGCTTCTGAGCAAAATTTGTCGGCCGTTTCACGCTCTGAATTGAATGGGATGCTGATGACCTGAGATGTTGAAGATCGTCCGTAAACAAATCAAATCAAGAACTCTCTATAGTACAGAATTTGCTGCGTGTGATTTTTTCGTTTTCCTAAAAATTTATGAAACTACTTCGTGGAAGGCATTTTCCATTAACAGAAGCAGTGGTGAAGGTTGCAGGAACGATTTTAAAGTATTTGACCAAAAAATGGTTTCCAGCATGTCTTTGAAGACTGGCAGAAACGCTGGAACAGGTGCAATGCACCCAACGAGAACTACTTTGATAAATGCATCAAAATTATGAGGCATAATGTCATGTCTTTGTCGTACAATCAGGACTAGCATTCCCTTTAGTGCACTGCAGAGGTGAACACATGTAATAAGAAAAGGATAATGAGCCGATACACAAGAAAGCCCAAACCACACAAGTAAGAAGATGACCTGTTATCTTACACTGTTATTTAAACATCCTGTATTGGGAATGCTTCTTTCTCTGATTTTAATGCTGTATAACTTTTATTGGAAACTTGCCTATTATAATATTTGCTTATTCATTGACGGAAACATAAAAACAATAAAAGTGACATCATGCCGCAGAATTCAAGCCGGATTAATGCTCTCATCGCATGACGAGGAATAAGGACATACAATGGCTTTAGCAAAACTACCTTCGCTCTCCAGTAGATGTTATAATTAAATTTTTATTTGAAAACGCTATGGGTCGTACAACTGAAGCTGCTCGTTTTGATACTAGACGTAACAAAAGATAATAAAGGAAGTGAAGTGCTAACGATTATATTTACAGTTTCCTTTATGTTTCATTTCCTAGAAGCAGGTGAAAGGCGGTTTTGGGTTTCATGTTACTGAATTTTAAGTTTAACTTTGCTCTCAGAGGCGAGCTTCCGGTTGGATGCTCTCAAAAACACGCGTGTGCGCGCATGCGTGAGTGAGAGAGGCAATGCGTGAGAGAATACACGAGCTGGAGGTGGCCGAGTGAGTGGTTGCTGAGTAGAGAGGGTGTGTGTGTGTCGGTGAGTACTTTTGGCCCATTTGAGGGAAAGGGTTTGGAGTCTATGGGAGAATGTGATGGGAATCTGGATAGAGTAGCGAATTCGGAAGAAAAGAAGTACATTGAATATACTAAGACCCTTTGTAGAAATGATAAAAACTAAATTTATAAATCAAGAGCACAAATTAGGATTTATTATCAGGGTGTTATCAGCATTCAGGGGATTAACTTGTAAAAAATGGCAACACATTTGTTTTCTTTTTCATCGTTTGTGTTAACGGAATTAACGATAATCGGAGCTCTGAGCTGATGTAGTCATCATAGTATAAATCCAATCCTATTCTCAGTTCCCGTACGGATTTCCTATTTCTAACATCAAGTATTTCTCCAAGCAATTACCCAAAATTATAATGAACCCCACTTCAGAAAAGCAATTAAGAGAGTCGGGAAATGAACTCCAAATGTACTAGAATTAGTAAAGATATCCAGTTACAAGAATACGCATCACAATTATCATTGACATCAAGGAAAGCCGTTGGTCCTGGTGGTAGTGGTAGCTATATTTGCCTCGAAGATCCAAGATCACGAGTTCATTCCGGTCAGGACTGAAGGAAAAAACAGTGGGTGCCGTGTCGTAGATTTACGGCATGTAAAAGAACGTCAAGCCTGAAAGAAGAGGCCTTTGAGCAAAATGTATCTGCCATTTCACGCCCTGAGTTGAATGGGACGCTGATGACCTGAGATGTTAAAGAGCCTCCGTAAATAAACTAAATAAAGAAGGAAAGGCCCTCTAGGTGTTCAGTCTCAAAACTGCAAGCGCAATATTTGCAATGGTCTCCATATATTTCCTTTTTCCATAGGGTTATGATGCAAAGTGGTTTGTGCCATTATAAAATCTGGCAAACATTGAATGTATTGTCTGTAATTTGTGGTATATTTTTATTATTGATGAAATTGAGTCTACTGGAAATGAGGATTCATATTTGAATTATTCGGGTTACGACCGGCATTCTGTCTTCAGTTTCTCTTGCCGACTCTCTAAACAAATGAGCAACCGTGCCCATCCAAGCATGGAACCATGAACCTCTCTGAGGTCATTCTACATTGCAAATTTACATCTTCATCGTTAACTTTCCCACCATTTCTACCCCCTGTCACTTCTAACAGTTCTGTCCCTCTTAATACACTTTCAGTCACTGGCCATGCTGGGCACAGAACCTGCGAAAGCTTGGATTTTAAATTTTATATAAACCAACTACAACGGCAACATAGTCCGGTAACGATTAATTTTAATTTTAATAACAACAACGAAGATAGTGAAAGCCTAAAGAAAGTTATATCCATAATCGATTACTTCAATTTTGAAGAAAAATATTAAAAGTTAATTATGTGAGCCCAAGAATTGCTCTAACAGCAATGTTTTAGTAGAATTACGCTCCACCCTATTTAACAATTGAATTTAGTTACCTAAATAATACTATTCGAAAGTAATATAGCCAGTAATATAGCGTTCCATATTTAATCGGCTTCACACCTTCAGTACCTATAGTTCTATTAGGTCTATATCATCATCCAACACCATTGTTTACACTTTATTTTGTTTGTTCCGGTTCCAAATACGTAGAAACCGATTATCTTACTTGAAAAAAATTAACGTTAAAAACATCTCTTGAGTAGGTCTGGTCTATCACAGGATAAAACTTCTGATGGGGTTGATATCCTAAGGCATAATGTTGTGCTGCTATTGTATTACAGTTCAGGCGATACTTCTTGGCAGGTGACCTTCATTGAGCTTTTACTCTCAGGTTCCGAGAGCGAGTTTAAGTTTAAAGTACGCCACACTTATCCAGACCAGAAAGCGGAGAGAGCAATGTCATTCTTTACTCCCAGCGAAAAACACTGCGAAACACCATTCGTTCCTCGTCTCGTTCGCTACTGAAGAAAGTGCGTCACTACGCATGCTCAAACATTCGACTTCGTCTAAGCAGCATCACCTACGAACATCATAGGAAAGAAGAAACAACCAATCGCTACACAGCAAGCCTCGGCAAGAAAAGTCAACAAGGGAACGACCGTCACACCTACAGAGCCTATCGAGCCTTCTTGCCCAGCCTTACCGGCAACTCCATCACCGTCCGCTCATTGTTCCAGCTCAATTGTACCGGTAGATTGTCTAGTCTCCAACGCCGTCAGCAGTTCAGCCAACACAGCACAATTATAATCAACGTCCCACGACAGCACACAGAGCAGTATCTTCTTCATAAAGCCCAACTGCAATGGGTCTCTACAATCAGAGCCGTAAGAATTAGATCTGCGCACGGCCCTTCACCGTTTCAGCCTCATCTTTCCGGAAGAGGAGGAACGCGCCGACGCATTTCAGAAGGGAATTCGGATCGCAGGACAACACCACGAGATACAACCTAGCCGTAAGCAGCGAACGCTGCCCTGTCGCAGATGCTGCGTCTATGGCCACATCTCCGATTCCTGTGAACATCCACTTCACTACCATATCGTGGATCCAGTCCCTTACAGCAGACTGCAAAAATCACTTACAGACGCCGCTACTGCGCTACATGCCAGAGAACAGATCATTACACTGGGCCAGCGATTTGCCCATACTTCACAATTTATTCTACCAGCCGCATCACCAGGAATACACGATCCAATGCCAGCTCGCTTATCAGAACACTACAAGAACACCAAGCCCCTACACAACAGTCTCTAGCATCAATCACAGTAGACAATGTAGATATCATTAGCAGATTACAGACGCTGGAATTGACCTCAGCAAATCTAGCTGCCGCACTGCACCAAGATCGAACCGCTATGGGTGGCCGAGGTCGTTAAGGCGCGGAGTCGTGAGCGGGAGGTCTGGCGCTCGAATCCCACCAGGACCGTCCTTCCTGACCGAGTTTTTTTTTTTTCAGGTTTTCCTCAATGGCAATGTCGGGGATGCCCTAAAATTTAAGCCTGGAACGTCCACTCGCTTGAAATTAAATCCTTTCCCAATATATCATTTCATCTCATGCATCATCAGTGTCCATCGCCTGTGGTGCCTCTGTATCAAAAACGGGCGTTAAACACCATTCATACCAAGATCGAACTCCTAGGGCATCTCACCACAGAATTAGTTGCACAGACTACACGACAACGAGCTCTGCAGCATCACACTACCAACCATCTCTCAACGCCTTGGTGCATAGGAAGAGCCGTTCACAGAGTGTCATACACTACAACGAAAAGCCACGATTACCTCAAACAAATGGACACTTACATTAAATCGCCACCAACAACAACTTGACGAAATACATAACTTAACCACTGACATCACCAACAGACGAGGAACCATCCCCAAACTTTCCGGCACTACATCATGTAAATAGGCCTCCTAGAGACAACCTAGACCAGTTCCACCATGCATAATCAACACGATAAATACATATCTCCTGTAGAACCCGAGACCTGTTTCAACCACACATGCACCACTGATGCAGGTTCACGTCAGGGCTCTGCCATGTCATAGGACTGACCCTCCTCAACCCTTTTACTCTTAGCATCACTCACAAGTCATGCGGTACCAGGTATAACTTCCCCACTGTCAATACTAAATAAACAGACATTTAAAAAATTAAAAGAATAATAAAATAAAAAAAACTCAAACATTCTAGGCCCGTCGACCAGGACAAAATGACACGTTAAAGCCACCGGCCAAGAACTATCCCCTCCACCTATAACTCCCAATAGAAGGGTAGCCTCTTCCGCTCTGGACCGTTGGAGACTTTCTTCTTGTTACGCCAAAGGTGTGTCTTTTGTTTATCCTTAAGAGAAAGAGACGCCTCTTCCCCCAGCATTGTCGAGGAGCTTCTCCGTCGAGGTTGAAGTTAAAAGTGTTTGCTGACCTTGTCAGGTGCTAGCTGCCGGGCCTGCAGGACCCCCAGGGCCAGATCTACGGTGTGCACGACAAAGGTTTCTTATCTATGTAACAGATGACAGTGCATTAAAGAAGTAGAAGATAAAATCCAAAGTGCTACTGAGGATCGTCAGGAACATTGCTTTTAAATAGAAGATGGAAATGATGCCGAACTCTGTTTAATGAATTACACAACAAGGACATTTAATAACATTTATTAACTTTGTCAAAATCGATCTGTAAAATGTGCCGGGCTTTTGCATCATCCTGTATAATGCCTGGATACATTTATGAGTACAAGCTGTAAAGAGAGACTCTTGAAAATGGAACGACTCTGTTGTTGGAAATAGAAAAAGAAAATGTATTGAGACAGGAAATGTAAACTGGGGTTTCAAGCAAACAAAATTAACTCTAATTAGAGAGAAAATGAAATACAAAAAGGAAATCAGTATTGTCTTTTCGCAGTCAGGAGTGCAAGCAAATAGAGCTACTGGCCCATTTTCCTTTTAAATGGATTTAACATTAAGCTATCCATTAGGAAAATGAGCAATTTAATATTAATATTTCTCAATGTGATATCTTTCAAACATCTGTCCTATAGAACTTAATATATTCCAATCTCATATTTTATCATAACCTACTTTTCGTATAGATTCCTGCTACTCTTATTTGCCAGAACTGACTTTCATGTTGTCCTCCTTTTACTTTTTGTAGGTTTCCTCATAGTTTCAAATAGTTGCTAATTTGTTCTACAATTAGTTAAAAACAAAAATTTCTACCCTGAGGACCAAGAATCTCTTTAAAGTATCGTGTAAATGTGTTTCTTACAGAATAAAACATGCACAGGATCGACTTTGCTTTGAAAGCGAGGCACTCATGAAGACAACAGACTAGAAATGACCGGATTCCGGTTCTGTTGATTATATTGTTCATATACGTATTACTTATGGGCATAGGGATTTTCGAGCACTTAACATCAAGTTAGGTACATTTAAACTGACAGGTCAATACAAAAAAGGCAATAGATGCTGGGATTAAATTACTCCCGGGTTTATTTTTGACTTCCAATAAAGTGAGGCTGACATGTTGGGATTTGATATAAATAGACAAAACTGGCCACACCGGGTCATTTTCTTAAATGAAATATGTAGTTTTAGGCACTAGAACTTTCTATAAACATTGTACATAAATAATATGAATATAAGAATTGTCGTTTTGAGTTTCAGTTGCATATGCGTATGTGCGAATGCGTTCTTATTTGTTGGAATTAATTTCAGAAATGATGAATGGTCTTGCTAATCGTGCGACTATGACACGCAATATATGTATACCTAGTTTAACTGGAACCATCACCACTAATATTACGGCCACCAACGTCACTATTAATACAAATAAAGCAGGAACACAAGCTGTTATGAACCACCGGCTGCCGAGTATAAAAGAACATGAGTTACAGGTGTAAGACAAGAGGGTGTTTTTAGCTCATGGCCTACTGTATTGCTCCCAACTATTGTCTGCACACCAGTACCAACAAAACTTCATTTAACTTCATTCTGGGTTTAGAGCTTAGAAATTGCAATGCCTACTTATGGATGTAATGGTAAGAAACAAAATAAAGATTGTTTGTTATTAAAATGGATATTGTTAGATAATAAAGCATATTCCTATAAATAGTCGTTGAAAATAAGGAGTTTGTCATGATTATTGGACTTGACTTATTTATATTTCTCGATTAACAAGTGACGGTGACAATTGCCGAAATAAAATTTATTGTTATATACAGTTTTGGCCCCCCCAAGAATAAATACTGTATAATAAAATTATGTATAATAAGATAGTAAAATGGAACTTTTGCTCAATCAAAAACTATTATTTTCTCTTTTCTCTTTTATGTTGATTAGATTGGCATCATCTACTTTAGTACAACTTCCACCAGCTATGATTGTCGAGTGCTTCATTCAGCCTTGTGACAGGTCCTCGCACCTACGTATGCCTGAAAGTGGGTGTCTATACATAATTTAAATAATAATAACTATTATTAAATAGCCTATAGTAACAAGCAAGAATATTTCATGTATCACAAAAGTGTATTTAGGTTACCTGGACGCATACCTTTTTGACGCGAGGGAAAGCCTGCTTATTGTAATTTCTTGTGTTATCACTTACTGAAAATGGCGCGAGCGATACATCTTTCTATTGTAACAAAACTAAGTGTATGCAGGTGTCCGGTATGAGGCGAACAATAGATCTTTTGTATCCTTAATTGCTGCAAAAGCTCCGAAATTCGTTAAAGATAGCAAAGGAACAGGTGTCGGCGATGAAGTCATTACATCGCTGATCACGAACTCCCCAATGAGAAGTCAAAGAGTTGATGAATTTAAATTAAGCGCGTTTGATAGCACAAGAGCTCACCAATATTGTTTGAATATTTTGAAGACTAAGTAATCCGTTGGTGCTATTGTGTGAATCCCGTGAGTTCTCACGAACACGCGGGGACACTTTGAAATTAGTAAATTTGCAAAAGCAGTAATTTTCCAGAAGGCAGTTCCAGATACAGTCCGGACCTTCAGTTTATGCATTTTATAGATTTGAAGTCAGTAGCGTAGGCAAGTGAAAGCCGATCAAAGGGGATCATTGAAGTACTTCACGACACCTGCAGTAATCAAGGGTTCTCCATCTAATACAACTGATAATGCTGGCCGTAGTTACTAACGAAAGCTTTGGTTTAGTATCGAACAATGGACCATGGCATAACAGCCGGTAATTTTTTAACTTTAAAATGAATTGATGAGTGACAGATGTAAGGGGGAAGGTAGTTTGTAGTTCGTAACTACCTGTAGTCTACACCCCAGTACCAACATAACTTCATTCCTGTTTTACTGTTTAAAATTCGGATATCTAGTCAGAAGGATAGAGTCGAAAACAATACGAGTTCGACTAGTGAGTAATTTACTACATGGAAGAAAAAATAGCATGGCACGACCTTATTTCTGTCTAATGATGCTTTCCCTCTCTAAGTCCCCCAAGGAAGGAAGAAAAATCCATACCAGAAATTTCTCTCCGGCGAGATGGGTAACATTTTTTTATAGATATCTTAGGTTTGCATTGGATAAGAAGTACAGATAGCGAATGTTTTTATTTATGCAGACGTGATAAAGAAGGTAAGGTAGAGTTCAATTCGACATCTAGAGACGATACAGTAATAGGGAAGGCTTAAGAAGTAAAAGTAACAGAACATTTGAAGTTTAAGACTAGGATTTGAAGAATGAGTAATTGAATATCTTCAAGCAGAGTTAGTTTCCTCTACTACCTTTAAGTATGTGCGCTTTCAATACAAAATGATGACTGGACACTTGAAAAACATTCCATGAACGAAAATTTAATTTCAATATTTTTTAATTGTGCTTTTTCAAATATACCAGCTCTATTGCTGTGTGGATCAAGTTTCAACAGATCCTATTGCAACACAAAACGAAACGTAAAGTGCTCTGTAGCGTTACATGCAAAATGTGCTGCTTTTCATTCTTCTATTTAACTACAAGAACATTTGCTTACAAAAATATTGTTTGAAAAGTGATTCATATAAAAATGAAGGGAAAATACTATTAATGTACGCTATGTTGATTATTCCTCTAAAACCATATTTATTTAACCTAAGTTTGAAATTTTACGTTTTTACTTCGAACATTTTCACAGGTTTTTTCCTTAAAATTGCAATATACGCTTCAAAAACAACAAGGTCTACAGCTCATAATATATTTAGACGTATATTAAATTACCATACGCAAATAAGGTGGTTAGGTCGTCTCTATTTTTCCTTCTTCTAACTGGTTTATAACGCTTTACTTTTCTTGAGTCTCTTAACATGCTGCTTTCAGGAGTTCCTGTAATCTCTGACTATACTTTCACTCATGTGTCTTTTATGTGATAAGCTACAACCTGCAACAAATCTCAAGTTTTTTCATTTCTTTCTCTTGTAATCTTAATATAGCGCTTTCATTTCAAAATTTCTTAGTCTTAATAAACATCTATTTAACAAATGTAGTTAAAAATCGATTTGGAAACTGAGAGAGGAGTTTAAAACCATCGTTGATTACATTTTAGGTTGGTTTCTTCATCTCGTCATTCTCTCTTTGAAATTTCATAAGCACTACATTTTTATTCTTACATAAAATAAAATACATTTATTACATTTTTTGTTTTCTGACAAGGCTGTTGTCAATTGTTTTAATTTGAACAGAAGAACACTATAAAACTATTGAGTATTTCAACTGTTTTGTGTTTAGGAAATAAATTGCTTCAAAGAGATATACACCCTGCATGAAAGAAAAGAATCAACTTATTAGTAATAGGTTTCGAAATATACGTTTTACGGACATATTAATAATTAAATTTGTACCCAAAATAACCTATAATAACTATTTTATTGAAATTTAAACGACAATAAGAACCGTCTAGATTGCCAAGCGACGATGCAAAACGAAAAATGTGATAACAATGGAATCCTCTTTAAAATTTAAGTATCAGAAAGCAGGGGTTCATTTGAAATTTCAAAGTGTGGATGGAGAGGAATGAAATCTAAAATTAAACCAAATTCTATATTGAGGTGATTTTTTTTTTTAAAAAGAATACATTTTATTAAACATGTGCTTAATCAGCCTGGTAAAACCCCGTATATCTTTATTTGTTATAGTCCACATTTCACTGCTATATAGTCAGCCATGTTGGTAGGACATCATTTTTAAAATTTCACAAGGTTCCTTGTCTTACTTTTTCTTACCGGGTCTTTTGTGGTCGAATCGTCCGCTTCACAGCATTAACTCCACACGGTTTGGCGCACTCCAGTGGTGGAGTTTATTTGAGCAATTGTGGTAGTGCTTATAGAGTATTTATGTATACTCTGGATATGCTGAAAAATAGTGAGTTACAGTGCTATCTGCCCGCTTATCCCGTCACTGTTACCACCTAGAGAGGATGGCATCCCCTTCAAGTCATGCGAATCTCGAGAGCAACTAGCCAAGAGACAGGACAAGGAAATAGACACACTCACTCATGCTGCCTGGCTAGGGAGCGTTCTCACGATCTAGTGTTCATCATTTATCAATTCTAAATTTCCTTTTTGGCATGTAAAATACCCTTACTCCAGTTTGTTTAAAAAAAAAAGTAAAGAAAAAGCAAAAGCAGTCTCGCTAATGAAAATAATATCGTGTACGATTGGTTTAAATCAAGAACCAGTTCGGGCGGGGGTTAAAATTGCTTTGGTACATTAGCCACGTAGCGGCGGTAGCCCTTTCATTAAGGAAATACTATTTACAAATTTCTATTTCAAGAAAATTCTGGTCTTTGAAAGTTAATTGTTAATGCCAGTAATTTTACGTTATTTAGTTACTGTTTGGGCCGTATGCTGCACTCCTTTAAAATATGAATAAATCTTGTTAGGCAGCGTTATCCCTCATTTAAATTCTTAAAGGTGCCCTTTCATTCTTCCCAATTTAATGCCTTTTATAAGTTTTCATTTTCTATCTCCATTTTCTCCATTATTTTTATTAACATTTGCACTTGAAAGTTTATTCTATTTACCTGTCTTATTTTATTAGTTTTATATGAGCTATAGCTTATATTTCTCTGTTTAATTCTTTCATTAACTGAAATACAATTTCTTGATTTTCCGTTAGTGATATGAATTTATCCCAAGATACTTCTAGACATTTTCTTTAAAGATATGGTCATAATCATTATTAGTTTGCTTCTTCTACTTTACTTTATTAATGTTTGAGACAGGTTATCGTCTTATTAGTATTAACTTCTTGTATCTCTTCATTCCAAATCCGTAAGCCTTTTCTCTTTTACTTTCTGTTTTATTGTTCCAACTGCTTCATATACAGTGTTTTTATACTTTAATAGCATCGAAAACAAATTTCAGGCAATTAAATTTGGGAGTCGGAACAAACTTATTTTTTGAATGGAAAAAGTTTCAGCGTTGGTTAACGGAAATATATTGATGGATAAATGAATCTCGGTTTTCATTACCGAGGGAGTGCAGGAGTGGGGTAATGAAGCAGCGTTTAGAGGATGAGGTAAATTCAATGGAAGTCAAGTAGATCGGCAGTCACCTAACACGGCGTCAGAGGAAGTTTAATGGGAATTCCTACTGTCAAATGCGATATATGCGAACAAATGAGTTTGCGGGCACAGCTGTGGTTGAGCAGTTTATCTGCACGAGTCAAAACGCTGTTTATCGTCCTAATGTGCTTAAGAATTGGTAATTGCTGAAGTAATTTTAATAATTTTGGATCAAATATCTTACTGGAAATTCTTCAACAATTCTTGTAGAAATTACCTTAAAATAAGGCGTTTAAATAAATTACACTGACTATCTCACTTATGTGACGTCGTCATAAAATTGATCAATGAAATGAAACAAAATTTTCAATTTTCACCAATCGGTGAAAATACCTGTACTAAATCTCTTTGCTGCCGATGTGCATTTACTTTCTAGTCAGTGTAGCCATTTCTATAATCCCTGAGCACGCATCACTGACCACTTTTGCTAGCAGGCGTTTTTTTTTAATAGTGTTTAACGACCGTTTTTACCATTGAGGCACCACAGGCCGTCTAGGAAGCGGTGGGTAGGCATTGATAACAATATTGTATAGTTAATTAACTTAATTTGTATTCACTTAAACAATTGTTTTTGCACATTCAGTAAAACGCCTGAAAAAAGGCAATGATTTTAGCAGGTGTTTTGTTAAAGCTACGAGGATATGGTTTATTTCGTATTTAAGATTAATTGGTTTATGGTTAGGAAGAGGTTTATTTAAATGTGAAATTAAATATAATTTTTTATTACTGTTTAAGCCATATAGATTATTTTTTTTATTGGTTTATACCTTTAATTTTTAAATTATGTAACAATACCTGCCTATGCAACCGAAATTTTGATAACCGTGTTATTCAGAATGATAGAAAGCTATCTCTGTTTAGTTTTTCTCAGTTGGTATTAGCAAGTATAACATTTTATAAAATTGTTAATATTCTGTATTTCAAATATATATTTCTTTTATTCTTATTCTATTTATGGAGTAGTTTTTGGTTCTTCTCTATTGGCATTGCTGACAATACACATTCGTTTGTTGTTAGATGACTTGGAAATATTAAGTATTCATAATACAAATATACAATTATTATTATTTTGTAAGCCTAGTTTAGGGGAATCATATTTAAATTCTTATTTTATTTGTGAAATAGCACTAAATATCGCTCTAGAGTCTGACCTTTACAGATAAACTCACTACGTTAGTGAATTTATCAGCAATCCCAGAGCCTCTTGCGACAATTACTTACTGTATCTACAGCTAATCATCATTTTGGAAAATTTATAGATAATACATAGCAAAAAAATCACATGCTTTATACACCGAATGGGTTAAAAGCCCCTTTCCCCCAGAAATTATTTTTATTTATGATTAATCACACAGGTATACAGATGTCATAAGGAATTTCCACATAGAAAGTAGCAATACAGATACTGCATTGGTGGAGTCAGCAAGAATGGCATGTACTTCAGTGTTGGTGTTTATTGTGTTATGATGTTCGCTTGTAACTGGTTTTCTTTACTTGTTCCTTTAATTACTCTGTAAAATGAGTGACAAATTAACCACAGAGAAACGTGCTTTTGTATTGACAACCAACATTGTCATGGAATACTCAAACTCTGCTGGTGTGACTGTTTAAGAAGACATTTGGAGCGTTGGGGTCAAGGGAAACTTCCTTTTTTTAAGGAAAGATTATCAGTGAACGTCACCTTGAGTGGTTACACGAAGTGATCATTTCACAACTTGAGAACAGTCTGGTTTTTCTGTCAGGCAGTAAGCTGGGGCACCGCCACTCTACGTTTAGGGTGGAGACACTTCTTTAACAAGCAATGGCAAGAATAGATAATCTCTCATGGTCTATGCGATCTCACACATTCTGATTGTTCTGCTTTGGGATGTCGTGAAAGATAAAGCTTTCGCAATTAAAACAGTTAAACATACTTTTATGAACCGACACTTAAGCTCTGTCATCTGAAAAACGGTGTCCAAAAGATTTGAATTGTGTTTCGAGAGTTGTTAATAAGTTTTGTAAAGAAATGTGCATTAAAGTATGAGAAAAGTATTTAAATTCTGAGAGCAATGCTTTGAGTGGTGCTCAACCTTTCGCATACCGATCTTTGTACTTCATTGTCTGTAATTGTTGTAGTTCAAACATGACATTGTCAGTTCTTTATCCTTTACAAACCTATGATATGATATAACAATGAAAGTAATTATTATGCACATTTAGTCATAGTACTTGAAATACTCACTGGGATATACTCCGCTTGCTAGTCCGTTCTACATGGATTATGACATTGATAAACTAAAAGTTCCATTATTGAAGGAGGTTTTAAATTAAATATTAGGCATCACTGGACAGCAGACCGCCATTTATTCGTTATACATAAGAATGTCAACGTAACCTAAGAGAGGTAATAAAAATATTCGAAGAGTTCTTTCCACCTTCTTGAAACATGCTTCAAATTTTGATCGATGAAAGATCTGTGGTAGAAAAAGAGGCACAAAATGGAGGGCTAAATGTGACAAGTATCAAGAATTTGTGTGTCATGAACATTCAGACACTAAAAGAATAAAAGTGTGTAATAATTGTTGCGAGTAAAGCGGCCAGAAAACAAAATTCCAGTAACACGTTTTTGTTTTCTTGTTCAGTAAAGTTAATGACAATGAAAGTGCTCTTATTATTTTAAATAAATTGTATTTTAAAATAACTTTAACACAGCAAGATTCCAGTAACATTGTTTTCTATTGTTCAGTAATGTTAATGACACTGAAAATGTGTATTATGAAATTAAAATTGTGTATTGAATTATATTGAGTGTGTACTTGTAACTTCAAACAATGAAAGTACGTTTAACACTGATTTTGAACTGGTGTGCATTTGTACTGACTTTCCTTGCAATGCAGAAGGTTAAATGCAAATCTAAGACATCTGAAAAATGTATCAATATATTCTAGGAATTAAATGAGAAAACCTTTTCTCATATCCAACTCTTAAATAGTTTTCACTTGTATTATCCTACACAGTCGCTCTAAATGCAAAACTTGTGTCTCCATTATCACCCGTCAAAATTCAAGGTCACATAGCTTTTAAACCAGTCCCCGAGGATGTGCTTTACATATTCTCCTGTAAACTTTATTAACTGCTTTAGGACCTACCTGGTTTTAATCTGCACGAGCTCAGGCAGTCAGTAAAAATCAAGTCTTACTGGTTGCTTCAAAGTGCGCTGGCATTTCGAGTTTTCGCCGCCCGTTTCACGGTAATTGACGGACCGGCATTCAGAGCGGTAACTGCCGGTGAGGCGGTTGTAGCATCCGCGCAACCAATTACAATGAAAATAAGTACATGTCTAATGTACATCCACACATTTCTAGCATCTGAGTCAATTTCTCGCCTGATATTTTCTTTCAGTTCCTCTAATATGTAAGGTTTGTTCGATGCACTTTATTTTTCAACTTCCTCCATAAATAAAAATCACACACGATCAGTATATTATACGTCACTTCTGTACTTTCCTACTTCTATAGTGTTCTCAAAAGGGACTGTCCATGTTATTATGTCTGCATTTATTTCGCACCGCACATCAATTTTACCATTCTGCAAGGTGTTTTCGTGTGTAAAATCGAGGTTTTGTATACTGCAATACCTGTTATTTTGTATAAAAATATGTCCATGTAAATGGAACCAGGCTGACAGTGGCCATGTAAATTTTAAATTTACTTTATTTAGAAATATGAACTGACGCGTGCGAATGGCAGTTTACTAAAAAGTTGCCAGAAATTTAAAGTAGCAGCAGAATAACTTACATTAGGTGCGTGCTTATTTTCATTGTAATAACTTTATCTGTACTTTCGAGAACTTGAATCCTTTCCAAGCAAATATTGATCATCAAATTAAAAGCATCCTCAGAAACACGAACTGCATCGAAAAAATGTCTGTACGTAATAGTTATAGTAATGAGCCTTTTCTTTTCATAAAGCAATCAGGAATGGTACAGCATAATCCTAAGTCAACACCGAGGAACTTTTCTAAACTTTAGGGGTGCATGAACGCGTCGTTTTTCCGCAGCGAGTGGAGGGAGTGATTTCTCTCATCCTTCTTCTGGCACTGTTTGAGCACGGCTGGCCTACACAGAAATTGCAAAGTGCTCTAATGTATAAAGTCGGGGAATGGGAGAGTGAGAATGGAGACCAGGGAGAAGCAGACCTAACGCATGATATTTTTGCACTCAGCCGGAGACAGCTTCTACACTACCTGCTAAAACGACGTTGACCTTTTGAGCAAAAGCAGGAACATCATGTTAACTAAACGTATATTATACTCTTTTTTTAATGATGTTTAACGCCCGTTTTTACTGCTGAGGCATCACGGAGGTGGGCACTGGTGATACACAAGATGAAATAATAAATTTGGAAGGGTATTTTTTAAGGAAGCGTTCAAGGCCTAAGTTTGGGGTACTTCTCTGGCATTTGCCATTTACAAGGATGGAAGAAAACCTGGAAAAAACCTCAGTCGGGGAGAACGGATTTAGCGGGAATCAAACCCCAGGCTTACCGATTACGAGTCCGCGCCTTAACAACCTAGGCCACCCGTGGCGGTTTACTACATTCTAATGAACTATCTGGATGCCTATTAACTTAAAAATAGCTAATCACATAAACTAAAGATGATATACAATTTCACTTTTACCTGCCACACGTATTTTTATCACTCAAACATATAAATAAAGTTTTTTTTTTTTTTTTTAAAAAAAGTTGCTTCTGAAGAAGATTGTGCGCAGTCGCAGGATGTTCTATCTCTCACGTTGAACACGGACTCCAAGTGCAAACTTATCGTGCGCCAGATCTACCTGAACATCCCTAATTGGGTGCTTGAGAAGTAGCTCCGATCTGCAGATTAGAGTCAAAGTGGGTTATTTGCTGCTCTGTTGTACGGCATTCAACACGTCTACTTTTGTACGAAGAAGACTGAAGATCTACAGTTGGAATTCCGGTCGTGACTCTACTTTTACAAGATTGATTCTTGTAATTAAAATTTCTTGCATAATTTCAGATAATTTGGAACCAAAAAAAAACTTCAGGACGAAAGATGATGACCCTACCAATAATTTCAAGGGTAAGATTAGCGCACATATTTAGAAATTCGATTTTCCAGATGCTGTGAAATATACTCTGAGCATGCTGAAAAAAAATGGAATGCGAATTTAAGCCAATTATGGATATTGAAGGTCCCAAAGACAGTTGCGAAGCTCTGCTTTCGGGTAACCACTACTAGCAATAACTTTTTCCACTTGCTCTAAATACACATTCTCTGTAGATCGTTCCAATTTTAAAATATCCGCTGAGTCACCGGTAATCCGACCTCACGCTCTCAATTCCCTCATCCCCAGCTGCTCAGATCCTTGCAGTGGACTGGTAAAACACGTGCTAGCCATTCATCACTTTCAAGTAAAAGTTTGACCTGTGCCCGTAAAAAATACCAAGGCTGCTACCAACAGCATAACGTTAGTGTGGATTCAAAAATAAATTTATAGTAAATGTACTTTTATCGCGACAAGTACAAGCTTTAATATAACATTCGCATGGGCCTTACGGCCGTACATGCTAATGCCACTCTTTTACCTATCAAAATATATAATTCCCCAGAAAGCTAACATTAATTCCTATGCTTTCTTCGTATCTATACATATGTACACACCGTGTACTTGCAATGCACCTTTACTATGAGTAGTCTCAAGATACATATATTCTAGAACCCTTATCCATGAACCCCTTCCCCTTTAACCACCACACTCCCCAACTCTCCTCTCTTTTGTATAGACATTAACCTTCTTTGTCGGGTCTTCGCTAGTAATATTTCCGATTTGTGTATGTATCTCTCAGGCACCAACACTTTCAGGCAGACTTTCAACTTCTATTGAAATTCTGAAATTGTGGTGATAAATGCTCATTTCTTAAACGCTTTGTTTCCCTGCATTCTGCCACAAAATGCTTCCTGATATTGCTTTCTCCGCAAAATGGGCAAATTCTTTCACCGAAAGCTCAAATTGTTTTTTATTTCCTTTCCAGGCACCTAATCTGAGTCGTGCGAGACCTCTTCCTTCCTACAGATATCTAAATAATTCCCCCTTCCCCATATCTGACCTATTTGAGCCTGCAGGCTAAGTTAGATATTTTCTGCGCATTGTGCATCAGTATTTTGTCTATATATACCCCGAAAACGTCTGTTAACCATCTTTCATCTATAGCGTATAACTCTCCGTCTCAACCAAATATACCCGAGTCCAATTTGTTCTAAACTTTCCTTATTTTTGATCCTAACAACTGCTCCAAGAAGAATTATTTTTAACATAATTGTTCTTATTTTTAAATTTACAACTTCGTTAAAGATACCAAACTCTTTAAGAACCCCGCAACTCCCGTACTCATAGCATCGGTTTGAGAAACTGCCTTTGTAATGGATTCATGTGCTTGCTGCTTTTCCACCCCCAAATTTCGCCCCGTAATCCATGGTTGTCCTAACTACCACCCTCTTTGTTCTCAACTGCGTTTACAATATCTTTATCAAAAAATTTAATGCTTCTATATTTTTAATATGCAATTGCATTTTGCTATGGCTACTTGTTTCCCGTTCAAAGGTAACGTAACTTCCAAATATGCGAATTTCTTCACATTTTGTAATGCCTGTCATGTACATCTCCCATCTCTTTTGTGCTCTACACTGCACCACTCTTAAATGTTAAGTGTTTTAGTCTTCTCTGCATTCCTGACAACACGCCTGTAAGCAGTTTAGTTCCCTTTGCAGGCCTTCAATTATATCTAAAGAAGGATAAGTGTAATGATTATGTGAAGGCCATTTTAAGCCCATTAATTTTCTTGTTTTTTAATGCGATAACTTTATTGTATATCTGTGAATATCGGCATTTCGAAGGACATAAACCCAAAAATACTAATAGTAAATATTTCTACAAAGCTGATTATTTATTTATTTGTTTGTTTTATTTACGGATACTCTTGAACATCCCAGGTCATCAATGTCCCATTTAATTCAGGGCATGAAACGGCCTATAAATTTTTCTCAGAGGCCTCTGCGTTTAGGCTTGAGGTTCTTTTACGCGCCCTAAGTCCACGACTTGAGACTCACGGCTTTACTTTCCTTCCAAAGGATGTGATACTTGGGGTTTTTACACCCGCAAAAATCCATCGACCCTGATCGGAATTGAATCCGCGAGCTTGGGTCTATGAGGCAAGTATGGTTACCACTAGACCACCAGGACCAACAATCAGTTCATACCATACAGTCTATAATGTAAATGTCCTAGTTAATATATATTTTAGATCAATTCATATTTGAATAACTTCTCGACGGAAAACAATTAAAATTAAACATTACTGATTGCTCTCTCTCTCTCTCTCTCTCTCTCTCTCTCTCTGTGACTAAATAATGTATTATAGTTATGTTCCATTAAGAATTATTATTACAAATTACTTTGTTTAATTATATTGAACATGCGAATGTTGCTGGTCACGCCCACGTTAAGATCGAGAGGGGTCAGGCAGAGGTTAACTGTATCACTTTGAATTGTAAGTGGTGAGTGCGTGCAAGACAGATATATATTCATTTACATTGGAACACAAACCTGAAAATTAAATTTATTTCTCTTAATTTGCAGTATTATCATACTTATATTTTTTCACAGCTTTATAAACTTAAAACTTCATTATTATGTTTTCCTAATCATTATATGTGGCATATTTATGAACCTTAAAATTGGTTATTGTTCCCATTTATATTTAAAGCAATTTAAGGGATGTATCTATATAATACAATTTTAATAAAATACATTAGATTTAGCGAAACATGTAGTAACAATGAAAATATATTTTAAAATACAATTTCTTTATTTTAAATTTATGTCTGATAAATTTTTTTAGAATCGCACAAGAGAGTATGAAACGCTACAAATGACAGCAGCGTAAATTTTCTTTGGCAATAGCACTGCACATGTATTTAGGAATATGTAGGATGTTTAGTGCGAGAGTAGATATAATACATATATTTGTGAGATGGAGAGTCATAGCTGGGATGACATACGGAGTTGGATGTGGCAGCAGCCAATTCCCCCGCAACCTGCTTTACCCCAGAGAATTATCTCTGCAATCGTTTCGAATAGTTGCAGGGCAAACCGTAGGGACACAAGACAGAGAGGAAAATGAAAAACGAACGAGCAACTCCCATTGGTCTCTGTATGAACATTCTTTATTCCCAGCTTCTATTTAACAAGTCTTCAGTGCTGGCATGGAAAAGAAATGCCGCACAAACAGAAAACACTGTGTAATTTGAATCAAATAAAGTATACTTTATAAATAAGATTTGGAAAAAAAAGTATGTTGCAGATGAATTAGATTTTCAGTATATTTACTTCTTTGTTAGAGCACTTGAAAAGAGATATTTCTTAAAATATTTAATTGTGAACAATATCACTAAGAAAAAGTATGGGGTGATTTTATGAGCTTAGTTCCATATCTTTAGTTTTACAGTTGTTCACTAAACTTATTGTTTCTAAACACCTGCAGATGTTTAGCTATACAGTTACATATAAATAAATTCCCTAATATTTAGAGGGATTTTAAAAAATTCAAATAATACAACTAGTATCTTATCGTATATTATACTTGTATAATTTTGATTACCATAAATCGCGTCGTGAAAAGCAGCAGTAGTAGTGAAACAGAAGTTTTAATAACAGCAGTAATAACAGTAGCAGGAGTAGTAGAGTAGTAGTAGTAATAGTAGTAGTAGTAGTATCAGTAGTAGTAATAGTAGTAGTATCAGTAGTAGTAGTAATAGTAATAATAGCAGCAGTAGTAGCAGCAGTATTAGTAGTTGTTGTAGCATCAGTAACAGTTGTAGTACTAGTAGTAGTAGTAGTAGTAGTAGTAGTAGTAGTAGTAATACTAGTAGTAGTAGTAGTAGTAGCAGCAGCAATAGTAGTACTAGTAGTAGTAGTAGTAGTAGTACTAGTAGTAGTAGTAATAGTAGTAGTAGTAATACTAGTAGTAATACTAGTAGTAGTAGTAGTAATACTAGTAGCAGTAGTAATAGTAGTAGCAGCAGTAGTAGTAGTTGTTGTAGCGTCAGTAACAGTTGTAGTAGTAGTAGTAGTAGTAGTACTAGTAGTAGTAGCAGTAGTAGTAGTAGTAGTAATAGTAGTAATACTAGTAGTAGTAGTAGTAATAACAGCAATAATAGTAACAGCAGCAGCAGTAGTAGTAATAGTAGTAATACTAGTAGTAGTAGTAGTAACAGCAGCAGTAGTAGTAGCATCAGTAGTAGCAGTAGTAGAGTATTGGTAGTATACCAATATATACAGTACTATAGTAGTATAGTAATAGTAAAAGTAGTAGTGGTAGCATCAGTAGTAGTAGTTCTAGAAACCATAGTAGTAGTCGGTCCTGGTGGTGTAGTGGTAACCATACTTGCCTCCTAAACCCAAGATCGCGGGTTCGATCCCGGCCAGGGCCGCTGGATTTTTTCGGGCGTAAAAATCCTAAGTATGGCTTCCTTCGGAAGGGAAGTAAAGCCGTGGGTCCCGTGTCGTAGATTTACGGCACGAAAAAGAACCTGTGAGCAAAATTTGCCCGCCATTTCACGCCGTGAATAAAATGGGACGCTGATGACCTGAGATGTTAAAGAGGGTCCAAAAATAAATCAAATAAAAAAAGTAGTAGTAGTGGTGGGAATATTTAACGATATAAACATAAAGAGAAAAAGCGAAATAAATAATAGGAAATATTGTGATAGAAAAAATATCTGTAGACCTCTACTTATCTGGATTTATTCAAGTTGTTTACTACACCCCCCCCCCTTTGGCAAGTTTTTTGCTGTCTCACATTCATCAGAAAATTGCCTTAACTTTTTCATCCATTCTTTCATGTCTTTGTATGCAGCATTCGCATAAAATCAACAGCTATCTACTTCGTAAACTTGAAAATGTCAATTAATAGTCACACGCGCCGGGGACACATTTTTTCCTTCCACGGCGCGTTTGCAAGCAGCCGACAGCATATATTTCCTAAACGTTGTGCGTATTACGATATCCTATACGAACATAAAACCCCGTTTTTGTATTTTCTTGTACGTAATACATATTAAAACACATTCTTGCATATTTTGGGGTTCCAGACACGCAACCTGGCTACCCGGAACCCATACATTTAACTGTAGAGGAAAGAGAAAGAGGTTATTCCATTACGTTTGAAGTTTGACGGGTCATTCAATTATTTCATGATCAAAGTTGTGGCATGGTACATCGCCGATAAGCCATTACCCAGGCCAAAGGGGATACACAAGAATCGGTGGTAGAAACAATAAAATGACAGTCTAACGAATTCTAATGCACTTAAAAAATTGCGAGCTCATCCATGTCAAGGATTGAAATTCTTGAAGTGCTTGCCTTAATTTCCTATATATTTCTTGCATTCGTTCTTAATACTCTTTACCAAGTTATTAATCGCATTACGACTTGGAACTGGATTATCTGTAAATTTCTCTTCAAATAATATCCTGACAGCACGAATGGACTCGGTGCGGACATATACATCATAATTAAACACTTCTGCAATATAGTAATTACATCTCATATTAGGCTTACATCTATTTAGCAGACTTTATTCTAGCAGCACACATATGTCGCATCTTAGACTGAATGAGGGGATTAAGACGGAAGACCAACGCAGCAGTTCGATAAATCCTACCCGCCCTTCTTGTCTAGCCCGACTGACCTTGGGCGATGGCTTATTGATCATGCAGTACCTCGTATCAGATAACTGTATGATACGACGATTATTACTTTTCATATTAATACATCTTTTGCACATGTTTAATTACTAATCAGCAGCAACCTGTTTAGAATCTTATCAGCGCTTTGAAGAATTGGACAAAAGTTCTAAAACTAAGCATTTAGTTTTAGAAGTTGTTTCATTAAGAAATAATATATTTATGCATTTTTTATTTTTTCTATTGCATTCACTGTTTGTTACAGTTTTCGTATATTTTATTATTTGTTTTGAGCAGATTTTAATTTTTTGTCTTCTTATAAGTTTAATGAACGAAGCATAGACATATCATATGGGATGTTAGATCTGATATTTTTTCGGTATTAGGGGGAAGTGTGTTAAATTGACTAGTTTTTTTGAACTCCTTATATGATTTGTTTATCTTTGTTTATAAATTATACCTGTAAGATTAGTTGGTTTATGAATAGGGAGAGTGCTGTTTAAATGTGATATGAGGTAGTATTTTATATTATTTAAATCATATAAGTTAAATATTTTTTTGAGTTCTGTGCGTTTTAATTTTTACAAAAGGGGCAAGAAAGGATTTTTTTATTAAATGCAGCTCATTTGTCAAAGCTTATTGATTTAGGGCAAAGAGAATATTTTGGAGCTCAAAATATTTATTTTGTTTAATAAGGATTAAAAGAATAAATTAATGGTTTCAAGTAAATAATTTGACGTCTTGTGTGATATTATATTTCATTACTATAATTTTTACTATTAATTAATTATTTAAATATATTATAGAGAATATAACATTGAAGCTGTTAATCAGATATATTTACCTTCAAATAACATTTATAAAATAATATCTTTACAATGAAAAAGAATGTTTTGATAAACTATATAAATTAAGATGTAAATGGGTTTAACCACTTGTTAGCAGCTTTTGATAAGAAGAAATGAGATGAAATAAGAATAAGAATAAGAAATAAGAATTCAATGATATCATTAACAATGATATACTTCAATTTGGTTTCAACTAATGTAAATAAGGATATATGTCAAATACCAAGTCGAAACTGATTTAATTATTTATTTATTACTTGAATAAGAATAATTTATGTGTCAATACTTTTTGAGTGCAAATCAAATGTTATGATTGACTGCATCCCTTATTTTAAAGTGCCCATTCAAGTGAACAGAGCGTTCATGCATACAGATATATATTTCTCACACATATATAGATTAAAATTTCACATTTTCCATCGTCGCCACAATGCGTTTGTTAAATATATGCAACGTTACAAACACGGGATAAACACAAACACTGAATAAATTTGTCCTTTTATTTTAAAACAATATAGAGAAAATTAAACGCAGGGGTATTTTTTAAATTTCGATTTCAGGTATACTCCTACTCATAATGGCCAAATTTCCTTAATTTTCTAAAACTATTTTTCTCATTTTATTTAAATGTATATGCCGAATTTTGTTGTGAAGAAGCAAATATTGGAGGCGCTAGAATGATTTTTCAATTTTGGCGTCAGGTAGATCACCACTCCTAATGGTACGATTTCCCTATTTTTCAGAAATTATTATTTATTTTTGTTTTATTTAAATGATATATACACAGTTTCCTTTAAACTCGGTTTGTGACCGCTAGAGAAATTTTTAAATTTCGCCTTAATACCCACTCGGTTTTCAGCTTTACCCACAATCCTAATGACTCGATTACCCCTGATTTTCGGAAACTGGTTTTACCAATATGTTTTAAAGAAATGTACCGAGTTTCGTTACGAAAAAACAAAAAATTGCGGACGTTAAAGTGATTTTTAATTTTTTTTAAAAAATTACGCTTTACCTAACTCCCATTCCCAATGGTCCATTTTGCTTGTTAACGAAATTGAGGAATCTTTTATTAATTAATGATTATTATATGACGAGTTTCGCTGAGAAAAAACAAAAATTACGATCGCTAGAGCGTTAATGGACACTAATATATGCATATATATAAAATTTTTTCATTGTAATTTTGAATACGTGGTTGGAGGATCAATGTAGATTTAAAGAAAGGATTTAAAAATGCTTTCATGGTAGCCTACAGTCCTTTGGAATCCGTTAAAACTGCCTCTATCGATATCGCACAACCTTCAAGATTTACACACGCCTAACTTCGCAGTACAAACAAACACTGTAGTACTGAACCATATGATGGGGATTTGACGCACCTCTGGGACGATACAATGGTTGTGCACGTCTAACGGGATTTCTAAGACCTATTGATGAGGTAATTATCTTGCTACCCACAGGGATTTGCAACAAGCTGTGCAATCTGCCCAGTCATAATCTCAGTTGACCGTCTGCGGACGTATTGTGTGTCTTTTTGAACATGCAGCTGGATAATTATTACGAAGTTCTTCACAAGCCGGAAATACTGAAATTAAATCTGCTGAATAAAGCATTTCATAGAAGTAAATGGAGCAGGAGAGACAAAGCTAGGGAACAGCCGGTAGTGCAGTTCGCCGTAGAAAAGGAAATGAATATGTAGCCCGGCTTAATATCAATATTAGCAGTAGACTATTTACTCGCAGAACAGTAGAAGATGAAACGAGAAAGGGAGAACTTAGCTTCAGAAGGTGAAGTTCAAGAACGTAATTTGCTTAAATACAGACCAGAATTAGAAAAAAAAAAAAAAAAAAAACGAAACAGTAAAAGGAAACACGTCCCAAGCAGAAAGCTAATTTTAAAAGTAGAGAGACTGCAGCAGCAAATCACTAGGCATTGCTTTAGTTTAAAACCTTTCAGCAAGTGACAGAAATGCCAGCTGATGAACTATTTGATTTCGCTTTCTCAAAATGTGATCTCTCCAAGAAACCCAATCTCATGCTACAAAGTTACGACACAGGGAGTTATTTTCCGCTTGCGTCCGCAAGCTGTGTCTCGCGGAGCAAAGTTGATCAACAAAAGTATGCACACGATTCTAGTTTTATTTCTTAATGGGTACTTACAGTGTTACAGGAGTTGTTAAAAGTGATGTTCGTTGCAATAACACATTTTCCAGATATTTGAATGAAATTCTTACATACTTTTTCAACTTCTAATCATTTTTTATTCATTTATTTAAGCTCCTCTACAGTAACAGAGTTATTCCTGTAGAGCAGTGGTCGGCAAACATCGATTCATGAATCGATTTAGTCATAGCATACACTCCTTGTCTAGGGCAACCCATGCTGCACTCCTCACTCACCTCCCTCTTCTACCCTCAGAGAGTGAATGAAACCAGTGCGGGATTAACCAGACTTGCGTCTACACCCTGCCGCATTGTGGAAGCAAGTCATGCCTCCTTTTACGTAGGGCAGCGGAGAAAACCGAGTCGAGAGTTGTGCAATTCTCAAAACTCTCGAACAGACGTTCAACACGTACAGATGGACATAACAGTCGTTACGCACAAAAACAAGCAATGGAATGCAAAAAAATTATCTTTTTAAGATGCACGTTCATAGTTAGTCTCATTCAATAATAATAATAACAACAACAATAATAATAATAATATAATTACACAACTTATGTCCTTAAAAGCGTACGCCTTTTCCCGTATCAACTATTTCCTTTATGTTTTACGTAAAGCTTTTAAGAGCATAAGTTGTGTAATTATATTATTATTATTATTATTATTATTTAATTAAGCTAACCTGACCAAACCAAAAGTTGCAACTTATGCGTTAACAGTATAACTTTTCTATGCGTTTTCCTCCCTAAAAACGTAACATTTATTATAAAGTGATGATAAATGAAGACTAACAAAGAAAAGGTTGACCCATTGCGTACGGAACCCCCATTACCTTCCCGTTGGTAGCCCAAAACTAGGTCTAACCAAACTGAACCATCAGGTCGACTTAATTATCCGCCTACATTAATTGACTGCAGTTCACCTCGGTTTTCTTCGTTGCCCTCCGCTGCAGTTCGTGAAAGGAGGCGTGGCTTGGTTTCGCAACGCGGCAGTGTGTAACTAAATTATTAACCAGTCAATCTATTTACATTTGCAATGGCGTTAACAAGGTCATCTACTTCTGCCTATAAAAGAAAGTTTAGCACTGATTGGCAAGAAGAATATTTCTTTATACCTTATGGAGACAATGTGAGATGTTTGGTATGCTCCAAAATATTAAAGGGCATTTTCCAAGCAAATATCAGACGGCATTATGAAACCTATCAGAGAGGACACAACTAATTAACAGGTAAGTGTTTCAATATTAAATATGTTTGTTTTGAAATTCAATATTTAGAGTTAAACTAAATGTATTGTTAAAGCAAAGTAATTTATTTTAACAATAAAAGTAATAAATTATTGAATATTAAATACGATAAACAGTTTTCACAATTGAACAGAATGTGCGTCATTTATTTTAGGCTACATCGAAAAGGACATTTAAAACAATTAAAAGATGTCATCAAAGAATCGCAGTCAAAATAATCAATTCAGATGATGAAACGGCAAATCGACAAGTGGTTGAAATGATTCACAAAAGGCGAATGTGAGAAAAGTGTATTTTGAAAGTATCTGGAATATTATGCTCACAAAAAATTAAATTGTTTTAAAGAGTGAGAATGTCGAGTCGCATGACAAGACACATGTTGATCACATCATTGCGTTAAACATTCAGAAACGCGAATATTTTCCCCTTACATTACACAAGAGCTCTGATATAAATGATACAGGTCAACTGGCAATATTCTTTCGCGGCCTGGATGAGGACCTTGGACCCCCAATAAAAGAAAACAAACTTTAAAATTGCACATACAGTACAGTATATATGCCCATATGCCCATTCGAAATATATATTAGGAACCGATTTCGACTTATTGTGGCATTAAATCTCCTAACGTTGCACGGAGAATTTATACTTGTTTTATTAATGTCCTTTATTTTGAAAACTTCAGTTCTCATATGCCTATTCTCAATTTTGCTAAGTTTGATAGATAACATGTTAATTTTCTCTGCAACTATGCACTGCCGTTCCTTCTTTTATAGTTTATGTTTATGATAGCTGAGCAAGATATATGGCGTCAAGTGAAATGATAATGCATTATTAGTATTTTGGATGTATGAAAACAAGCATTTCATTAATTCTACGTTCTCAAGTATGTACTGTACACTTTCCAGTACGCCACTGGTCGCGCCGGCTATGTTGACTCCGTCTCGGAGTGACGTTCTTCTATTACAATGCTGGCCAGTATCGTTTTCTCGATTCGGCGCGCCATAAATTTTGCCGACCACTAGTGTAAATGATTTCTATGTTCTGGTGGTTACATTTTAATACAAGATACTGGAATATACTTTACTTCATCAACACAACGCAAAGACTCTTCTGCATATGTGATAAACGCAGCAAAAATTGTATTAAAGCAAGTTAACATATCTTTAGGAATCATGTGATTATGGTTAATAAAGTATCAACGTTATTTTCGCGAATTATAGCTAAATTATCTTATTTTACGAAAAACTCGAAATTTCAGCGACATCAATAGAAATAGAAGTTTTAAATCTTGTTTCAAATTTTATGTACGATAACAAAAGACAAATAAAGAAACAAAATCTAGTTTTACAAAGACTTACTTACGGAGATAATATGACATCTTAATCGCAGAAATATCACTCTTTGCCTGCTTACGTAAAGCGAACCAAAGACAATCCTTCAAACTTGAACTCATTACCAAAATCGCAACGTTATTGCTGATAGCGTTGTACTTAGAAGCATCTACCAATCGACTCATGTTTGTTGGTTTTAAAAATTACTGAATAAATAGTAAAATGAATGTTATATCTTCCTGTTATATTGGCGAATTAGAAAAGAAATGATTTTATTTTGCATAATGTTGGTACTTTGTTTGTAACCAAAATTGAAAAGTGTATGAAGTTAAAAGTCTTCATTAACACTGCATTATTGTGTTAAACGAAACACCGGCGCTGCAACTGATGATACATGAGATGAAATGATAAATTAGAAAAATATGTTTTTAAGGAAGCAAATGTTCCTGGCCTAAGTTTAAGGTGCCTCCCCGAAATTGTTCATTTACGAGAACTGGGGAAAACCTGTAAAATACCTCAGCCAGGGAATACGGCCCTGGCAGGAATTCAACCTTCCGCTCACGAGTCCGCGCCTTAACGACCTCTGCCACCCGTTGCGGCTTTGTTTTATGTCGATTTTAATAATTACAAAATAATAATTTCACTTGTATATTATTTCCTAACAGTAAAGCATGCATAAGATTATTCTTATGCTTCTAGATTGTTATATTGGCATCCTTAGGCAGTATATCAATATCATAAACCAATGGAAAGATGTTAACATTGTCTGCTTGCTCTCGTTCTTTCGGTGGTTTAGTTTAGTAATGCAGGTTCTAATATGATTTATTAATGCTATTTGTAAACATATTGTATTATATTGTTCTAACCATTCAAATTCCATTATAAATAGTATTATAACTCAGTGTCACAACATATTCTCTATTATTTGATACAAAATATAATATTTTCTGATATTAAATAAATAAAAATCTCTCAGGAATTGATATGTTCATTATTATGTTAGGTATATTGATGGCTTAAATATCCAATAATAACTTTTAGTTAAAAATTCTTGAATATAGTTACGTCACGCTTGTTGGCTATTGTCATCTGACGAGGCGTGCTGCAATAATGGGTAGGGTCATTGCAGTGCTATAAATCTACGACAAACATGCGCGTTACGTTCTGAAAAATCCACCAAGTCAGATGTGTTGTCACTGCCGACGATTTGCACAACAGGTGTTCTCTGCTACGAGATAACCATAGAAATCTGCAGCGTATAACATACTCTGATCCTTGGCTATGGTCAGGCAGGGCACTGTAGATCAGACGGTAAGAGATCGGCATGGCAAGCCGAAGAAGCTCTGTGCTTGGGGTCCCCGCCTTGACCCCAACTGACTCGTTTTTTTTTTTTTTCTTCCCCAGGTTTACCTCATAAATGACAAATGCCGAGGAGGTACGCTAAACTTAGGCCTGGAACTCTTCCTTTCTTTAAAAAATTTTTTTTCAGTTTATCATTTCATCTCATGTATCGTCAATGTTCACCGCCTGTAACGCCTCAGTAGTTAAAACGGGCGTTAAAGACTATTAAAAAAATTGTTGCAGGTGTGACTGCAGTGTGCGGCTATAGCAGCCTAGATGCTCAGTGAAACTGTGTATATGATGCTTTATAACTGATTGCTTTTATTCACCGATAACTCTCTATACCCCTTTCCTAAACCCTTTAGTGATGGTCTCGTTTTCGTAAATTGCTACTCTTTGTAAAGCACATCACTTAAACCCCAATTTGAAATTCAGTATTTCCTATGTAAAGGTTGCATGTTTTACGAATAGAGAATTTCTAGTAATAGTAAAAAACACAAGTAGTTCCGATACGGGGTTAGTGTTAGGTATGGCAATTTAGCAACGTTCCGAGTTAGCATCATTCCATATCTGGTCCTGGAAAATACCTGTAATTTATTTGCTAAATTGCCTCGGACGGAGATTTAATATTATTCTCAACATTACTCATATGATGGAAAATCTCTCGTACATTGTTAAGTAAACAAAAAATAAACAAAGACATAAAAATAAAGCATTTCGAATTAGCTACATCGAGTACCACAAAGGCAATGAACACTTTTTTGTTTTCGGAAATGCTAAATGTCAAATCCGTAGTTAAATCACGCATAATTGTAGCTTCATAAAATGCTGTAGATAAAATAACAACGGAACCGTAACAATATACAGGATAATCTAAAATAATTTTACTTCCTTACTTTACTTTTCGTATCAAGTGGTTAGAACATTGGCACAGTAAGCCGAAGCTCCATAGTTTGAGTCCAGGCCATTACCTGGAATTCCTTTTATATGAACTTTACAAATAGATTATCTAAAACTGTTTGTAATGCTATAGAAGCGAGATATTCCAGCATTCTACAGCGAGCAACGTTCCGAGTTAGCATCATTCCATATCTGGTCCTGGAAAATACCTGTAATTTATTTGCTAAATTGCCTCGGACGGAGATTTAATATTATTCTCAACATTACTCATATGATGGAAAATCTCTCGTACATTGTTAAGTAAACAAAAAATAAACAAAGACATAAAAATAAAGCATTTCGAATTAGCTACATCGAGTACCACAAAGGCAATGAACACTTTTTTGTTTTCGGAAATGCTAAATGTCAAATCCGTAGTTAAATCACGCATAATTGTAGCTTCATAAAATGCTGTAGATAAAATAACAACGGAACCGTAACAATAAACAGGATAACCTAAAATTATTTTACTTCCTTACTTTACTTTTCGTATCAAGTGGTTAGAACATTGGCACAGTAAGCCGAAGCTCCATAGTTTGAGTCCAGGCCATTACCTGGAATTCCTTTTATATGAACTTTACAAATAGATTATGTAAAACTGTTTGTAATGCTATAGAAGCGAGTTATTCCAGCATTCTACAGCGAGGCTATTTGCGTTACGGCGGAGTATCACAACCGGAAAAAAGGAGATAGAATCGCCGCGTGTAAAACTAGTTTACAATTATTTACTGAAAACATTAAATATTACTATATTTAAAATTGATAATGATGATGATGATGATGATGATAATAATAATAATAATAATAATAATAATAATAATAATAATAATAATAATAATAATAATAATAATAAACAACACTAACTTGAGTTATAAGAGATGTTGAAAATGATGGCCCTCAGCGGCAATACATTGCTGGCATCTCCATAAGACATCCCTGTATTGCATTTAAGAACACGCCGATTCTTTGGAACATGTTTCTTGTCATTGAAAGATCATATCTCTCGTTACTTTTTAATAAGTTTGCGAAAAGTTGCATTCCTGGAAAACGATTGCCAGGATATTTTATTGCAAATCGCATTACCACTTTTCTGCAAGCATCCTTTTTAGATATATCGTGTATGTAAAAAAAAAAAAAAAAAAACATTCTTAAAGACTGTATGATTATAATGATAACTACGAAACTAAGGGCAATTAAGTACACAATTTACACACATGAAAGCACCGAATAACACACGAACGCACAACCGCTCGATAACAAAGCCTCCCTCAAACTAACTACCTACAAGTTGTCAGCTGTAATGTATGCATTCTCTAGTTACTTCCATATATGTTCTTGCATCTGTAGGTAATACTTCAAATCTAATTCATTTCCAATTGGTTTGTTTCTACTATAAACAAAACAGCTACAGCGTTCAGTTTCGCAACTTTAATAATAATAATAATAATAATAATAATAATAATACTTTATAAACATTTATCACTGCTTCTTTGTTTACTTTGTTTCTTAATATACCCAAAATCATTTAATGTAACTAGCTAAATTCGTTGCGTTTAATTTCTATATACTAACATTTCTCTTATGTAATATCATTACTCAAAGTGAAGATTTATAAATATTTTGGATCGACTATAAATATAAATAATAACATAAAGGAAACGATAAATGAAAGGATAATAATGGGACTATGACATATCTAATAAAATATTTACTGAAAGTAAATTTATATCTTAAAACATCAAATCTAAGATGTTATTAATGAAGTAAATTATCCAACAGTGACCTATGCTAGGGAAATATTATTTGAAAAAAAAAAATAGTTTTCGAATGAACAACATACGAAAAAATATTTGACCTAACGGTATATTAGAAGTAAGAAATAGATGACATTTAGAAAATCAGATTAAATAATATAATAAATCCAATTAAAAACTAAATGGTTATGATGGTTTGGTTATATATACTGTTATAGCAGAAGAGATTAGTAGTAAAAATAAGTGGAAACAGCAGTAGCCGAAGTTACAAAATATATTGAAGGATATAATATAGTAGTTAATTGACTGCCATGAGTACAGACCAGAAGAGAAGGGTAGAAAGCTCTAAAAAATCTAAAACTTCAATAATTAACTTGTAGTACTTGTAATAATACATCTATAATAATCCACTTGTTCTATGACAGTCTGTCATCTGGTGTAAACCTATAATAACTTGATTCAGTTAGACGTAGTCGCCCTATGTGTAGGAACATTTACCCCTGTGTAAAACGAGACGCCGAATGCCTCTGGGATAAGTTCCTGAGTTGCCACTGCGCGTCTTCGTCCTTTGTGGACAGTTTGCCTTGAGGGAAAATACCAGAGCTGTAAGGTGGTTGCACCAGCTCTTTCCAACTGAATTGTTGCAGGTTGGAGCGGACAACTGTGGCAGTGCAAAATGTCACCGTCCGAGAGCGTTTTGACTTGATCATCATCAGCGTTTCGGTACTGCACACGGCAGTCACAGCTGCTCCTCTTTACAGACACTTTAGCAGAATATTTATCGAAAAAGAACGTCGCCACTACCTTCAATTGTGACGATTGAATGGTATCTATATTGGAATCAATAGTGCTCAAATAATATACTATTACGTGGTGCGTTCAGGTCGACTATGATGTCCAGTGTACTACTTTCTGTTGGAAAAAAATCGCCAGGATCACCCACACATTTCTACAACCCGTTTGCTGGTTTTTAGAGGACTGTCTCTTACATTATTTTATTATTTATTATAATTTTATTGTTAATAGTTGTGAATACTTGAAACGTATTATCTACTATGATAACATATACATATTTGTCTATAATTTACATTAATTTGGTGTATATATACAATTTTTGTATTTTATGTTATATCTTATCACCAGCAAACATCTTACCGCCTGTGGTGCCTCAGTAGTAAAAACGGGCGTTAAACACTACTCAAAAAAAAAAAAAAAAAAAAAAAAACCCAGCAAACATGCTTTAAAATATTAAGTATTATTAATGTCTATATAAAACATTAAGTTAGATACACAGGGCTTCTTTACTAAGTCCTGAGTTAGTACTTGCAGACGATTTCTGTTCTTTAACTGTTCATATTATTTTTATTTATATTTCTTTAACTCGTCTTAGAATGTCTTGATTTAATAATACACTCAAGAAGTTCGTTCGTATATCTCTGTCGAACCCACAAATGAGAAAGTGACGTAATAACTTAAATTCTCGATGTTTTTCGGTTCTGGGTAAAGTACAATCCTACCAAAAAAAAAAAAAAAAAATCTAAAACAATAAAACTTAATTAAATGACTACAAGTAGCTGAAAGTAATGTTCATTATGTTATAATTTTATGTGCGCATTAGACGCTGCCGTTTTTATAGCCACGTTTGTTGCAATGAACGGTTATATAAAATAAACGGAATTTTTAAAAGGATATTGGATGTGAATTGCCAAGAGCGAGCCTACAGCAAAACCCAGTTCCTTTGCACGAGACCGCTTAGGGTAAGCGTTAGAACAGTGGCACTGTTAGCCCGAAGCAACGATCGAACCCATGGTCCTCTAATTGCTCGCAGTAACGCATGTAATGGTAAGACCTTGGTCGCTTGTTACTACGGGTGACGATACAATTCCAGGAGATCGATACAAGGAAAGCATTGCTCGTATGGTAACTTTCATTTTATGTTCTCCCAACAGAATTGTCCACTCCAAGGTCAGGGGTTGCTGAAGAGCGTGACATGTCCGTTAATATTACGGCATCGTAAACATTTCTAATCCTGGAAGTTTTACGATAATAGTGTGTGCATTAGACACATTTGCTATCTTTTTCTACCCAGCTAGTTCCAACAAACACATTGTTTTTTCTCATATGGTTTTATTTTGTTTTATTTTATTCTTCCTCTCTTTTCACCAGTGAGTAACATACCCACCTATTTTGGTTTGCATGGTACTTTCCTCTAAGCCGGTCGAACGGAATATGCAAGGCAATAGGACGCCACAATCATAGTGGGCCTTACTAAGATAAAGCCTATGAAAGTAATTCCCTTCAACAAGTAAATAGCAGGCACTAATTCAGATCTTCTTTCTTTGAACTAGAAAGAGATTAAAATGCAAACAGCTCCTTTTGAAAAGTCAATCATAAAGCTGGGCTAATTAGAAGCTAAAAGAATTTTATGCACAAAAGTATACATAAATGATGACATCACGACACATAATTATAACACAACTATAACAGAGGAAAGACGGAAGCACTGTGTTACAAGTTTAAACTTAACATTACTTTCCTCATTGTCTAAACCTAACCTAACCATTATTTGTAAATCCCAAAATCCGCCACTTTACTTAAACCTGGTTTCTCTAAATTGAAACTTTATACGCTTAGCTCAACGTTCACAAAATCCTTTTAAACTTATTTTTCTGCTCTACAAACCACTCCTTCAGAGGACTTATCGCTACTCTATTCGATAAACTTTGAAACTTTTAGCTTTGGAAATAGACAACAGTCTGAAGGGGTTAAATTGGTGAACCTCGATCAAGTCAAAGCAAACTTCAATAATTTTATGCATTGAAAACTTGTGAGTTGGTGCATTTTCTTACAAAGAAACACACCTTTGGAAAATTTTCAAGGCGTTTTTCCAAAAATGTTTTCTGAAATGTGGTTAGAATGCAGAATAGCACGACACCGTCAGAATTAAGTAATATGTTGTTATACTTTATTGTCTGTTCCTTCCACTTCCAAAAATAACCAGATGCGATAACCTTCACTGCCGATTTTTGGACACCCAAGTTCTTTTGAGCGGGGCAAAGCATCATGTTTCCATTCCTTGGGTGGTTATTTTGTTTCTGGATCATAATAATGGATCCATAGTTACACTACGGTCCAAAAGGTGCAAGAATTCTTCTCAAAATGACGACAAATCGATTTAGAAGTTGTCACTATGATTGGGCATTTAGGTTTTATGGGATCCAGGGATTTTTCTCATACACGATGTCAAAACCGAGTTCGCAAGAGATGTTCAGAGTTTCTGCAAAAGTGAAGCCCATTTCATCATATGATGCAAGGTATCAACTTCAACTTTTTCGGGAATGGACATAGATACCGGTCTTTCAACTTGATTTTTCACTAGCCTAGCTCGGGCATACTCAGCACTGAGTCTTGCAGTAAAAAAGGGGCGGCAAGTCGATCCAAAGGAATGGTGGTAAGAATTTGGAGAGTGCCTTCCTATGCTGTTACAAATATTTATTAACATAATCTTTGATAGCGAATGGTATCTAGCTGATAGTTATAATGTCCATTCCCTTACCATGCTGAAGTCAAATAACTGATGAGGCCGCTGGTATTTCAGAGGCTCGGCTGGGTCCCGGGGCCTTGTTCCTCCTCTCTCAATCCGCCGCGACTCGTGGCTTCTCTACTAGGTCCTCTCTTACGTCTCTCTCTCTCTGACCTCCTTTTTCACTCATTTGTAAACAGGATATTAACCGGAAATGGCGGTGTTAGCTTCGCACCCCTTCTTGTGAAAGGTTAAACCGTTTGTTCTTATTATTACCCTAGATGCTCAAGGCAAAAACGACGTCACTCAACCATCTATAACGTATTTTTTGGTGTAGGATGCTGATGTTTAAAAATGTGGCTAAATATTCCCGGAATAAGATTAACAAACGGGTTTATAGAGACTGTACCCATCCCGTTGTCTGTATATGACAAACAGGACGTGGTAGCGGCTTTGTTTTCAGCTAAGTCCGGGTTATTATGCAACATTGTAGCTATGCGTTCTTCCTGGATACTTTTCATTAGTATTTGCAATCATTCGAAAGAATACAAAATATTTATTCATAAACTACATTTAACTATTTTCTATAGGTCTGAGCATGTGCTAATATCCGTTCCTGCTCTCTTAAACTCGCAACCGAATAATTTATAGTGACGTAAGAAGGATAATGATCCTTTAATGTAAAGCATAAATGTCCTTGCTGGACAATTTGAAAAATAAATACTTTACCACTATACGATACTCAATTTTCTCAAAATGCAGAGTCTTCTCTGCTATATTTGTTTTAAAAAATCACAATATAAAATCAACTACATTTACGATCGCCAAAGTTGGAGAAACTATTTACAAAACAACATAATGGTGTCTTCGTAGCCTGTTGATGGTAAGAATCTCAGAAGAACTCGATCATCCTCATACAAAAATTATAGATTTATTTATTTTTTTCAGTTTTAAATTTACTTGATAAACGTCTAACTGTATTATACAGTATCATTTTATTTTTAGGTTGACAAACTTATGAAAACATAGTTATTTTACTTTTATGGTGTATAAAACCAATGAAATAATACTTAATATAAATTTATTTCCGAAATACATATTTTATATTGCGAACAAAAAACGAGCAATCATGGGACTATTCAAATATAAATCAAAATTATGTTCAAAACACCCAAGCTCTACAACATGTTTACACGTTAAACAAGAGGTTTGAGGAAACACGGTCGATAAGCGACTTCTGTCAGGGCAGCCTCGAGGTGCTCTTGCATGCTTTAGAAACTAACAGTCCTAGTAAATCGACACGAAGGGCGGGCGAGTAAGGCAACAAACAGAAGCAGTTTGGTAAGTATTCTCAAGGGGCTCAAGTTTGAAGCGTGAAGACTTAAGTGGGCACAACCAACCTGTGACCGAAATGGATCCACAGACACACACATTGATTTTGCTAAATGTGTCTTATCCGTGAAGATACCAGGTTTTAGGAGCCTGTTCTATGAATGTGTGAAACAATGTTTTTAAAGTGGAGACGTGAGCTACTTTGTTTGAATGTTAATTTGAATCGAGCATTTCTGACATCTTTCAGGCCTTGATGGTTTTAAATTATTTATTTTTTGAAAAAATGAATCTTTAATTTATGTACAGAAAGTTGATTTTGGTATTTATGAGCAGTTAAACGAATCAGTTACTTGCTTTATCGTTTACGGGTCGGTCCTGGTATTGTAACCATACTTGCCTATCTAAACCCAAGATCGCGGGTGCAATCCTGGCGAGGACTGATGAATATGTTTGGGCATAAAAATCCTAAGTATGGTTTTCTTCGGAAGGGAAGTAAAGCCGGGGTCCCGTGTCGTAGATTTACGGCACGAAAAAGAACCTCAAGCCTGAAAGAAGAGGCCTCTGAGCAAAAGTTGTCGGCCGTTTAACGCCCTGAATTGAATGAGACGCTGATGACCTCAGATGTTAAAGAATATCCATAAATAAACCAAATCAAATTATAGTTTACGAGTTCCTTTGCGTTTCCACCAATTACAGAGAGCAAGATACTTTAAACTGTGCTGATTACATTAGAAGCTACTTTTCTTTGACAATGAATGTGATGGGATGACGAAACCTGCCCAACATGTTATGTAGCCAGTAGAAGATCCAACCCTCCATCAAGCTCGACGAATTACAGCAGTGATCCTTTTCACTAGGGAGGCTCCAAATCGAGATAGATTTTCACTTAGGGCTCAAAGTCTTACGAGGAGATAGAGGAGCCTTATAACGACACCTGAGATCTTAGATTAAGTGACAGAATGAATGATTTGAGGGAAACGAACAATTAGTGTGGCGGTAATCACACTGTTAACTACTCATTTTGGTAATATTTTTAATTGAGAAATTTAATTAATAATATTCTTATCTTCAAATGTGAGGAATTCTTAACTATTGTATTGAAATATTTATTTAACCTAAGAGTTATCGTTGAGTTGAACCGGATCAGTAATGACATGAGTATACAAACACCTTCAACTAGCTCGTTTAAACCTGTGTCCAGTCGCCAAGCTCGGGAAATTGTTTATAACGTTGTGGCATTCCTAAAAAAGACAAAGAAGAATTGAGGGCTGCCTTATAACGTTATTGAATAAGCCAGTCTCGCGACAGAAGTTTCAAAGGCGATAACAACGCGAATTATAAAAGAAGGAAAATCGTAAATTTTGTCTACGGGATGTGTGCTATTTTCGACACCAAAAGGCAAATCTCCAAGAGCGGAAGAAGAAAATAGATACAGCTGGTTTTACAAAATCTACATTACCACGTTTGATATATATATATATATATATACTTTTTATACAGTACACACAGTGGTGCCTACTGTAGGCAAGTTAAATGTTGTGCTTAAGGAAAGAAGCATATTACATTGCAGCAATGAGTATCTTAGGATATTGCTAAGATAACTGGGATTTAAGTGGAAAAAATGTCAATCCAAAGGAAAATACTCATTGAGAAACCAGATATTGTAGCCTGGCGGGGGCGCTATCTCTGAGTCATTAAATTACAGAGCACAGGATAAGAACTTTGTTTATTTAGATGAGACATATTTGCCTTCGACCCATTCGTTTACGGCTTGCTGGCAACCTCCATAAGAAATTGGTGTTTTAGCACCTATTAGTAAAGTTCCTCAGTTAATTATAGGAGGTGAAGCTAAATGTATTAAAATGGATTACTTGTTTTTAAATCCCATCAAAAGACAGATGTCTATCACAATGATATGAGCTTTGCAAATTTTAATAAATTACTTTGTAATCAAATTATTTCAAATCTACCTTCCAATACAGTTTTAGTTATGGATACCCTTGTCCAGCTTCAGTAACTTCTAAACAGCTTACAAATATTGCTAAAGATTTCCACTTAGATCAAATATGCGGAAAGCTGAACCGCTCCTTCTAGTGAAAAAAATCCACACAGAAAAATTATAGACAAAAACCATCCGTGACAATTACATCCCTCCTTTGCGCCTCCCACCATACCATGCAGACCTTAATCCAATAGCATTAGTTTGGGCAGAGATCAAAGATGCGTTAAAAAGTACATTTCTGGAAATTCATTAGAAGAGATGCGAAATAAATTAATGGAGCTTTTCGAAAATTATACCGCACAAAAATGGTCAAAATGCTGCAAACATGGGCTTAAAATTGAAAAGGACTACTGGGGGGGGGGGGAGTAACTAATTGACGATGTCGTAGACAGCTTGATTATTACAGAAGATGCCATCAATAGTGACACGAATTCCGATATGGACATCGTGTTACATGTACTTTTCGAAACAAGGGGATGAGTTGCAAAGCCCAGTCCAGCCCAAGGGAGAAGGGTGAATAAGTCAACAATCTTTTACAAAATCCTGTAAAAATGAAAGTCCTTCCAGTAAATGGACACTTTAGTATGTCCTGATGTATGCTGAGATTGCCTACTTGTACCTTTCGTAGGAACCACAAAGTGGCTGTATGATATGCTACGCAATTCCTTTGCCACTAAATGTACGCAGCTTTTATACAAACAATGTTGAAAACAGAACACAAGCAATATTACAAAACGCAACCGAGATAACAAATGCCTCGGGGGATCTGTTCGGGGGAATTTCATCTAACCCAACACCTTTTTCAAAAAAAAATGAATACCCTTTAGCTCAATAACAAGAGTATACGGACATATTTCGTGTAAGAAAATACTCAAATGGATTCCCTGAATCATGCCTTAAAGTTGTCCGGTGTTTTTCCGACTCGCTTTTCAGAATATTTTGGGTCCAGTCTGGATTAGATTGGGTGCATGAAAAGCGATCAAAATAACAGATGAGGGCTGGAGAGAGAACATGTGCTTTGTATGGATACAAAGAAAACAGGCAACACATTCTAATGAACTGCACAAGTATCGATCAGTGAAGATTGACTGCAGTTGGAGGTAGTTTGCTAAATCGAATAGGTATAGGTTAGCATGTTGGCATCTGTTTGCACAGGAAGACAACTGGCCAAAGCTTATTTTTTTCTATGTAAAGGAGTAGAATTAAGATCATTTGTTGGAGTAAACGGGCTGTTTTAATATGAATGTGTGTATATGTACCTTAGGAAGAAAACGATTTTGTGTGTGTGCGCGCGCATTCTCGGTTTATGTGCTTTTTGTATTTGCTTTGAAGCGCAAAAGCTGTGTAATGAATAGCATGAAAGGTCAAAATATCCGTGCATGTTATTGCAAGTAATTGAATGCGCGTTGCATGTATTCCAACGTGTTTATTACAATTTATGGTTACTTAGGCAGATATTGTTACATAATTTACAAAATGATTTCAGACTGTTTGACTGAATACCCAAAAAACAATTGTTTGAGCGAATACACATTAAATTAGTTAAATGTACAATTTGCGTGCTCAGGAATTATAGTGTGGGGTTGTACTCACTGACCAGAAGACAAATGTATTTCGCGCGGTAAAGAGATTTGGTAAAATTTTTCGATAATTTCACTGTGATATTGGCTCTAATTGGTAAAAATTCAAATTTTGTTTCATTTAAATGATCGATTTCATAATGACGTCGCATTGCAATAGTCTATATAAGTGCCGGGCTTTGTTTCACATCTCGGCTATGAGTGCCGCAGCAGTGGCGCCAGAACTTCCATTGTTTCCTTACTCTTTACAAAATGCTGTAGTTGTCGTTCTTTTGAAAAAAATTAATGATGGAAAAACATTCTGACTGACATCATAATGCTAAAGTTTGCTTTAAATTCCTAAACTACCTCTTCCTAATTTCTGGAATGCCTTTATTAGTAAACGTTCAAAAATTTCGCTCGTTTCGTGAATTTTTCTTCTGTTAAAACCAGTGTGCTTATATTTAGGCACAATATCGTGAATTGCAATTCAAGAAGGAGACAAATTCTGAATAATTTTTGCATGCACGTGGCGAGCTGATTCACACCTAAAATAACGTTTATACACAAAAATCATTGCTTTAGAACCAACTTCCTAACTATCTTCGCGAATGAATGTATACTGCCGTGAGACGGGCAGGGAATATTTTCAAGATTCGAGGACTTGACGAGGGGAAGGGCGGAGCCGAAGTATAGGAGCCGCTGGCAGTAATCTGTATATGCATTTTACAAAATAGTTTATTCATTGTATTCATTGTATACATTGTAACCTACTTACAATAGAAAATTGAAGTTGCACAGCCTGAGCGAAAAGTTCGGTATACTTAAAATACTTTTTTGCACTATACTTATGAATATACTTACAAAATATGAATGAAAATAAACTTGTTATACATTTACGACGTCAATATAATTTATTCTGTGACATCTGCAGAGACTAACACTACGCCACGTTTACTCGTTCATTTTAATGAGCAATTTATACTTTTAGGAACAGCAGCTTTTAGAGCATTGTCAGACGAATATCGTCGCTGTCGCACTCTCTCCTAACAAAACCACACAATGCTTTATCTAGCGAGGTGAAGTCGAGGTTGCGTGAAAGCCAAGACAAGTTGCAGCTGAGTGTTCAATTCAACGATGTGGAAATTATCTTCGAGCTAGTCACAGATTATAACGCAAAGCGTGCCGATGCACCATCTTGTTGGAATCAAACAGTGCTCACGATGCCTGCTGTTTACAGCTGCGGACTGCGGAGGTATTTGTTGTGGTATATTTGTTGTTATTTTTAGGTTGTGATTGGGTTTGGATTCGTTGTGGATAAGAAGGTGATCGAATTTTATAAATGGATTGTTATCTCAGGGCTGATTGGTCGAACCTTCATTCAGTACCGCAATATAGTAATGAACATTTTTTGTGATACACCATGACAGGAAAAGGAGATAATAAACAGAAATATGACACTCGCAGTTACAATTTTCACAATGTATTAATACTTTTGCTTTTTTCTAACACTTCTCCCTTTCACTTCAGCACCAAGTGACAAACAAGTAACAAGTAATAAGTCTATTGCAACTACTTTTATTAATTCGCCTGTCCGTCGGTCAAGGCGCTATAAATATATTCAGCATGGCTTTCAAAACGTCACGTGATTTGCTCCCTGCACTTATCTTCCTATTGGTGGGCTTTTATGCTAATTTACTATCGTTTAATTCTCATAGGCTATCTTCTAAGTTTTATTTGGGGCCACCCACAGCAAAATCTTAAGTCTTAAGACGCTTGACATAAATATTAAAAGAGAGGTTTTATGATCCCATCTTAATATTTATTGCCTGAGTTTTCCATACACTGTTAACAAAAGAATTACTTGTACTTTAAAAAATCCTGAGATCGCGTTTCGTGCAATATCCGGTTGTTTTGCAAGTTCTAGTTGACCTGAAGTAACATTACAAAGAGACCCTCTTAACCAAACAGGTTATTGTGGGTGTCTTTTCGGGGATACCTTCCCTTTCAATGATATTTTGTCTTCTTTCCTATACTTGTAATAATATGTGTATACCATGTATCTATGACCCTTTTGATGAGTATATTATATATAAATATTATTTCTAAGCGGGTTTGGATCGATGCTAGACAATAATTGTCTAAGTACATAACCAGCTATTTAACATGATTTATCGATCATCACATGATTTGATTTATACCCGCCCACATCATCACAAGGGAATGACCAAGTTTATTAAAATGCAGTCAATGGCGCATTAATATGTAAAAAGAACTAACTCTGTTGCAAACGTTTGAAGGAACAAGGCACATGTAGTGAGGCACCTGTGCAAATCCCCATCTATTAGTTCTTTGAGTCACTGTGCGGAAATGTTGAATTTTTTCCTTGTAGTCCTGGCGCATACAACTCGGCGGCACACTTTCAGGTTAATTGAATAGGCTATTGAGCCACTGACTCGGCAACGGCAGCACAAGTTTCTGCCCTGCTGGAGGGTCTCCCGCTTTTAGCACTTCCCATACTGAAAGTTTTTCTCCCACTTGAACAAGGTACCTCTGCTTGGTGGCGTCTTACCAGAACGAGCTCTTTAAGATCCTGCAGGTTTTTCCAGTACGAGGCCGCTCGTAAACCTACAAGGAAGGCACAAATTTCTCTTTTAACTGGAAACACTCGTATCATGCATTCTTGAAATTAGCTGCTTTTCTATGCATATTGTGAATCATTCACCAGTAAATTTCGTAAATTTCATAAATAAGTCTTAATAATAGAAATGTTTTGCTCAAGCTCCGCGTAACACATACTAATGTTATAAGTAATCTGTATGCATTCTGCTCTGAGTAGCTTAACTGAAACAGTTGAACGATGAAGTTCTAGTGTCCCCCTGGGCTGTTAATGATCTGAATTATTTCCTAACCGATCTTACGAAATGAGTTTCTTATATCGGTAGCGGTTGTTAAATTTCGTATTCTACTGCCTCTGGCATTACTCAATGTCAGTTGGACTCGCTTAATTCACAGCTCAAAGAAATTATAGGAAGGAAAAAGAAAGTGCATACATAGCAACCTGCATGCTGTTCTAAGTCCGAAAGATTGGCAGAAGTTACAGTTACATAATATTTTCCACGACAACAGCACCCCATACAGTGGTAGTAAAGTCACGAACAAGCAATTTGTCAAATATTATTGGCTTGTTTCATCTCCAGTGTGTAATATGTCTTGAAAATGTCTCTCCCTACAAATAAAACAGAAATATAACGTGCAAATCCGATACACCACACATATATTTTTAAAATTTAAACAATTTTAATTTTGCATAAATGGAATATTTATTCTACAATCATAAATCTTGATTTCTACAACTTTTAAAGAGAACTCTATTCATACCAGTGTTTTCATTGCCTGGTAAACTGGATAATTTTTATTGTATTTGAACTTGGACAGATAAATTACTTTGGGCAATATCACAATTATTAATATTATAGCAATACAGCCTATTTTGTACTCCACGATAATTCGGTTACATTATTTTCTTTATTCTACAGTTCTATTACGTCCAAATCCAAACACTAACAAGAATCCAGATTTTCAGACAGTTATAAAAAACAAAAGATGCGATAACAATTAAGTCCTATTTAAATTTAAGCAACATAAGACAGGAGTGCCATTCTAAATTGTAAATGGGGTTTAAACCCCTCCCTCAATGTTTCAATTTACATACTTTTGTTTAAATTAAACTTATGTAAAGGAAGTTACTCAGAGTGGAAGGTTTTGAAATGAAAACTCTGCGTAATCATTTACCTGAATGCGTTTATTAACGGCTCTCATGCTCAGGGCCTTTGCAGCAAATAATGCTATTTTTGATATCTCTCGTACGAGTGTTTTGTTTACTTCACGGTAGTATTACAAATTACGTTTCTCCAACGAATGAAATTTTTAGCAGTGCCCCTGCTCACTGTGCGCCAGCCCAATCCATTTAAGGCCATAGGGGAGAATAGTGAAAAAGGGGTGAGTAAATAGAATCGATTGTTAAAGAGGGACAGAAGCTTTGTTTCAAAACGGGGAAAAATATAATTATTCTTGGCGTTCATTAAAATTGTTACATGAAAGATTCTATGCTGTGAAAATAAACTTTCCCTTAAGCAATTCTGTCTCTTTAATACATTCAATTTTATATGAATGCTCTTTAACATCTCAGGTCATCAGCGTCCCATTCAATTCTACACAAAACTGCTGCTGAAATCTGTGGATTCTTGCGAGAGCTTTCTAAGCGATCCTCGTGTCTCATAGCAGACGCATGGAAATGAAAATTAAATCTCCCGCTCAAAAAAAAAAAAAAAATAGAACTCTGTTCCAAACGTCAAAGGTAAATTTTGCTCAGGGGCCTCTTTTTTCAGGTTTGAGGTTCTTTATCGTGCCGTAAATGTACGACACGGGACCCACGGCTTTACTTCCCTTCCGAAGGAAGCCATACTTAAGATTTTACGCCCGAAAAAATCCATCGACCCTGGCCGAGTTTGAACCCGCGATCTTGGGTTTAGAAGGCAAGTATTGTTACCATTACACCACCAGGACCCCCAAATGGCACAGAGGTGTCCTGAAAATCATGCAGGGCCATATCGCACGCAAAAGGCCACATTTCTGTACAACACGTTCATGCACCGCCGTACATTTTTAAAAGAAAAAAATCCACTTCAATAGAAAGGGTATTTACTACTCTTAGCAAACTCACACGTGCATATATGTATATATTATATTTACTTGATCGCTCGCTAATTTATGCATATATACACTGCTAATATTTTGATTAAATAGCTGTCTTAATTTCATGTACTTTGCCGAGGAAAGGGCTGAGTTTTGGCCGGCTGTCTTCCTGTGTGAACAGATCCCAACATGCTAACCTATTTCTATTCGACTTAGCAAACTTAGCTCCCAGTAGCCAGCCTGCAGTGTTTGGTATCACGTTAGTCCATTAAATTGTGCTACCAGTTGTCTTTTCTCCACAAAAAGCACATGTTCTCTCTGTATTGTTTTAGTTGTCTTTCAAGCCCTTAATGTAATTCACGCTAGACATACTGTGTTTTGAGAACTCATGAAATACATATCTCCCTCACCCATGTGATTTGAGTTCTTTGCTAAACTAAGTGATATTTTCTCTCTCTACATTCGAACTCTGTATTCCGTTAATTAATATCCCTAAGCTTTTGTTTTACCCTTACATGGAAAGAGAAACAAGTGCACAAGTGAACATGGATGCTGTCAGAGGCACTATGCAAGAGGGGAGACTTAATATTTGGATTTTGAGATGGAAAATTAAAGTGAAAAGACGTAGATTAGACCTTACTATAGGAAGTACCCACTGTGATCAGATTTACCACATCCAATATAAAAATACAAATACACTTTGTTGTTAAGTTTGTGCTAAGTGGGATACTTTGGTAATCTGAACATGTCATGTAACTTAACCTTTGACTTGTACGAAAAAGTAGATATATTTGTAAGTTGTTTCACCTCAAGAATAATTATGTAATAAGTCACATTGAATAATGAACATTAATGTAAGAATATTACTCTATATAAACTGGTTTAGGGAGATAGTCACAGTTAAGTGTTGCTAAATTTAGTAACTTTAGCTCGCACTGAGAACAATAAAGCGAGGCAGCATCTGCTACTGATGGGGAAGACACCGTTTTCACTTAGCTGAGCGTGTAAAGCTCACTGGAATTAGACGTGATCATCGAAGTGATCATGCAAGTGCTTTCCTGTGCTCAGTCATTTCCAAGGCAACTAAGAAGATCACTTGGTATAATCTTTTGCTACACTCTGCCCAGTTCATGTTTCTAGTGTCCTCCATTTTCTGCTTATGAAGTTTTTCTCTACATCAGTTGTGTCAATCTTTCTTTTATATTATATTGTAGCTTTTAAAGGAATTCTTGAATGCCTTACAAACTTTAAAGTTTGTGTGACAAAGTTTTAAACTGCAGGATTGCTATGAGATTTTCTTTCATCACTTTCCTGAAACAAATAAATGCAATTAAGTGACATTTGATACGAGCATATACTATTAAGGGAGAAGTATTAAAACCTCATAGTAAGTACTGAAATTAGCATTAAGACATGCCTGTACACCCCTCTCTATATTACACCAGTGTAGAAAGTCTTGCAGTTCTACCATACTCCGGGGCTTATTGCTTAACGTTTTTCCATAAGCGTGATCCTCAGAAGAATTCTGTTGGAATAAGATCAGATGTCATTTTAAAATGATGCAATGTTCAAAAAAAAATATAATATTAGCCATGCTGACATAAGTTGCGACATGTGGCACCGGCCAGCTGAAAATTGCCATTATAAATTTTTTCGTCGTCCAACTGAACTTCTGGAAGATTTTCATGTAGATTGCAGTATTTAACACTACGTGGAGGGGGATAGGACCAATAATTTGACTCCATGAGGATTTTACTTGCTGAAATGCTCGATTTCTGGGAATTGGTGAATCCAAATAACTGGAACCATGCCTGTTGGGGAATAATGTGCAATACAGTATTCTCTGAAGTGCATTGACCGAACCAGTGATAACAATAATCGCGTCTCTTCTGTTTGACTGGAGGTTTCAATTCTTGCACAACAGTAACGTTTAGTTTTTCTCTCCAGCTTATTGACATATACTTGTGAAAATAGCTTATATTCTACCACTATATATAAACGACTGGGAAATATCTGCGATTTGTTTTTTACATCCTGTACCGCAGCTTTTGATGTCCTCCTTTGTGGGCATCAAATTATGTTCTCTTAATTGACAGTTTCCTCATCAAACACTAAATGGAATTTTTTCTAATAGTTTCAAAACGCCAAACTACGTAACAAACTGTCGTTTACACTTTTATAGCGCAGTTTTCTAGTATGTACATGCAATAAGTACGCAACGGTTCATATTATACTATACGTACTGTACTTCTTCTAACAGAAACATAGTCCGAAGCTAGACGAGGATAGCGAACAGAGAATTTTTACAAGGGCTAGAGAGTAACACCGCCTCTAATATAGTAGTGCTTATAAAGCGCGATTCTCTCGCTAAAGGTCCCGTACTATTACCTATAACCAGTGTCTGGGCCTCTAGCGAGAGAACTAGCCGATATAATCGTGTATTGAAAGTTCGTGCAGCTTGTGGAGTACATATAATGAGAAAGGTAATATAATTGGCACTTTCGGTAGACTGCTGCTGTAGTAACGAAAATAATTTTTACAACAAGGAGTGTTCTGAAGTTTGTAATATTAATATTATTATTAAATTAATTATATTGTATCATTATTACAATATTTTAGTGCAACATTCTTATGTTTTTGTGTTACAGTGGTGCTTGCATTCAAAATCAGGTAAGATTATAATTTAAAGAAAATGAATTAATGATGTTTTTGGTATGCTTTGTCCAGATGATACTGATATCGGTATTGATATTTAGTCAAACTAAAAAAAAAAAAATCATAAAAAAATATCATTTGCAGTATATATTTACGGCAAGAACCGAACACGTCCAAAAGTGACTAGAAAAATAAAATGTTAATATCATTCCAATATATTTTCTTTTCCAAACTTACTTAAAACAGGCACGTTTTGTACATTGTGTTGGGAAAGCCTCTGAGTCGTTTGAATAGTATAAGTATGGAATATTTAAAGCAGCGATTCTCAAAACTTTTTTGTTCACAACACACTATTTCGTAGATTTAGTTTCGGCGACACATTAACTTATAAGATAGCAACAATGCAAGGGTATTGCGCGCCCAAATTGCCTTCCGCAGTCAGCTATTCGTAGGTTTCCACTGGCAACGCCATTTCATCCGCGTTTTTATATGAGTTTGACACACGTTATACGCATTAGGTTTATTATTTTTTTTTTTAAATCTAACTTTAGTATGAATACGTGTTGGTTAAAAAAAGAAAAATTGAAAATGAGTCAGTAACATATGAACAAACACTATTCACAGGCAATACTAATATACTTATATGAGGACACATACTCATTTCCAGTTCATAGTAGCTTTCATTTACAATGAATGCTCAAACAAAAGGCATTCATTTCAATAAGTAGTCTAGATCTCTCACTTAACTGTTACTCTTTATTTCTGATAAGCTTAGTTGCTCTTCAAGAAATAGCAATGGAAAATAACAATGCTCTCTTAGAATATTTCGAATTTTATGTTGAACATAAGCTGCTAAAAGAAAAATAATATTACGGCATCCAGAAAGTAAGTCCCAAATCGCGCCTAGAGATGGCACCGCTAGTCGGATAGGAATGCGCATGCGCAGGAATAGAGAGGAAGTATGTGGTAATAATGCAGTAAAATTTCAGCCTTGTGACGGCCGTGGTTAACGCGCTGTGCTAGGATAAAATGGGTGCTCTGATATTGTCTCGCGCCAACTGCGAAGTTCATGCAGTCATCCGAGGTTTGCACGCTCAAAAGCAAAGTCCAGCAGAGATCCATCGCCAAATGTGTCAAGCTTCCGGGAGACAATTTCGTGCACAAGGGAGCGAGACATCTGGGGAATTGACAAGAGAGTTCTGAAATTGTGAAGCGCCGGTTCTGCTCAATTGCTTGCCGCACACTTTCCAACACTTCTGCTGTCACCAGAGACGGTCGGCCACTACGGTCGTCGTCGTGAATATTGGTTCGTCCTTCAGTGAACTGCCTGCACCATCGTCTTACCATAATGTCGTGTCCATACACTTGACACAATTGGCGATGGATCTCTGCTGGACTTTGCTTTTGAGCGAGCAAACCTCGGATGAATGCACGAACCTCGCAGTTGGCGGGAGACAATATCAGAGCAGCCATTTTCTCCTAGCACAGCGCGGTAACCACGGCCGTCACAAGGCTGAAACTTTACTGCATTATTCCCACATACTTCCTCTCTACTCCTGCGCATGCGCATTCCTATCCGACAAGTGGTTCCATCACCAGGCGCGATTGGGACTTACTTTCTGGATGGCCCTCGTATATTAGAAATATGGAGAATTCTTGAGATATTTATAAAAACAGAAATTCCAGAAACGTTTTTTGTTTGTGCAGAAGTCTGTTGGGAACATTTTGTAATCATTCATTACACGGAATTTAACCAATATAAGCCTACCAATATCTCATCTTGTAAAAAATGACAATTCCTCTGAGGTTACATTAACTGTAACTTTATATCAAGTTGTAACTCCCTTTTAACTACTGAGGCATTACAGGCGGTGAGCACCGATGGTACATGAGATGGAATGATAAACTGATAAAGGTTTTTTTTAAAGGAAGGAAGCGTTCCAGGACTAGATACCAGGTATCAAATACCTTCCTGACACTTGCCATTTTTGAGGATTGAGAAAAACTTGGAAAAAGCCTCAGCCAGGGAGGACGGTCCTGTTGAGAATCGAATCCCAGACCTCTCCCTCACGAGTCCGCGCCTAAATGACCTCGGCCATCCATGCGGTCGTAAACTGTAACCGCTGGTATTAATTGTTAATTACTCTTTTCGTATCACAATAGAACATTTTTAGCTTTCATAGATGCAGATGTATTTGCGAAAACGAAACATGCAAAGAACCGGAGTATAAAAGGAAGACGAAAAGGATAAAATCAGAGCAGTAATCGCAAACACAACAGCCAGGTTCTTAACCAAGGAATGTTTAATCATACACAATGCTATTAACATACGACAAGATCAGTTTTTCTTAGTTCTACTTCAAATTAACTTCTCACATCTTATACACGTCTCTAAAAACACTCCTTAAAGCTACTAAATTTCTGGTGAAATCATTCTGACTTCACAATCAAATACGATAAACAGAAAACCCGATTAATTATTAAATCATAATGAGCACAGTCTGTGTGTGCAAACAACGCCCACAATTAACGCAGAGATCTTAAGTACAACGACATGCCCTTTCGCTAATGAATCTCATTATCACCACGCGACATATTGATTAGCGAACTGAACCTGGGTCACACTGGCCTCCTTTATGTGAACCAGAAAATATTCCTGAACAATAGTTATCAAAACGTGTGCATTTTATGGAAATATTTGTACAATTAGTTAGCCCTCTTAACACTATAATTATACTGGACTTCGGTTCAGAATTCTTTTATGAGATTTTTATTATTGAGTTTTATATTCATTGCATGCTAAATTAAAAATAAAACAAAATATAACAGTTTTCCTCAATCAGGTGAGGTACTTTTTAGTACCTAAGTTTTCAAATAGAATTAAAGAATGTAATAGTTAAGATACTACGAAGATGACTGTTACGAAACAGACTTAAATTCACATTAGATATACAGTAAATATATGAAATAGAACAGAAATACAGCTGATGTAGAAGGAGATTTCAATGACGTTTGGACCCCACTGTACCAACAATACTTTCTTGTGCACAAACCACTTAACCTACTAAGGAAATTATTTACAATAGTAGTTTTGTATCAGTGACATCCGCCTAAATTTACACGTTGTTGTCGTGTTTTTTTTTTTTTTTTACCTTGCAACGAGTGTTTCATGTTGTCGAATAAGGCATAATTAGATGGAGCGAGTTCCGGTGAATATGGTGGGTGCAGCACAGCAACGAAACCCAGGAATGCCAACGTTGGGATGTTGGGCCGCCCATTGTCACTTTGGAGGAACACCCCTTCGACACTTCCCATTTAGTGGTTGATGAATCCACGTCTAAGCCATGCAAGGGCTCGCAATACACATGACTGTTCCTTGAGAAAGCCAGTCCATTAATTAAGCATAAACAATGGTGTGTGGTAGTGGCACCGTGACTCAGCATCAATCACCGGCTTCTCCAAAAAATTCGGATCTTCATTATGCATTTGCAATAGTCGACGATTGGCTTCAACACTTTTATCCTCTACGCCTATATCAAGAGCATCTTCCGCAGCTAAATGAGTAGGAATTTCTGCAGTTTTGACGTCTTCCTTCCACAAAAATCATATAGTTCCTCTTTGTCCATGATAGTCGCCTTCCATCATGACAGCGTCTTTCTCTATTTGACAACAAACTAACACTGACCTTTAGATTCATTCTTTGCTTACAACTGCCATCTAGCGTCTGCTGGTGGTTATCACCCTACGAATGGATTGTCATAGATTGTCCGACATTCTTAAAACACGACTATTGTAAATCATTTTCGAAAGCCCCCTCATATTTGTCCTCACTGAATAGTATGGGTTTGATTCCCAGCTGAGAATCCCCCGTTATATTTTTATATTGTTTTCAGTTGCTCTTAAATGCTTCTAATAGTAGCTTAAGTACGATAAACTAGGCTCACTTTTCACATTAACTTTATTCATAGTCTCGAAGGCTACATGGGACGCTAAAGATTTCCAAATCATATTTTTATATTAAATTCCATATATTCAACGAATATCTATTTGGTTTACATTTTCCAAATTACTTTTCCGCTTTCATCGTTCACTCTTTCTTTCATCTGCCCTCCTACTCATCACCTTCACATTCTTTTAATTTACGTAATATGCCCAGTAGAGTCATTTCTCTCTTAGCAAGTCTGGATCACGACAAGATAAAGAAAAAAAGATGAATCATTGAATTAATGTTCATATTCTCTCAGCATTGGAGTATAGACCAAAACCTGGCGTAATATGTGCTTTGATTAATGAGAATGTTCTTCAAGATGAACCATAAATTCAAATCCTGTTCCCACTAAATGTAAAGCTCGGGTTAAGAAAGATTTTCCATACTTTCTAAACGAAAAAGTTTTCTGAGTAATAATTAATAAAAAGAATGTTTCCTGAAGTCACTTTAAAATAATTATAATCACATTCAGGTTCTAAACTCTAAGACAGAGATGCTTTCTTTAAGTGGATAAACTGTAAAATATTCTTTTTATAAATAACAAGTATATACTTTTGAGTAAAGAGCGTTTGGTGCATATGAGGATAGCTTAACCTTATAAATTATATACCATAAAATTATATGTATATATACTTGGTCTATATATGTATATATAGCAGGTTAAGAAAAATGTGAGTTTGTGAAGACCGTTTAAAAGTGCATTATTCTTCGAATTTTAATACGAAACATCTATCGCATATGTGTAAAAATCCACAACTTCATAGATCATAAATCAGAAAAGATCAATGATAGACAATTCTAAATAAAAATATTTGAACAGATAGCAAACATTCTATAAATGTGTATGTGCATATTAGTAATATAATTTCATGAGGGACATAAATAAATACATTCATATTTATTTCATTTCTTCAGGAAACACGGCTGGAACAAAGTATAAAATATCATTAAATTTTTATGACATTAAATAGTATTGTATTGCCTGCTATATATATAAGAAAGATCAAAATAAAGTAACACTATTAACAATGTAACAAATTAACAGTAATAATAATAGCAGAAAAGGATAAAACACTAAGAGAAGTCACGCTTGTGATCGCAATATGTATATTCTGTCAGTCTTCTAACAGTATCTACCCCGCTTCCTTCCTCTCATTATATCGAGTGATGCAATATTCCCACAAGTGTCACCGGTGACACACATAAGTCTTTACTTTCTCTCCCACTACTTACGGAGGCTAGATGCTGATTTAATGTGAGCAAAATACGTGAATGGTATGATTCCGTTCTATTTACACTTTTGAAATGTTGTATAAAAGCTCATATCTTCTATGAGTATAACATACAATCAACACTGTTGCAACTTATAAATGTTCATTCTCCGGCATATTTCCCCTTAATGACTTCCAGCTGAAAGGGTCGCAAATGGATTGTAATTCCTTCTCGTCCGCGTTTTATTGCATCTTTACTGTGTCGCCCTACTCTCCCCTACAGTCACTTTCCCCACGTTCTATTATGTTTTCACATCCGATTTTGGCATTAAAATTTTCCATTATAACTAAGGTCGAGTTTTTTTTTTTAGTAGTGTTAAACGCCCGTTTTTACTACTGCGGCACCACCGACTGTGGACACTGATGGCACGTGAAATGAGAAAACCTGGAAAAAACCTCAATCAGGCAGGATGGTCCTGCGGGAATCGAACCCCAGACCTCCAGCTCACGAGTCCGCGCCTTAATGATCTCGGCCATCAGCTGGGATTGACATATTGGGTCGCCGCTGGCTGCCTATATAAAACTAATACACATAATTCGATCTCACTTAATTGGCAATATACAGCAATAGCTCCATTAATTTAATGTTAAGCCTGTAAATGCCAATTTCACACTGTTCTTTAAAATACTATGCTACCTCCAGGATATCTCGCTAGGACCCTTATTTTAATAGTCCCTTGAAGTCAATAATATTTACCCTTTCACCTTCTTATAGCCAAGTTTCTATCAGTCTCATAACGTGTACACTATTTACAAAGTCTATGAACCTATCGATCGGAATGTTTTTCTTCAGACCTTCAATATTCCACAGGCCAACCGTCAGGTGGGCAGCGTTTCCTTACTGTTTCCTCTAGTGTTCCCTCCTAAACCCAAGATCGCGGGTTCGAACCCGGCCAGGACCAATGGATTTTTTCGGGGTAAAAATCGTAAGTATGGCTTCCTTCGGAAGGGAAGTAAAGCCGTGGGTCCCGTGTCGTACATTTACGGCACGTAAAGAACCTCAAGCCTGAAAGAGAGGCCTCTGAGCAAAATTTGTCGGCCGTTTCAGGCCCTGAGTTGAATGGGACGCTGATGACCTCAGATGTTAAAGAGCGTCCATAAATAAAAACAATAAAAAAAAATCTAGTGTTCCTTGCAGTTTATCATTGTTGTTTCCTGCCGTGCTGGATCCGATTGCAGATGTTCTTCGCACGAATTTCTGATCTCTACCATGGCTCCTCCATTGTTTGTCTCCCAGCTGTTCTCTACTTGCAGTTGGTTTACCTTCCGCTCTGTAGCGACTGTTTGCTGACTATCCAACCCCGTTATCGCCTTCCTGCTGAGATATTTAATAAATCGTATCCATCCTCTTTCTGCTTTTTAATTGGCCCTCGATGTACAGCTTATTAGATCGTATGACGCCATGACATCCCAGCCGCCAAGCCTCCAACATATGCCACACATCTTCTCAATCCTCTCCGATGGGGAAATCAGTGCCACGAAGATATCTGCTGTCTCTTATAACCTGTTCTTTAATGATATATGAGAGCAGTTTACAGAATATAAATCTGATATTACCCATTTTGCCTACCCGATGCGCCTTCTCGACGATCCCGTTTGGTAGCTGTATACCTAATTGCAACTTCACTACTATTTTATCTTCTGTTTCTTGCTAGTTCTCGTTGTGAGCTTCGGGCGCGTGGTTCAATTTGGTCTCCAGCATTTCACGCCGTGCCTTTAGTACTCAGATGCCTTCTCAAAGGCTTCCACTACCGAATTAATCTTCAGAATTAGATGCTCATTTTTTTCTCGTTCACTGGAAAACCTTTTTTAGCCTTCTCCTTCAACTCCAGTTTCTCCAAAACTCTTTCCAACGTAGCCATTGTTAACATCTGCTGCTAACTGCGGAGCACTCGGGGGGGGGGGGGGGGGAGACAAGTCTGCACTCAACCATGGTCAGGTTGAGAGAAGCAAAACAACAAGAAGCAAACGTGTTCTTTCATTTAAAAGATTTTATTTCTTTATTAATTTCATAAGTATAGCTCTAAGGTCTATTATTGTTACGTACAAGTTTCTGGGCTTCATAAATGTGACTTCAAATTATTTATTCTTTTAAAGTTTACGTAAATTTGACAAATAATATTAAAAGCAATATTTTTAGTAAATATTTTAAAATAAATACAGAGAGTAACAAAATTAATTAATGCAACGAACTTCTACTTTCCCACAAATACGTAGTTATTAATTGCATTGTTTTTATGATTGCATCGCCAATTTTAATCAGCAATCATATAACATATTTTTATAATTAAAGTGCTAAGTTGCTAGCACTTCTTCAATTGAAAAGTAACAGACTACACAGAGTTAAACGTTAAAAACGATTCTACTAATACATTTGTAAAATGTTGATGAGGCCCTTGTATCCTTCAACTGTGAGGTGACAAATGACTTTGCTGCAAATCACACCCAGCGCCAATTTGATAGTCGTTCTTTTTTTTTTTAATGGTGTTTAACGCCCGTTTTTACTACTGAGGCACCACAGGCAATGAACACTGATGATACATGAGATGAAATGATAATTTGGCAAAGAGTTTTTTTTTTTTTTTTTTTAAAGGAAGGAAACGTTCCAGGTCTAAGTTTAGGGTACTCCCCCGGCATTTGCCATTTATGAGGACTGAGGAACTGGAAAAAACCTCAGTCAGGGAGGACGGTCCTAGCGGGATTCGAACCCCAGACCACTCGCTCACGAGTACGCGCCTTAACGACCTCGACCACCCGTGGCGGTGTAGTCGTTCCTGGTGAACCAAGGTAACCATATTTGTCTCGTAGATCCAAGATCAGGGTTCAATCCCGGGAGGAACAATGGATTCTTTAGGGCATAAAATACAAAGTAAGCTTCCTTCGGAAGGGAAGTAAAATCGTTGGTCCCGTATCATAGATTTACAGTATGTAAAAGAACCTTAAGCCAGAAAGAAAAGGCCTCTGAGCAAAATTTATCGGCCGTTTCACAACCTGAGTTGAGTGTGAGGCTGATGACGAGGTGTTAAAGAACGTCCGTAAACAAACCAAATACCACTACCAATGCTTGCGACTTACAGGCATGCAAAGTGAAACTGGACATATGAACTCATATGCTTGCTGTCAGGTATTCTATCAGCTCCCTAGATTTTCTCATACTCTGTACTAAAGCGCTTAGGTATTTACATGAAATGGTCAATGCTTAGCAAGTTTAAGCACATGTGACAATTGTTCTGTCATAATTAAATTCTAAAACTGTCATTAACCCTCAAAATGATTTCCATAGCAGAATATTTATTGTAGAAGCTACTAAAACGATATTTTATAGGTTAATGTCGGAATTATGTAGCAGGTGAAAAGACTGTCCTCATGTAGGCAACTTTAGAAATTAGAGACTATTACTCACAGACCATCAAGTCATTTAACACCGCAAGTGGATTACGAAGAACACGTATATAGAATACCCCAAATCGGATCAATTACTACGATATAGGATTTGCAAGCTTTTAGTGGATGAAATGAGGTTTTCCTTTGGTAGGTGAAATTAGCAACTGAAATGGTTAATTAAGCTTTAATGTTGGAGGTAAACTGCAGTTGGCACGGAATGTAAAAAAGCAATGGAACTCTATGCATCTCTTACATGAAATAGACACGTGGTTATAGATTCGCTTTTTCAAGCCAGACACTATTCTGGAAGTGCACGCTCCTGTGTTGACTTCATACTTTATTAAACCATGTGGGAATGTATATTTCATTAAAGCAAAGCCACTTCTCCAAACATAAAATATTCAGCCACCAGCATAGATGAAGTGTTGTGTGTGTTCACTATTGAAGATGTTCTAGGTAAACAAAGTAACAGCTTCAGGTATAATCGATTATCTAAATTATTCTATTGGCATGTTTCGCAAACCTTGGCATTAATAAAACCATTAAATATTTTGTAACATTTTATCGATGTGACATTACGACATATCAGAAGGCACAACCGTGGGATAAAACGAATTTTAGGATTTCGCAGATATATTTTGCCTCGTTAGACTATCTGCTTCCACTTAATTATTGATAGTGGTGGCACATCTATTAAGAAAACATTCTTTTAACTGTAGCTCGTTAAATTAGCCCCAGAGATTGTATCGCATTATATTACCACTTGGGACATATTATTATAGAAACATGTCTTAATATATTATAAGTACATTTATAGTATATTATTAAAGATAATACATAACTTATTCTTTAAAATTAAAACACTTTATTTTTCAACATACTTCCTTCTTTAGTTCAGTATTACTTATCAAATGTTTTATTTCATATTAATAAACCGCCACGGGTGGCTGAGATCGCTAAGATTGGACTCATGAGCGGGGAGGTCTTGGGTTCGAATCCCGCCAAGACCGTCCTCCATGACTGAGGTTTTTTACAGTTTTTCCTCAGTTATCATAAATAACAAATGCCAGGGAAGTACTCTAAATTTAGGCCTGGAACGTTTCCTTCCTAAAAAAATCCTTTTCCAATATATCATTTTATTTCATTTTTTGTTTTGTTTATTCATGAACGCTCTTTAACAGCTCAGGTCATCAGCGTCCCATTCAAATCGGGGGGTGAAGTGGCCGACAAATTTTGCTCAGAGGCCTCTTCTTTCAGGCTTGCCGTAAATCTACGACATGGGACCCACGGCTTAATTTTCCTTCCAAAGGAAGCCATACTTTGGATTTTAATGCCCGAAAAAAATCCTTCGGTCCTGACCGGGATCGAACCCGCGATCTTCGGTTTAGGAGGCAAGTATAGTTACCACTACACCACCATACCGACAATTTCATCATCATCAGTGTCCATGGTCTGTGTCCTTCAGTAGAAAAAAGTGGCATTAAACACTATTCATTCATATTAATTATAACATACCTAAGCAAAAAATGAATTTATTTACGTCTTATATACATAATATTTTTTCATCATACTAGCCAATGTTACCATTGTAGAAATAAATTTCTGTTAATATTCTCAAAAAGATTTTGTGTTTCTTTGTGTACATAGACCTGGTCTGGACAAATTTATAGCACCTTGCATACCCTTAGATAAAACAACGTGAGCAGCTGGCAGAAACCATTTCAGATGCAGAAACCAACGCAAGAATTTGCTGACGCGGTGTTCACAATGCATCATTCATGTTCAAGTTGTGCCATAAACAAGAAATGTGTTTTTTTGGATCGTGTATTTTAATGGCTGAGCTGAAAAAGAACCTATCTAGAAATAAAACTACTTACGCTTGGATCATCGCCATGCTCGACTTTTATTTGCTAGATTTTACACACAAAATTAATTTTTAATATACGGCAATAATGTAACGTTTTGATGGACGCCATATATTTAAATTTGAAAACATTTACACTCAATCCTAGACATGTAAATTAGCCATCATGATATTGAAAAGCAAGTTTACAACCACTTACAACATTACATACACTCTCGAACTAACAATGTTCATGATCTTTGGTAATGTCTCACTTCGACTACTGTGATTTTCAGCTAACAGACATAAACTCCAACCTAATGCAATAACTACAGCGTGTTTGTAATATACGCATACATCACATCTGCGATGTGCGTTTGTTCAATCATATAACACCCTCTCTCTTGGTTCCGCCAGAAAGACCAAAGAAACATTAACTGTCTCACAATACTTTTAAAAATTATTCACATATCCTCTACATCTTCTCATTTTCAAAATATATCTTCCTTTCAAAAGCTTAACACACGCTCCTGAAACCCGCACGTACTATTATTACATTGTACCGAACACTACTTTACTTGTTATTGTTCACAGTGACCACTGCCCATTGTTACTGCTTGTACGTCATTGTTAATATTTATTGTTTTCTTATTATTACATTAATATTTTTCACGATTCATGTTTATGTATTAGCACACATTAATTTTTTCCCTTCATGTTTTACATAGATTTATATGCATACGAGTATTTTCTTGTTACTGTTTAAGTTATATTTATGATATTTCACAGATTTTTTCAATAGTGTTTAACGCCCGTTTTTACTGCTGATGCACCACAGGCGGTGGACACTGGTGATACATGAGATGAAAAGATATATCTGGAAAGTATTTTTAAGGAAGAAAAAGTGCAGGCCTAAGTTTAGGGTACCGGAATTTGGCATTGTCACAGATCCAAAGAGCACTCGCTTACTTTCTAATTTTTTTCTAAGCGAAAGGCTGTACACTAAGGACATATGATAATTACCTCTTGGTATTACAATAGGAATGCGTTACCATCCGAGGGTGCTATTGAAGCCGGCCTGAAGAGCAAAGATGAGCGCCCTTCCCACAACTTTTAGCTAACTGCCCATTTTTCACTTACCCTTAAAGATCGAGACATCTTGGGGCTCCAGTCCCGAGCGGCAGCGAAGAAAACCGACGGCAGTCTGACTTCAACAGGTATAGGTGGATAATTAGCTCAATGGCATGTTAGCCCAGATGGTTAGAGCGTCATGCTATCAATGTGAAGATAGTAAGTTCATTCTCTCATGGCCCAACGTTGTTGTAGTGTTTTTTTTTTTTTCCTCTGTTGGAGTCAAAGAAGATTTGTCACCATTACAATGATTTACCCACTTGCATAGTAGCGCACCGTCCTTATCAATTTATTTTTACGAAAAGGAGGCGAGCGTAGGCCGTCAGACCGTAGCCCGCCGCAGCAAACCACTGGTTCCACAAGTTTCTAGGATTTACCATATATATATATATATATATATATATATATATACGAATTAATTGTGAATTCCAATAAGAAAATTCGTGGTAAAAGTGGTAATGAAGTTGGAACTTTCCTGAAAAAACCAGTTTTGTAATAAGAACCAACATATGGCAGAGCAACATTTACTCTGTCACATGTTATAAGTGGATACGTTTTTCATTTTGATTGCGGCTCCAGTCCCACTTTCGTCGCTGCCGTTCGGGACTGGAGCCCCAAGACGACTCGATTATTAACGGTAAATAATTTTTTCTACATCAAGTTCTGTAATATTGTGTCGGCTTGTATAAGCAGGGCTTTTTTGTTTTCACATACAATCAGATTCTAAGTGTTATGTAAATACCCTCAACACTGCTCTAATTAATCTATTTTTCTACCACATTGCCAAACCCCGTTATTAAGCCCCCCATAAGACACAAAATTGTCGCTGAAACTTAGTGTAATTATTGTTAGATTGGTAGAACGGAAGATACACCTAATGGTCGTAGCTCTGACAGAATAAATAAATTAATTTACTTTTTTTTTTCGTGTGGGTATAAATTCCTTAAAATTCAAATACGTCTTTGTATTGGAAGCCATATTATTACGTGTATTCTAAACGTTACTTTTACTTGCAAAAAATAACAAATAATACAATTCAGATATGATTGGATTCAAACTTCTGTAGTTCTAGTTTCTGTTAGACAACTACTTTTAACCGCTCGACCATCAATGTACGTCCGCCATGTGACGGATAATGAATGACAGTATAAAGATAAAGGCTACAAGATTGCGCGCAGAGACATGCCGCGAATTGAACATTGAGCTGAGAAGAACTTGAGCAGAATTAGAACAACAATATTAACGCTCTGGATACAACCTTAGTCTGTGTTCATACCACAGTTGCATTTTATATTGCCATATTTGCTAGAGAGAATAGGATCCAATTCTAGAAAAGAAGTGCAGAGAAAATAACAGCAACACAGATGCAAAACCCTTGTTGAGTTTGGAGTATATCGAAACAATCTCAGGTTAGCATATCTCGGATGAGAGTCACGTGTGAATATCTTTGTTATTCCTGTTCAAAGGGAACAGAAAGAAAGGCTTTTTGTGCACACACTCCACTGGGATAGATATTTGCATATATAACGTGTTTCAAGTTAGAGCTAAACGATGTTAAGAATACACGATGAGAGTATTACAGCTTTTCGCAGTGAAAATGAATGAACAGGGTAGCAACTGGCCTCTCCTCCCACTAGGTTTTTTGCGTACTTGACATAAAAATAAGTTATCATTATAGACTCCTATAGCTCTCGAACCTGATCTATCTGAGTTTTAATTGAAGTTCTGTTTTGTTATTCTTTGCAGCTTCATTCTGAATACATACCCTGGTAACTTCTTTTCTTTCTTGTCGGTCTCTAAATTTTTATTGCTCTTGTGGTCGGATAGAGTAGTTCACTTTCTTCGTTAGAACTTAGTTTCATTTATATTTATTTTTCTTCTGTAAGACTTACTCTGAGCCATTACTTTATAAAATGTTATTTGTATATTAGTTCTATTTTTATTTTTTATGGTTCTGAATATTCGTTTTCTTCGAAATTTATATTTTCCCCAAATATCAATCTCTCTAAACCGCAATTCCTAAGACAAGTACGAGGGTAGGCAGGTTCATAAGTTTCCGGTCTCGCCGATAAGAATTATCGCCTTCACAAAAGCCTTATCTGGTGTCACACCTTATCTGTTAAGTAAATAATTGCAGCTGTAACTTCCCTTCCGCTGTGTTCAGTTGATCAGATATAGTTCCATAAAGAAGGTCATGTGTAAAAGAACGTGATATGTTCAAAATGGAGCATCGAGCTGTTATTAAGTTCTTTACAAAAGAAAAACTTGCTCCAAATGAAATTAAACATTGGACGGTGTATATGGGGAAGCATCCCTCTCATAATCTTAGAGTAAAAAAAAAAATGGGCCAAAATGTTTCGAAAGCATTGAAGACGAAGAGCGTGCAGGTCGGCCCTTGGAGGTGCTCACTCCTGGAAACATCGCTCTTGTTGAAGGAGAAATTATGGAATACCGGCTGCTTAAGGTTACAGAAATAGCAACAAGGTTGGACCTTTCTAAAACAACAGTCCTTCGAATTATTCATGAAACATGGAACATTTAAACATGGATAAGGTTAGTGCAACATGGGTGCCTAAACTTCTTTCCTCAGTCCAAAAGCAGCAACGAGTCATCTGTTGTCAGGCATTTTTGTAGCTCTGCCGTGGCAACGAGAGAGAAGTTGTACAAACTATTGTTACAGGAGATGAAACTATGGTCCTCTACTATGATCCCTTGTCCAAAAGAGAATCAATGGAGGGGCGTAAATCTGGTGAAGCACCGCCTCTAAAGGCCAAGGTCACTCAGTCAACCAAGAAAATCATGACCACAATCTTTAGGGACTGTGAAGGAATACTCTTCATTGACTTCAAGGAGAGGAACACCACTGTAAATGGGGAGTACTATGCTGGCCTACTGCACAGACTACATGCTTCCATTAAAGAGAAAAGGCGAGGAAAGCTGAGTGGTGGTGTGCGCCTTCTTCACGACAACGCGTCTGTGCACGCAGCTCTTGTTGTAAAGGAAGCTGTGAAGAAATGTGGCTTCAAGGAGATCGACTATCCACCTTACAGCCCAGATCTAGCTCCTGGTGACTATTTCATCTTCTGAAAACTCAAGAAGGAACTTCGAGGAAGGAAAGTTCATTGTGACGAAGAGGTGATGGATGCTGTTTATGCCCATTTTGCAGACTAGACATCTGACTATTTGGAGGAGGGTATTGAAATGTTAATTCAAATATGTGAGAAGTGTATTGCAATAAAGGGTAACTATATTGAAAAGTTAAATATAGTTTTTGTTTTTATCATATCTAAAAAATAGTTAGACCGAAAACTTATGGACCTAACTTTACTTTGGGTCCAATATTGATGCAAAGACAGTTGTGGAACTTCCACTTATTAACCATATTAGTGAAAAAAAGAAAGTGACATAAAGAAGTTAAGAACGGCGATGTGTCTTGAGAAGAAACTCTAACATTTCATGTGCTGGGATTGCCAGAAGCTAATGCTGCGTCTGTGTATCTTGATGAAAACGCTTCTTATTAGATTATAATATGTCCTGCTCCTGTTATGTCTTTATTATTATTAATGAACAGAATTATACAATGATAAAACAGAACGAAAGATATAAATGCCTGAGATGTATAGCACAACAACCTTTAAATATCAACGGGTATTTCGCTTTTTCTCGAAAATCTTCATTAAAAACGATGAGAAAAAGTGTAGATATTTACTTTTGTGAAAAGTTGTTATTTTAGGGATAAGTATTTAGTTATAAAAATATGCAAAATACGCACAGTATATTTTATTTATATTCTTTTCTCTAAACACATGTTAGCTGTGTAGAACAGATAATAATGTGTTACATGAATGAAATAATTAAAAAAATATCTCTCCTGAATATTTCTATTTTTGTAGATGTCAAGTTTTGTGACCCCCCCCCTTTCAATTGCTGTAAGAAACTTTTCTGGCAACACTGTTTTCTCAGGTACCTCCAACGGGTGCATTTGACCAGAATATGTACCGATTCCTCATCCCCTCCACAAAATGGGCAGACTCATCTTCCAGAACTATCCGTCATTTTTTTTAACATCCAATCTCCTGTTTAAACCACTACCAGTTCTACCTAGAACGAGGATATATGCTTCTTTACCCCAGCTAAATTTGATTTGCCAACAACTAATTTTGTCCAGGATTTATAAAAGTGACAGATTAGCTCCGCCATGCTACAGGCTACAATGTTCATTTACGATGAGCATTATAGTGGCAAGTGTCCGAATGAAGTTCTTAGCCGACTACTGCGGTATATCAGAAACGGTATTTCTACTAATGCAAACCTTCTCAATGTCTACATGGGCATCTATTTTTCCTCAGTGTAAGAATAAGTGCATATATGCATTTTAGCACCTCTTTGATATTCCGTGACGGGACATAATTTCATGCCTTGCCAAGTTTGAAAACCAACGACCACAAATAGAGAAGTTGTAGTGCCTTCCACGTAGATAAAAGGTAATAAGGAAGATACAAAAATTTTCCCTATCACTTGAAGTAGTATATGTGCAGCATCCAGTCACTTACCGCACGGATACCCGAGGTCGTTAAGGCGCGGACTCGTGAGCGGGAGGTCTGGGTTCGAATACCGACAGGACCGTCCTCCCTTACTGAGGTTTTTTCCAGATTTTCCTCAGTCCTCATAAATGGCAAATACCGGAGAGGTACCATGAACTTAGGCCTGGAACGTTTCCTTCCTTAAAAAAAAAATCCTTTCCCATTTTATCGTTTCATCCCATGTATCATCAGTGTCACCGCCTGTGGTGCCTCAGTATTAACAACGGGCGTTAAACACCATTAAAAAATCCAGTCACTTTATGTCCAGTTTACTCAATTTTGTTAACAGCTCATGAAATTATTTTACATAGCAGGTCCATGTAACGTTCAAAAGTCTCTCAATGCATTGGTGAAGCTCTGAATGAGGTGAATAAAGGCAAAAACATTCTACAAATTATTATCTCTGAACGATCAATGGTCATGCAAGTGTAAAACAGCTACCAGGTAAAGAAAGTTAAATGCAGCTGTAAAATATCACTCTAAAGATTAATGGCATCTACGAGGTGTGATCAAAAAATGACGGCAACATTCGTTTTCTTAAAGATTCTTTATTTATTCATCAACATCAATTCTGTCCCCTTCAAAGTAATCGGGGGGGACGGATACAATACACTTGTGCCAGCGTTTTTTCCTATCTTGTAAGCACTTCTGGAACGCTTTTCGGTATACCCTTCAGCTCCTTCAGCGATTGTGTTTTAACCTCATCAATGGTGGCAAGATGTTCTCCTTTAATGGTTTTCTTCAGCCTCGGGAATAGAAAGAATTCGCAAGGGCCCATGTCCGGCGAATATGGTGACTGAGGCAACATGACAGTTTTGTTTTTTGCCAAAAAAAATCACGAACAAGCTGTGAGGTGAGAGCAGTAATCTAGGAAAAACTTTGCTGCCACACGTTTCATGCCAAAAACATCCGAAAAAATTGCTTGTCATGAACCAAATGATATACCGACTTCATCAGCAACCTCTCTGATAGTGAGAGATTCGGCGATTTTCTTCACTTCTTCGACGTTGACGGCGGTTATTGATGTGCTAGGACGGTAGTCATCTTCAACGTCTTCCGGCCCTCTTTGAAACGTCTGTACCACTCACTTGTCTTGCTCATAGCAGATACGCCAAAAACCTCAGTCAACATTTCCAATACTTTGTTGCACTTTACTTCATTATTCAAGCAAAATTTAATACAAATTCTATGATCCATCTTTTTCGAAAGTCACCGCCTGTGGTGCCTCAGTAGTGAAAACAGGCATTTAACACTACTCATTGATTTATTTATTTATGGACGCTCTTTAACATCTCAGGTCATCAGCGTCCTATTCAACACAGGGCGTGAAACGGCCGACAAATTTTGCTCAGAGGCCTCTCTTTCAGGCTTGAGGTTCTTTTTCGTGCCGTAAATGTACGACACGGAATCCACGGCTTTACTTCCCTTCCGAAGGAAGCCATACTTAGGATTTTTACGCCCCGAAAAAATCCATCGGTCTTGGCCGGGTTCGAACCCGCGATTTGGGTGTAGGAGGCAAGTATGGTAACCATTACACCACCAGGACCGACTTAACACTACTCATACACACACACACACACACACACACACACACACACACATATATATATATATATTTCGAAAGTAAAAAATCGCCGAGTACACCAAAACACATCTAACCTTTTCGACTGTCAACATTGAACGATAAACTAAACATTCAAAACAGCTGGAAACGCCAACGTTGGTAGCAACATGTGTACCAACAAGCTAAAAAAAAAAAAAATTAAAATCGGATTTATGAAGCTCGCGAAATAAAAAAAATTGCCGTTATTTTTTGATCACACCTCATATAAGCTAAGATACAGTGGAACTTGCTTTAGAATAACCTAGGACTTTCTCTGATTACTTGGCAATATCACGGAGATTCCTTGACCTGGTTTCTGGATTTTCTATTTGGAAAACGCACTCATTGATATGGTTAATGCTTTCCTTGGTAAACCGAGCGTGTTTGAGAGAAAGGGAAATAGCGTGGCCGCCTTTAGCTTATGTCTACCAGGCCCCTGACAACCAGCTAAAGACCTAGTAATTGATTGCATTATCAACCATCAGAGACCTTGCTGTAACGCACGCTGAACATACAAACCCTGCTATTTCGCCTTGGGTTACTCTTATTGGCGGTCAGTTGGTTTTTGTTTCACGTCTTTCTTAGATTTTCTCTACTTCATATAAAGAAGTAAGAGGAAAATACAGAGCGAAATAGAAACATAAAAGAACAACAATGTTAACCTGCAGGAGTATTTCGTGCTGTGAACTCTGACGCCACAGAAAGGGAGGAAAAGCTGGACGATTTCTGCAGAAGACGCAAATGCAAATACTGAAAATCTTATTGTACTATTAAGAAAGTGTGATGTCGTTTTTATAAATAAACATTACATTTTTTCTTATAAACATACTAACATGTATATTTATTATCTGCATTTTGAGAGATTTTTACTACCTTTTGTAAACACGACTACAACAGCCCTATTCCACAAAAGAATGGTCTAATATGTATAAGTGTATTAGTACAAGTTTTTTTTAAAGAATGATCTTGTAACTTTTTCCACGAAAAAAGTACAACACGTGTTAAGTATTGTTAAAAAGTACTGGTGGCGTTATATAATAAAATGGAGGAACAGCTGTTTGCCGCACATTACATTATGTCCACGCCTTAGTAATAAATCGTATTTTTAAATAGACAGAGCGGATTATTGTCATTCCTTAGATTTAATGAAGATTTAAATACTTTATTATGCATTTATCAATATTCAAGCATATCCACTTTGAGACCACGATCTTATAGGCTACATTAATTAGTAGCTTGAATAAGTCCCTAGAAATGGAGAAGAATTTGGCTTTCCGACTGCTCTCTGTAATTTATGTTATTAATCCATTTCAACATTTACATTTACATATTTGTGTATATTGTTTGGCAATCACGTTATCATACTTATAAATAAACAATTGGGAAAATTATCAAAAGAGATTATGAAAGAGAATAAAGAATGGAGAGAAAATAACTTTCGTGGTATGTGTCAAGAACCTTAAAAAGCACAAACTGAGCTGAATTATGCATTTGAAACAGCAAACGCCAATATCGGTCATAAACCGTATTTTGTACACAAATACTAAATTATTCTTTCTTTATACACATTCCTACTCTCATCATTATCATCATATTCGATAATACTTCACATGTTTAGGTCAACTGACTTCTAAATTTATTACAAATAAATAAATTTGAAGTTACCAGTATTCCTCTATTTGTAGAAAAATTTATACAAGTTACCAGTGCCCGAATATTATTAATACTTCTGTGGAATAAAACAACGAAAATCACTTGTACATTTGTGAGTAACGACTTGTAAAATACAAGTGCAGTAGAAGTCTTTGTAGAACCGAATTTTACTAGTAACTATAAGATACAAGTCCATACACTTGTAATACTTTTGTGGAACAGGGCTCACGTGATGTTTTGGTTACAGAGTCAAAGCCAGGAAGGGACTAAAGCATAGGTACATGAAAGTATCGTTTAATCAGGATATAGGTACAACCCAAAAAGCAATTAAGTAAAGTTATCTTTGTTACCAACGCTTTTTTTTGTAGGGAAGGCGGTGAGTGTGTGTTACTTCACGCACAAAAGCTGTTAAAGATTCTGTCTTGATGGTTTGAAAGCGTTTCCTGCTCAACGGTTTCCTCAGTTTCGAGATCAAATCAAAATTGCATGACTAGGATGGTCGATTAGGGAGGCTGTTCCAAGATGCACGATTATGATCGTTTACCCGCACTGCAGAAATCTTTTATAACATGGAATGTTCACGGGGCAGTCTTCAGGCAAGAACACCTCTACTGAGCATTGTTTGTATTTTATGTTTACTTGTACTTGATAAATAAGGATACCAGCATTTACATGACACATACTTTAGGTCTGGTTCATATTTTCTTATCCATTTATGAAAAGAGCATAGCATTGTCAATTTTCCACAATTGTAAAGTACAAAAAACTCTGCAGTTCTGGACAAAAATAACAGTCTCACAGTGAACTCCTTCAGAGTACAGTACTATGAGATATTATTATTATTATTATTATTATTTATATATTTATTAAAAGCTCTTTACAATCTCTAGTAGTTAACGTACCTTTAAATCAAGAACGTGAATGGGCCGCACAATTTTGCATAGAGGCCTCGAAGTTCTTTTAGTGCCGTAAATCCACAGGACGTCATCAACGGCTTTGTCACTCACACCACTCGACGATTATTTAGGTACGAGGGTAGGTTCATAAGTTTCCGGCCTCGCCGATAAGGATTATCATCTTCATAAAACACTTATCTGGTGTCATACCTTATATGTTAAGTAAATAATTGCAGCTGTAACTTCCACTTCTCTGTGTTTAGTTGTTCAGATATAGTTGCATAAAGAAGGCTATAAGTAGACGATTGTGACATGTTCAAAATGGAGCATCCAGCTGTTATTAAATTCTTCACAAAAGAAGGACTTACTCCAAATGAAATTAAATAGCAATCGGACGGTGTATATGGGTACCCCCCTCATATTCTACAGTAAAAGAATGGGCCGAACCTTTTGGAAAGGGTCGAGAAAGCATTGAAGACGAAGAGCGGGCAAGTCGGGCCTTGGAAGTGCTCATTCCTGAAAACATAGCTCTTGTGGAAATAGAAATTATGCAATACCGGCGGCTCGAAGTTATAGAAATAACAGTAAGACTGGGCCTTTCTAAAACAACAGTCCTTATTCATGAAGTTTTAAACATGAATAAGGTTAGTGTAAGATGGGTGCCTAGACTTCTTTCCTCAGTCCAAAAGCAGCAACGGGTCATCTGTTGTCAGGCATTCTTGGAGCTCTGCCGTGGCTACGAGAGAGAAGTTATGCAAGCCACTGTTACAGGAGATGAAACATGGTCCTCTACTATGATTTCTTGTCCAAAGAGAATCAATGGAGCGGCGTAAAACTGACGAAGCACCGCCTCTAAAGGCCAAAGTCACTCAGTGAAGCAAGAAGTTCATAGCCACAATCTTTTGGGACTGTGAGGGAATATTCTTCATTGATTTCAAGGATAGGGGCATCACATTTAATGGGGAGTACTATGCTGGCCTATTGCACAGACTACGTGCTTCCATCAAAGAGAAAAGGCGAGTAAAACTGACGACAACGCGCCTGTGCACATAGTTCTTGTTGCAAAGGAAAATGTGAAGAAATGTGGCTTCAAGAAGATCGAACATCCATCCTACAGCCCAGATATAACTCCCAGTGAACATTTCCTCTTCTCAAAACTCAAGAGTGGCCTTCGAGGAAGGGAATTTAAGTGTTACGATGAAGTGATGGATGCTGTTTATGCCAATTTTACAGACAAGACTTAGACTATTTGGGGGGGGGGGGTGAAATTTAAGTATATTGAAAAGTCAAATACCGTGTTTGTTTTTATCATACCTAGAAAATGGCTAGACCGGAAACTTATGGATATATCCACGTAGAACAATGTCGAACAATCGGGAAAGTTTCCTAGGTCGACTGGCGTCTTCATCTTCTGAGTTTACTCCCCTAACTTCTTTTAATTTACAATTAGGTCATATTGATTCCTAAGCTATGACGAGCACGTTTACCATAGTTGCCCATGACCCATGGAACGATCCGGTCACAAAATTAGAGTCGCTAACATTTTTGAACAATATTAAAAGTATGCATTTGGATATACCGATGATGAAACGTTTATTTTTCAATAATTAGCTGTCACCATTAGTTGTATAATTAAAAAAATTGAATATAGTTCTAGGAATGTGTTCATGTATTTCTGGGCTAGGATTAGAAGATGCGGGGAATTTTATTAGACTAAGGATGCTGCAATCAGAGTCTTAACAACTTAACAGCTTCCTAATGAACCGTAATTCATCTTTGAAAAAGGCAGAGTAATCAGCAGAGGGTAGCAATTGAGAGAAAGACAGGGAGACAGATGGTGTCGTTTTAGTTAACTTTCTCTGGAGAGATATTGCCTCTTCGCGGATGAATTGACTATCAACGCAAAGAGATTAATTGTAAGTTTAATTTCATTAGTTACGTGTAGAGAAACTTTTTTTTTTTTTTGCAAGGGAATTAAACTAAGATTTGAAGATATTGAAACGCAAGAATTATTTAGTGGCTTTAATAACAAAACATTTTCTTAGCTTATTTAAATACAAGAAAATATACTTATTAAGGAAAACACAGCAAGTGTCCTAACAAAAATTCTAGAGAGAAATTTATGTGTTAGAAGTTGATAAATTTAAAGGCGTAGCAGAAAACATCAAGGTAGAAGTTACGTCTAGTGTGTGTGGAGGGAAGGTTATCTGATATAATTTATTAAAATGTAAATAAACTAGGGTATGGAGAGAGAGAAATGGAGAAACCCCAACCAATAGAAATCGTTGGTAATAAATAGATGCTAGGTTTATGTCAAATTTTTTTCTTTAATTTTTTTCATTGGTAGTCTTCAGAAAAAAAAATCCAAGTGCATAGAAATGATATTCAAGAACATTATGGGAAGGGATTTTTAATTTGCTAACTATTTCTGTCATTTGTTGTATTTATTCTAGTTTTTGCAAAAGTTCCACTATTGTAGCTGTGCTTCATTGGAGAGAGTGAGAGGTAAATGTTTGTTCTAACGTAGCTGTCATAAGTAATGTTTTGTGGTGGATTTCATTTCATAAAGGAAATGGGCTAACAACGTTCAAGTTTTAATATTTGTCTATCACTGATATGCAGATATAGAGGAATTTCTGACAGCACCTTTTGTAGACCCGACAACCGATTTAACAACATGAGGCGACGTGAGTTCTATTTTTTCTTTAATTCTTTAAAATTTATACCTCATCTTCCCGTCGATACTTGCGTGTAGAGTGTGGTTTTGGGATCGTGCTCGGAAAGATACCCTCAATTTTATTGGGAAGGTAGTTTCATTTTGGGAAGAATAATTATTACAAAGAAATATCGAAATATACAAAACTAAAATAGAGTACATTAAACATTACTGTAAGCATAAGACATGCAAAAGTTTAATGGCAAAGCACGATTAATTACAATAATGTATTAATATTACTCCATGCTTGCCTGCAATTTGAACACGACAAAATTTTACTGGCACAGCACGATTAAAATTATTACACAATTAATGATTGAACATAATAAAAGTTACTAGTATACTACAGCAAAAATAAATATAATAAATTGTGCTTGCCTTCAAATTACATTCATTTAACGTTTAAAATGCAATATAATAGAAAAATAAAAATCCCTTAAAATTTAATAAACTAGAATCCCTAATACATATTTTATGAAATACCTTGGTCAATGTAAGGCGTAACGATACGAATAATTTGGAAATGTAGCCCTGAAACGCGTTTTCACTCCTCGAAGTTACTATTCCTTCTCTCTGTGTCATTCGATGCGCTCTCAGTAACCCCAGCGCAGAGCTATAACATCATCATGCTCGATGGTTCCATATCAGTCTAGACCAATGAAAGAAAGGAAACGGGTACATAGCTACTAAAGAAAGCGTGTAAAGACCCCATAGTTTATACAAAAATAATGAAAAGAAAAGTCAATTGTCTACAAAATTCTGAATTCTTCTTATTGATTTCTTTTCATTTGTAATTCAAGTATGTTTCATTTCCCTTTGCTGCCATTAAGTCATAGTTTAGATGAATTTACAGACTTCACATCCATAATCTGTTGCACTTGTCTAGTAAAGTAAATTCTCCTGTTTAACTTTTTACTTACTTCACTCGTGCGTGTGCGTGTGTGCGTGCGCGCGCGCGCTGGTTGAGTTTTTTGTCGATGGTGACACCTAAAAATTTGTTATGTTCAACTTCTTCATGTGTTTTGTATTTTAATTTTAATAACGTTACTCTTATATATACCCTTCAATTCAAGCGCACATATCTTTCATCAAACTACAATTGCAATAACCATGTAACTTTGTCCAGAAAGTGTTGGAACCATCTTTCAAATCTGTTCATTCACACGCAGTTCTTTTGGTGAAATTGCTGCATTTTCTCTTCTTATATTATCTTTCAGTTCCTCCAACGTATGTGGTATTTTTTAAACACTTTATTTTTTCAATTTTTCCTATAAAGAATAAAAAAGGGGATGGCGCTGGCCATAATTCTTACAAAAGACTCCGTGCTTTATAATGAAAGTGAACGATAAACCAATTGTAAGAACTACAGTGAAATCTTGTTGCGTGTTTACGCACCGGTATCAGTCATAAGAATGGAACCCGTATCTTCAGGAAATCCGACGACCCTGGCTGCACTCACAGTAGTGGAGAAAGATGCTTAAATGATATATTTAACCGAATAATTTAAATTGTATATTTCTGTGTACTGGATTTGCTACTTTGTTTTTATTATATTCAGCGCTGAATATATTCATTCATACAAAGTTAGGTTTGAAAAATAAAATCAACACTCTATGATGTATTGTAAAACAATGGAGAGGGAATGTTTAAAACAACGGAATATTATGTAAAATGTACTATGCAAATGGATTTTAATTTTAATACCCAATAAAAAACCAAATCACATTTTAAATGATCAAACCAGTGAAATAATAAAGTATTATTACTCTTTCAATAATGCAAATTTAATGAAAGCGCTAAAAAACGCTATAAAAATCTCACACATTATGGAAAATGCCAGTCGATCAATCAGCTCCCTTCAATTGTTCCACACTTATAACCTTTAACATCTGACGAGCATCGATATGCAAAATCTGTCATGTATATATACAGAGTGAATCCGAACTCTATCGATAAACATTCACAAGTAGCTCAGGGATGTTTTCCGAGTGTTTTGATATAAGGAACCCATGGTCTCCAATGCTCATTAACGAGTAATTTCTTGTTTTTGTTTTATAATAACTCAAATACCTATGTATCAGTTTATTCGGAATATGATTGTTTCCAAACATTTGACTGTCTAGAGAGTGTTTACATTACGATTTGCCACTAATTAATCAACTACTCATTACCTCCTGAAAGTTGCAATTGTTTGTTTTTAAGGATAGATGACCAAACATTATAAAAAATGACATGAAAAAAAAAAGCCCAAATTACACTGTTACGCCGTTAAATGTAAACGATTGAAATGTTGACCACCATGATCACGACAAACCTCACAGCGACGCCTCATGGTCTGACGCACACGCTCTAGCACCCCAGTAGATTGGGCACAACGTCACCTGCTACAATCCTAGCAACCAGGTTCATATTTGTTTCGACAGTAAGCATACTAGGCTCTTCACGTTACCCCAGACTTGGTTGTTTGATATGCTGCTTACCCGTGCCTTGCCCTAGGGATAGACTATAAGTACTACTGGCACCACTGGTAGGGCGGCCTAATCCAAGATCAGCCTCCCCAATTCTGAATGTAACCCGCGTTATTTTGGTGGCTAACTACCCTGGAACATCACTACAACGCAGCAGACCCAATTGCCCGTAACACACTGCCTTGCCGAGTCCAAATCATCCATACTTCTAGTAAATAAGAAGGGTGTTCAAGAGTCCGCAGAGGTCACATCAGAGCATCTTAAAGGGTCGGTACCCCCTCCTTATGGAACCACCCGTTTGTTAAAAAAAATCGTTTCGTTACCGATTACAAATTACATGTAGAAATGAACTCGCCTGAAATAATAATTATACAAAAATGTCATTGAACTGAATTTATTAAGATTGAAATTATCTACGAGCCGCTTCGGGATACGATCTACTGAGCAAATTCCTTACTTGTTGATTTATGTGAAATGTTTTTTAAAACTTTCTATTAAAACCTAAACAACAAAATGTGTGCATTCATTACAAACATTACTTGCCATCCAGACATGCACGGGTATTGCTTCCTGTTCTTTCAAATTTGAAGTTCAGATGCCGGTATTGGTAACGGCGCATCAGGAAACATAAAACTGTTATGAGCTCTGAAAGTCTATGTGATATCTCCATTACAATTGAAGCACATAAACCCCTTATCTGTTACTAAACCTGTATGTCAATGCAAAAAAGAACATTATACAGCATAGAGATTGATAACTTATACAGAGACAGCTGAATGAGGGTTTATAATATCCTGTTGGCAACATATGATAATTAATTAAAAATAAGAAATAGTGATCCTCATTTTAATTGAACGCTTAATTTTATAGTTTCAAAGTTTATTGGAGTAACAAAACACTTTTTTGTTTCAATACTACAGCTAATAGTGGATAGTAACTTAGTTAAAATGTTGACCTTTTTATGAAAATAATATATCCAAAATGTATATTATTTGTATATAATAATATAGTTATGGGGGTTATTTAAAGAAGAAAATTAATTGCAGTCTTCGGAATACATGGGGTACTGTGTACAGTAGGTTTATATGTTTATTAATGCAAGAAATATATAACAAACAATCAAAATATATAATCCTTGATCTGGTATTCCTTCCAAATAATGTGCAAAAGAAACAATATAAAACTGTGACACATTTTCAGTCCCCTTAAGCAGCTTTCTTAACAGGAGTTATGCACTGAGGGTAGATATCTAAGTGGAGTTTTTGTGTTGTTCGTTTTATTCTTCTATATTGGTATCTTGTCACTGTAAAATGTTGGGAGATGCTTGCTTGTGTTACCAGGTGAAAGTATACTCGTGAAATCCATCAATAAACTTTGATACCACGCACTTTTATTTTATTTTAGAGGAACGTTTAAACTGATATTTGAAATGTCAAAAAGAAGGGGAAAAAAACTAAATTTGCAATCATACTTCTCAAAAATTTTCCTTTCCTGAACGTTTTTTCCTTTCATATTAACAAAACTTTCACCGCTAACTATGATTTTCTTAAGACGATTTCTTTTCAAATGTGTTACTTCTGTTAAAATTTATTCATTAGATGATACTATTAAGAGATTAAAATTTAACTATAACGAACCAAGCAATATAGAAAAACTGTAATCATCTTTGAGGACCAATAGAGAACATTAAATTGCTTAAAAGCAATTACTAACACACAATAATGCAGCTACGAAAACTTCAGCAATGTCAGCAACATAAACTGAACGAAAATTATTCATTTTTAAAATTGGTAGAAACCTTCTTGCATGTTTGATATTATCTGAACCCTGTATCTCCCTATAGAATGTATTTATTAGCTAACCTTTCTGCACAGCTTATACTGAATTACCAATATAATATATTGAGTGGCATTATCCCATTTTTTAAATTATGAATATCTACCATTTTTGTATAGGCTGCTTCAATCATTAATGCAATTCCGAAATCTTTCAAATTTTTATATTGAATTTATTTATAATGCTAATTTCCATAATATTACACCAAATATTTGAAACAAGAAAGAAAATTTTGTGATATATTTCTGAAAATATATGCTCTGTTTCATCTTGTATTTGTAAAAGTAGAACAATTAATAAATGGGGGTAACTTCTTTTAGAAATAAGAGTTATAAGATACTTCAAGGAAACTATTAAGTCTATTAACATACAAGTTGAATGTAAATTAGTGTAAAATATTTTAGAGACATGTAAAAATAGCATTTTCCCTAAATTTCCAGTTTGACTTATACATTTAAAAATATGCTTTGTAAAAAATGTAAAATTTTATTATTCAAAATGTGAATTTTTGAATGTCTCTACTCGTAGCATAATTTCCTTTCTTATTAGTAGTTGGAAGAAATCTAGATACTGTTCTTTCCTAAATTAATGCAATCCTAATTTGTCAGCACACACAAAATTATTTTGCCTAAATAAATTCCATTCTATTCGGTATAATTTTAGAGAACAGTATTTGTTCATATATTACAACTTTCTTAATGTGCTTTTATTTACAGTCCTGCTTTAATAATTTGCTATTTATTTATCATCATTTGAATCTCCGATTTGCAACAAATTAAAAAAATATTATTTTTCCTTATATAATAAATATTACATATACATTGCGTTGCATGGGAAAACAAGGCTTGGTTATTCCTTATATACGCATAAAGTTTATCAATTGCAATCTTTTCAAGGATTGAATTTATTTCCCTGATATTATACTAATAGATGCAATAAAGTGACTTAATTCTGACACGAAGAACTTTCAGGCTAATGTTTTTATAGACTATTTTTAAAAGCTTTGCTGTTAGAAACAGTCTCTAAAATGTTTGGCATCAATTTATATAAACATTTCACAGACTTATACATAAAAAAGAGAGTTGTAGAAGAAAATGTTTGGACTGAGGGAAATTAATTTACACTGAGGCAGTCAAAGAAAATTTTTATCTTCAGATCTAGAGATCGTCCAATCAAGCGATGCATGGACGAACATGGATAATAAACGGGCTAATTAGCGCGCAACCTCAAGAAGAATGGAAAACTGTGGTGAACTGCTGCAGTGCTGTGAAAAGAGCGAAAATTAGGCAGACATTTCCGAATGCATAAGACTGTCATAAAAATCTAAACGGCTGTAAAATTAGCAAGGGTTTATTTTTTAAACAAATATTTGTTGAGTCATTAGATGAATGAACGAATGAATAAATGAATGAATGAATGAATGGATCATTTAATTTTATTTAAACAAATAACATTACAATTTAATTTAAAATCTCTCCTTCCTTTATAAATAGTTTCATTACTTCATAATTAATATCAATAAAATACATTTTAAATAAATTGTCATTTAATTTTGCTAATTTTACTTATTACTGAACCTTTTGCTATTGGAATACCCGGAAGACATGGGTTCAAATATTTTATTAAAGTTGATTTTAATTTCAAATTGTGCATGTGCATGTAATAAACAAAAATGTCACCATTAATGTAAATATAAACAACAATATTTATAATTAAAATTAATATTATTTATTATTTCGTGCAATTTCTAATTTGCATGCAAATAAAGTAAAGTATTTCAACATATAAATGAAACAAATTTCATACAATTTCACAAACAGGTATATACATTAAAATCAAAGTACACAATTTTCTTTTCCATGTTCTCAATACATGTAAACTTACTACTATTAATAAACTTTTAAATTTTCCACTTGCTCACCCTGGGTTTAAGGAGTTACATTACTTCCGTATACAATTACAATTAACCCCTGGTTGAGTATGTAATGTGGGATCTATATTCACTCCTAAAGAGTGCCATTGCTAACATTGTAGTTCCCATTTATCTTAACGGTCTTACATAATCATTTTTGTCTCACATTTGCTATGTGTTTTACAAGTTTTTTTTTATTATTTCCGGCTGATTTTAAATTTAAAATTCTTCTGCTTCTTATTTCATTTGGTAAAATTTCCCATTTTTGTAATAGGAGCTGTTCCCTCCAAAATTTGCTTTGCTTACATTCTAATATACAATGCCAAGTACTATCTGGTTCTTCACATATAGGACATATCCATTTTTATTACACTAAATGTGACTCCTGTTTTAAACCATGTCATTTATTCCCATCCTACCTTATCGCAGGTTTCAATGTATCTTTCTCTTCCCCACACATTTTTTAGTGTGATATATAATTTCAGAGACTTTTGACATTAAGATTAGTCCATATTTCCTGTTTTTCTCGATATCCTAAATTTTATTATTATCTCTTTCCAAAATTCTTTTTCCAAACTTTCTCCCTCGGTTTTTTTTTTTTTTTTTTTTGATTGGTTTATTTATGGACGCTCTTTAACATCTCAGGCCATCAGCGTCCCATTCAACTCAGGGCGTGAAACGGCCGACAAAGTTTGCTCAGAGGTCTCTCTTTCAGGCTTGAGGTTCTTTTTCGTGCCGTAAATGTACGACACGGGACCCACGGCTTTACTTCACTTCCGAAGGAAACCATACTTAGGATTTTTGCGCCCGAAAAAATCCATCGGTTCTGGCCGGTTTCTCCCTCGTGCCATATTCATCCCATGCTTGTACATTATTTTGGGTTTTAGATATACAAGTTTCCCTCTCCTTGATTTTTTCTTATACTATCAAACACTGTTTGGTAATAGTCTCCTCTTCTAATATCTCTATTCTATACCAATGTTTCAATACTCTTTCTATGATCTTGCTTTTATAGCCAATCTTCTTAATTCCAGTAGGGAACCTAGTTAGGTGAAGATCTAGATAAGTCTAAGACAATTCTACAAAATAGTCTGTTTATCATATTTATCCCTTTTCATCCTCCAACGTCGGTCCTGGCGTCCCATTCAATTCAGGGCGTGAAAAGGCCGACAAATTTTGCTCAGAGGCCTCTCTTTCAGGCTTGAGGTTCTTTTTCGTGCTGTAAATATACGATACGGGACCCACGGCTTTACTTCCCTTCCGAAGGAGACCATACTTAGGATTTTTACGCCCGAAAAAATCCACCGATCCTGGCCGGGATCGAACCTGCGATCCTGGCCGGGATCGAACCTGCGATCTTGGGTTTAGAAGGCATGTATGGTTACCACTACACTACCAGGGCCGACTAAGGTTTTACAGCCCAGCGGGTAAGTGTTATATAACTCTCTGTAAATATGCTACACCATATTACTTATTCCTTGTCAGATGAAATAATAACCACGAAAGTTTGAAAACTTCAAACTTTGTAACTCATTACGTAAATAAATGTAAATGAAAATTGTTGAAAGTTAGAAATTGCAATATTTGCATATTTTATTAACATTGACATACAAATTGTGGGACAGTTCACATTTTCTTTTCTTATCAATCTATTAATTAATTCTGATATTTTTCTACAAGCTGCTACTATTAAACTTCACTACTCCCGTCTTGATACTGTGTGTTGTGTGACAGGTGTATCCTGCAGTCCTATTACTGACTTTTAGCAACTTTTTCCGAAATTTATAACAAGCTTAGCTGTTGCTATTTAATGGGATAAATCTTCCAATTACTGCAATCATTACACCGCACTTTTTGTGTCCATTGTGCAAAATACTGTGCTCTCACTAGACAGGTAAACTCCATTTCAGCAGCAGTTCACGGCGCAGGAAATTGGCTATGTAAATTAATTATTTACCTCGGAGCATTCTGTCTGTGCTTGAGACCTCAATTATAATTTGCATCAACAAATTACTTTCCCGCCCTCTGTTTCTCTGTATGTGAGAAGGAGCTGGCTCACTGATTCTCTCTGTTTCTCTCGTTTTTTTCAATTACTTTACAAGTCTTAATGTTTTCATGGCTGCATATCCGAAAACCACTTTTATGTACTTTATATTTCATTATGTATCCGATGTGTGAAAAAATTTAAATTATACTATAGGTATGAGAGACCTAAAATAGTTTTCTATTAACCCAGAGAATGGAATTTGTACTTTTCGAAACCTTCAATGTTGGTGTTTCTACTAATATTGAATATTGAAATAAATGTCCTTCAATTAGCAAATAAAATAAAACTAAATTCTGTTATATAATTATTAAAACACTGCCTTGCTGTTTCTTTTTCCACTTTATTTCTCGTTTTTGCACAATACCACCTTCGTTTCATGTGCTGTGTGAGTACACATCCAAATTTGAGCACAAAATTATTATTATTATTATTATTATTATTATTATTATTATTATTATTATTAGTAGTAGTAGTAGTAGTAGTAGTAGTAGTAGTAGTAGTAGCAGTATGTTTATTTATTTTTCATTATTTACAAATATTACTTGTACGACATGGTTTGCACAGTATTTTGGCAGTATTTGTCATTCATTACACAAACACTTATGGAAAAATGATTTACACTTCAAATCAAATACATTTTAATTATCACAAACATTATTAAGTACAAACACTTAACCACGCGCGCGCGCACACACATTCAGACTCAAATAGGCCATATGTTCCAACAACGAAAGGAAGCAAGCTTTGGCAGTTGTCTTCCAGTGCAAACAAATACCAACATGCCAACCTATCCCTATTCGATTAGCAAACTTAGGTCCAATCGCAGTCAATCTGTATAGTTCTTTACCTGGACATTCCATTAGAATGTGCTGCCAATTTGCTGTCTCCACAAAAAGCACACATTCTCTGCCCAGCATAATCTGTTGTTTTAGTCCCCTTCAATACCCCCAATTAGATCCAACTGTTTTGAGAATTCATGATATATCATCTGATTTTGAGTTCGTTGCCTAAACTAATGATATTTTCTCTCTGAATTCTACGTCTAATTTCTATTCTTTAATTTACTGTAAAGTGCTCAAATCTACTGCTTTCAACTCATGTTTACAATCTTTGCAAAAAGTTTTATACACGAGAGTGTTCCTCTCTACGTGCTTGGGGATTGACCTGAATTAAAATTTCAACATAAACCAATTTCAATTTCCTAGTAATATCGCTTACTTCTACGATATGAGAAACAAAATGACAGTAAACCTGCGTTCAGCATACTATTTCTTAGAGCACAAAGAATCATGTTTGCATACGTTTAGCACTTTTTTCCTCTAAATCAAGAAGAAACCAAAGTTTCTTTTGAGCCAATCAGAACATTACCTACATTACGACTTTATGAGTAGCTACCTGTATTAAAAAAGCACAAAATGTATTCCTATGACATTTAATTTAATAAGTTGTTTTGATATAAAATGTTTTATAGCAAAGTGGCTGATTGATACACGACGCAAAGAGTCTATGCTGCTGCGTTTGATAGCAAAAACAATAATATAAATGGATACACTATTTAACACTTCAACAATTCTAACAAATAGTTCTTCTTGGCTCATAATATATAACCATGCTAAAATAACAAGCTCTCAACCTGTGGAATATATTTTTAATTGTCCTGCAGCTTAACTTGTTGCTTCTCAGAAAAAAACTAGGTCAATTCTAAAATTTAAACCCAATGAAAAGCTACTGCGTTGAAATGAATGTCCTTTTAAAAGCTCAGCAGTCTCCCAATAGGCCAGCAAATTGCCACAGTTTCAATACTGCATAAACAAGAGCACTTCGTTAGCCGATTGGTTTTAGAGTTCAGATATCGATGAATACTCTCCGAGGGGATTGTCATATGGAAAATACCATAGGACAAAGTCAAGTATGGTACCGACTGTATAAGTACGGTTTGGTATGTATTCTAAATTGCATCTACTACAGGATGTAAAAAAGTTTCTGGTCCCTTATGAAATTAATATTATACTGTTGAATAAAACTTACACAGCTGGTTATTTGAGTTAAGGGTAACCAGAGCGCAGTTGCCCTCTGTGGAAGTGCAGCGGACGCAATTGGATAAAAGTTCGTCACGCAGGAGCTGGGTAAACAAAGCAAATTCCTCAAATAGGTGAATGTCTTTTAATATAAAAGAATATAAAATCCAAGAAATATTATGGCATTGGTGAGGGTTATTATCGGTGGCTGAGGTCGTTAAGGCGCGGACTTGTGATCGGGAGGTCTGGGGTTCGATTCCCACCAGGACTGTCCACCCTCACTGAGTTTTTTTCCAGGTTTTTCTCCGTCCTCATAAATGGCAAATGCCGGGGAGATACCCTAAACTTAGGCCTATAACGCTTCCTTCCTTAAAAATAAATCCTTTCCCAATATATCATTTCATCTCATGTATCATCAGTGTTCACCACCAATATATCATTTCATCTCATGTATCATCAGTGTTCACCACCTGTGATGTCTCAGTGGTTAAAACATCCGTTAAACACTATTAAAAAGATGGGGTGGACAAAGTTCGAATTATTGTAACCTATAAGTAGTACAAAAGAGAAATTTCATTTTAAAATTATTATTATTATTATTATTATTATTATTATTATTATTATTATTATTATTATTGAGATTAAACCACAAGAATTAATGGTATACTCTTAATTAAATAAAATGTATGACCACTGATAAATAAAGCTGTACTGTGTGTGTATTTTTAAACATTTTAAAATGTAACCAGTTTATGAACTGAGCCCTTGTTATCATCTTTACATTCATTAAAATAGAGAAAAATAACAGAAAGTTTCCAAGTTACATTCTGTGTTTAAGAAGATGTTCATATGTTTCAATAAAATAAAAACATGTTGCTATTAAGAATTTTCAAAGCAAACAAAAATAATCGAAAGTTACTTAGATTTTCATTGCCTTTGAAGTTTAAATTAAATATTATTGAAGTAAAAATATCTAACGAAAATATTTTCTAAAGGTTATTACAGAGCGCTCTTACATACAAATATAATTCTCACACACGTATTAGATTAATATTTCACATTTGCTATCTTCACGGCGATGCTTTTGTTAAAAATAAAATACATGCATCGTTATGAATACAGTTTATATACTGAATTAATTTGGTCTATTTTAAAAAATACAGAGAAAATTAAACGCAAGAGCGCTTTTTAAATTTTGAGTTTTAGGTGAATCCTCACTGCTAATGATCCGATTTCTCTTATTTTCAGAAACTATTTTTATTATTTTACTTAAATGTTATAAACGGGGATTCATTAAGGAAAAAATAATAAATACCCTAGAGCAAATTTTAAATTTTGGGATGCAGACAAACCCCCCTTATAATACTCCAATTTCGTATTTTATCTCAATGACCCACATCGAGTTTTCTTTAAAAAAAATTAAAATTCAGGCGCTACAGTGAATTTAAAATTTCACTTTAATTCCCATAACTAGAAGCTCGATTGTCATGACTTTGGAAAACTACTTTTATCAATTTCTTTTAAACAAATCTACCAAGTTTCTTTGAGAAACAAAAATTGCGGCCGCTAGAGCGATTTTTGAACTTTTTTTTTAAAAAAAATTGTTTTAGGTTAATCCCTTCCCCCAATGGTCCAATTTTGCTGGTTAACGAACTCGACGAATCCTTTGATAATTGATGGTATATACACCGAGTTTCGTTCAGAAAAATAAAAATTACCACCCTAGAGCAAGAAAGGATATATATATATATATATAATTTATCTTTAGATATACATATTTTAGATACTTTTTATTTATTTATTTTATAGTCCTTCGGAACTCGCTAAAAATAATAAAATACATGTTTTACGAGACAAATGACAATAGCTCTTTATTCCAAAGGAATAAAGACTAACTAACTAACATGTGTTATAAGAGATGTTGAAAATGGTGCCCCTCGGAGACAATACGTTGCTCGCATTTGTGCAGTATGTAGTAAATTTATGTATTTCATCTAACTCTTCTTCTGTAAGAATACAGTGGTTCGGACCTTATTTCTTGTCATTAAGAGATTCTCACGTAGCTGTCTAACAAGTTGGCGAACAGTTTCTCTGTCCAGAACACGATTGCTAGGACATTCTCTTGCAAATTTCTTTAGCACTTCTTTACAAGCATCCGTTTTCACATATATCGTATATGAAAACCCTTTAAGACTGCATATGTACAGCAGGAACGATAGTTTTGTAATGGTCACCGCAATGCACACAGTAGGGGCGGCTTGTGTTGTCACCTTTGATGTCGTTGCTGCTAAATCTGGCTACGAGTTGGGATTACTTGGAAATGAATCCATCTGATGTTGCGGCTAACGCTAAGCTAACGTTGTTGCATAATGAACAGTTGTGCTCAACGTGGAAATTGTAGATTCATTAATTAAAACATTAGCTGTAAAGAAAATGTATGTACTGTTTTCAATATAGACACGGAATTCCAGTATTTCTAACCGAAATAAAAGATAGCTATGTGGAACACCATAATAATCAATCATATTTTTAACTCTATTTCGGATTTTATTGCTTACTGGTGGCTTCTGAATAACGGTCATTATTTTTAAGCATTACTATTGTTTCTTTTTTCTCTTAAATTTCTGCTTTATGTTTAACTGAAAACATATACGTGCGTTTTTTTTTTTAGTTATAATGTTTATAATATAAAAATTAGGCTAAGGAGCTAGCCAGTGTATCTTAGTTTTATAATTACGGTAAATGACTGATCTCTGATCTGCAGTGTGCAGCTGCGCTCTGCCGGCACTTACCTCAAATAATCTCACTATATATGCTCCGCATAACTATATTGTGTTGGTAAATAGTTGAAATCATATGTAAAGAACTCAATATCCAAGAGCCGCCTAATAATAATAATAATAATAATAATAATAATAATAATAATAATGGCTATAAGTATTGTAAATTTATTCTTCCAAATTTAAAAGGGAGTATTAAAGAAAGGGAGGCCAAAAATTATATTTTTGTTTTTTTGTGCATTTTAATACTTAGAATTTTCTATTTATTTTGGCATGAATTCAATTAATGTCCCTTAGTTATAATCATGTTTAATAAATTGTTAATTATGTCAGTGCCAAAATATTTTTAATGATTTCGTAAGGATTTGTTCAGTTAAAATTCTATATCTCACTAATTATTTGCTCTAGAAGACTGTTTTTTTTTTTTGAGTAGTGTTTAACGCCTGTTTTTACTACTGAGGCACCACAGGCGGTGGACACTGGTGATACATGAGATGAAATGATAAATTGGGAAAGGATAGTTTTTTTTTGTTTTTTTTTAAGGAAGGAAGCATTCCAGGTCTAAGTTTAGGTACCTCCCCGGCATTTGCCAGTTATGAAGACTGAGGAAAACCTGGAAAAAACCCCAGTCAGGGAGGACGGTCCTGGTGGGATTCGAACCGCAGACCTCCCGCTCACGAGTCCGTGCCTTAACGACCTCGGCCACCCGTGGCGGTCTAGAAGACTGTGGTTTACCTTCAATTATAGAAAAAATTGACTTTCATAAATTGTCAGCGTTTATTTCCATGAAATCATCCTTTGGTGTTTTACACTGTTAGAGTGTTTTAGCTTGTGTTTGCCTCAAAAATTTAGTTATTCTGTAAAACCAGTTTTTGGCTGCAATTATTGAAAAATGACATTTTTTGCATACTTTTTTCATTTTTTTAGAATCTGTAAAAGCTATTACTTTGAAATGTTTGTCATTTATTCATAAAATAATTGTAATGATGTGGATCTATTATGGCAAAACTAGAACAAAATATGACAATGTAAAAAAATAAAATGTTGGGAAAGGAGTAGAAAAAATGTGGAAATAATTTTTAATTTGCATCAAAGTCATGGTATAGTAGTGATAATAGATAATAATGTTTCAATTATATAAATCTGTACGCTGTAAAAGTTTTATTTCAGTAGCTTTAATAGTCCTTGAGAAAAGGGAAACTGAAGTTGGTAAATTTAACATTACAAGGACTTTCATACTACTCCTGAGATAGTTCCATCATAATGGGCAGTGAATGCATGCTTGTAAAACTATCAGTAAGAATCTATTATTTCAGAATGAAATTAAAGAAAGTGCACTGTCAATCACCTGCCTGATTTACAGGTTGCATGGTGAATCAGTATTTATAATCCTTTGAGTTCCAAAACATTATAATTATATTTTGTTTGATAAGACTGCAACTATTATCAAAGTCTTTGCATGTCTTGGTCTCAAAATCTTATTAAGTGCCAAAACACAATGTAACTGTTGGAAAGATGCCACAGCATGAGGGAATCACAGAGAATGTGAAAGTTGGTGCTCTTGCAAATAAACGATATGCAGGAACATATGTTGGACCTGAGCCAATATTTGGAATACCAATATCCAAAGCATGAACATATTGATGAGTGAATACAAATAGGATATCAATGTTGAATCAGCATTAGAAGAAATCGACACGGCAGGAAATGACAAGGAAACCAACTTTAGTGCTTGGTACCCACATTCTGAAACTAAACAGCTTATGTTCTTCGATCATCCAGAATCATGATATTAATGGTTTTAAGAACTGACATTGAGTTGGGTCCAGAGTGTAGTTTACTTTCATATTCAACTGCCCTATTGTAAACACAATACCGCAGTTCTTGACGTGAAATTTACTTGGCAGGGTTCTCGATTAGATAAAAAAATATTTCATCACAACTCACTACTGTTTTGCTGTGGAATCTGCGACATACCCACTTCAGATCTGCAGAAGTACTGAATAAATACAGTAAAATAACCAGTGTATGAAATATTAACCACCATCTTGATCTAGTGCAGAGCCAGAAGACCCGGACTCGATTCCTGGCACCTGCTTAGGACTTTTTCTAAGTCAGGGAGGGGTTCACCCAGCTTCTTGATGATTATTGGGAAATTGCCTAATGGAAAGGTGGTGCTCTTTGATCTAGGGTGCCGGCATGCTGATTATATGTGCCCCCTGCAATACTGTCCTCTATCAATTAAGTCATGAGACGGAGGTAGAGGAAGCAGAGGTCGCTGCGGCAGGCTAAGGCTCACTCCGGGGTGTAGCGTCAATGGGAAGAGATGAAGAAATGTTTATATTGTGATGAGATGAAATATTGTTAGCTTAAATTGAGATTAAACAGGGGAGTTGAGTTGCTTCTCCTAATCTAATAGCTCCTCAAGTTTTGAAAAACGCCCTCTAAAGACGATAGCCCTTTGATAAGCGAAAGCATAACAGATGCATAACAGATTTGCCTCCACCTCATGCAAGTAGAGTTGATGTACGTTCTCTCTTGTACAGATGTTTTCCCTCTCGCTCAGAGTTAGCAGTTCGTGCGACTTGCCTTTGTTAGGTCTGGTATAAGAGCTTTAGAATGTCTGAAACCCTCTAAGGAGTTCCATAATCATCTCTCGTGTTCCCCGAGTATCCAATTCCTGATAACCGACTTGACTGGTCTTAAAGATAACACTGCTTCAGGCCAATAAGTGGCAGCCTGGTCTGCTCTTTCGTTAACTAGAATCCCTATATGTCCTGGCACTCATTTCACCTGAACTATGTAATTTTCCGCCGGTGTAAGGAGGAACTCGCTACATTCCAAGGCCAGTTTCGACTTAATCAAAACATCTTCGAGGGTCTGCAGATCAGCCTGACTATCGGAGAGCGTAAGAATATATCTACCCCCCTAACACTGGCTAAGACAGCAAATATCTCAGTCAGAATGCCTGGCATATTTACCGAGGCTAATGTTCCCATATAGCCCAAGAAACAGTTACTGGTTTCGTTTTGCTACCATCAGTGTAGCAGAATGCACTATAATTTTCCTCAGGATGAACTTGTCTCCCCACTTCACTTCATGCTAAAATAACCGAATATATTGTCAAATAAAACCTTTAATTCCGGAATGTGAGTCTTCGTATTGAGTATCCCACAACTTTATTCCACCAAAGAGAAATTTAAATTATCTAAACGTTTATCATTGGACACGTCTGACGTCTGATTCGGTGAAATGCCATAAAGGCCTCGGTCTTACAGTGAGCCTTATTAGGATGTCTGTCGCCGCGGTAAAGTCATACCAAATGCTTGCACTTCCTTAATCTATTCCTCGGCCGCCACGTAACTGGTTAAAGGTGTAGTCGTTGGCATATACCCAATACACAATACCAGGTTTCGGTCTCCATGTCTTACCAAGCTTCCACATATCCAAAAGAAGGTTTCTTTGCTAAACACTGTTTCCAATTCAACTGATTTTCCCAAATAAGCCAAGATATTTGACTTGTAGGACACGTTCCTCATTCTGATGAAGTACACCATTTTATTGATTTGCTTAGACTGACAAAGAGTCCCGTTATGCCAGATCTATTGAACAGGGTAAGTCGAACCTTATCCGTGGTCACGGAAAACAGAATTATCATCTGAAAACGTGTTTTAAGTACATGAAACGGAAATTAGCTTTATCCCAGGGAGAATAAATGTCCTCTTCAACAGAGGGAGCTATTGATAAAGTAAAGTCAACTGCTGTTTTCAATTACAGAAGCTGAACTCTCCATGATGCCAACATTTTCAGCTATAGAAGCCAACAAGTTTACAATACGGTTTTTAAAACTCCTACAACCGCAGGCGCTGAAAGCTGTTATCATTAGTAATTAAAGTCTCTGGCCTTCCAGTGTGTTTTACATACGGCATAAATTGCTTTCATTATTAATATTATATAGAAATATAATGTACAATGATAAAAGCTACTGTATTTCCCACGTAAATGACTCAATAGAAAGAAGCCGGACAAACTAAAGAATGCGCACACTTTTAATTGGTAATCGATTGAAGGCGTTATGTATATGAAAATGGAGCGCATTTCGCTGGGGTCCTAGAGATTTAACTAGTTAATTACACAGAATGAATGGCTTTCAACCGGTAGTGTATGAATTGCTGTTGAGTGGGGAAAGAGCGGAGGAAAATTAAAACATAAACATATCTTACTCTCTCAGAAAATTCTACTACGAAATTACTTCGTACACCTAGACAAGTCTATCATGTTTCTTGTTTTCGTAAAAAATAAACAGCGTAGAAATGAAACGTGGATTTAAAGCTCGTAGACTTATTAGTAAAAGCTTAATTATTTCATTGGTAAGTATTGTCATTTGTTATATTGACAGCTTAAAAATGTTTTATAGTTTTCATTCCCGAAACAGTCATTTAAAATACACAGATCTTGACAATGCTTCCAGTATTTCTTCAGTCTTTGGTTTGCCTCTTCCCAAATTTCTCGGAGATGTACCCAAACGAATTAATTTGTTTCACCATCTTCCTTTAGGATATGAATTGACTCGGAATGGGACGGGGAAGGATTGTTATGAAGGGATAGTTTGTCAGGAGGAGTTTGGAAGACGATTAGAATCAGATTCGAGGTTATAGACGAACAAATTTTGAACGCGGATATAAGAGAGAAAAGTTCCTTGCTGCTATTTCGAGAATTAAAAGAGAATTGTACGAATGAGGTTTATATTGATAAATGTAATAAGAAAGTGAGGGAGGGGTTAACATATTTAGATTACTAATGTGCACAGTGAAGGGAGGTAGAATGGATATAGAGCAGAGTGTATGTCCAACGTGTAGGAGTAATGAAAATATCTTTCACATTCTATTTGAATGTCCAGGAACAAGAGAGTGGCGGAATCAGATGATCAAAGTGAAATGTGGGTACGTATAAGATTTGAGACAGTAGTAAAGAAGACATTTTTGGGGGACAAATTCGGGGAAATATTTGTATAGAGTTAAAAATAAATTGATAGATGATTAATTAGTACATGATCATGGCTACAGTGATTTAGATTAATGGCATGCAATTGTTTGAATTGGGTAATAATCAGGAGTATTTTAAGGTATTAATTATTATCATCATCATGTCAGATTTTCATGTTCTGGGAAAGAGCCAGAGCTAAAACCAGGCCATGAAGATTGTAATGTAGTAATTACTTAGTACTTGAATAAAAAATAATAATACCATCTTCTTTATTCCATTATCACTTAATACCGCCTTTGGTACCTAAGTAGTAAAAACTGGGGTTAAACATCATTCAAAATAATAATAATAATAATAATAATAATAATAACCCATGTCCAAATTATTCAGTCTAATATATATATATATATATATATATATATATATATATAGCATTCATTATTCTTCTAATTTCTTCATTTCATAGAAATTCAATCCTTATATTCTTGTGCATCGTTTCAAATAATTCATTTCCACAGCCAATATTAACACAAGTAATATCACGAGAGGGTCTGAGATTACCGTGAATTAATCTGAAAACTCAGACGCTCAAGTGGCATTCATTAGCATTATTTCCAAATAAAATAAAGCTTTACATATAATTCCTCTTAACTTGACTTACAAGATTGTAATAATTGTACATATGTACTTAACTTTTTCAAGCCATCTTGCGACTGAAGAATGCCAATAGAGATTGCAAAATACCAGTTTAGAATTATTTCATGAATAGAATAGGAATAAAAGTGATATATATATATATATATATATAACAATATATATATATATAACAATATATATATATATATATATAAAACATAAAAGAAAAATAAAAATAAGGTAACACTATTAGCAATGTAACAAATTATCAGTAATTATAATAGCAGAAAAGCATAAAACACTAAGAAAAAGTCACACTTGAGATCGCTATATTTCGGACTCGTGGAGTCTTCTATGGCAAGAAGACAAGTGGCAAGAAGATGTTTTTTTTCTTTCTACTGCTATCTAAAGATTGTGTTCCTTGTTTTATTTCAATTCCTTATAAAGTTGCATAGCGCGTGTTTTTACTGTATGGCGACTTTAAAGGTAATACTCAGATTAACTTCTTTTCATAAGAAAATACTCTTCCCTTTACTCGCTGAGTATAAAGCCCCATTCACAATGAAAATTAAACGTAACGTAAAAGCTCGATGCTATATATTGTAATGGAACCATTCACAACGAATCGCGTAAACACAAAAATAAAATTTGCGATTAGACCTTAGAAACTTGCAACGTCCAAGGTTTTGCGTCTACGTCTAAATCAAACTTAAGAAATCAGCCAATCAGAACGCAGGTGCACTGTTTGTTGAGCTCTGTGATAGAGAGAGCTGGAATTCAGTCGCCCCTTAGACAGAATGGCGTCTATGGACGAAAGGTTAATTGCATTATATGAAAGTTATCCTTGTTTATATTATTCCATGCAAATTAATTACTGCGACAGGTTACTGCGCTTTGCGTATGCATAAAAGCCACCTCCGTCTGCTCAGAAGTAGCCATTTCCAATCAGCTGTTAGTTGATCTTCGTTTGTTATTGATTGGCTAATACGTACGTTTGGTCTTTCATTATGAATGCCTACATACTACTAAGTTTATGTGCTACATCTTATTTTATTATGTTTAGTTTACTTTTCATGGTGCATTTGGATTATTTAAGGACGCTCTTTAAACTTTTCGTTGTGAATGGGGCCTAAGACTTGATGGTATTTTACTGTGTTTGGTCTAGATAACAAAACGCATTTCTTCTTTCTTTGCGGTGATTTTATTATTATTATTATTATTATTATTATTATTATTATTATTATTATTATTATTATTATTATTATTATTATTATTATTATTTTCCCTAATGTGTGGCGGAAACTAAAGAGGAAAACGACTAGATTTATGAGTTTGTAGTTTCCAAAATTCATGTTATTAATTTAAATTTTCTTTTAATGAAAATTATACAGATTATACAGAATGACCGGGACAAAACTCACAAACTAATATATTTATTTAAGTGCTATTTTTTTTGTAAAATATATAGAAAATCAAGCTTTTATGGTGGCAACGACTTCACCAGAAGTATTTGATAAGTTTTACATAAGAGATATGTCCATTCCATTCACTGTCACTTGGATTTCCACGATCATGCGTTCGTTTAGTCAAAATGTTGTTCATGGTGCAGCAAAAGTGGGCATACAAATGGGAACCTCCGAAAAGCCTCACAATAACAGCATGACTCAATTGTAAAGAACACTCGATTTTATCTGCAAACAATTCGAGACGCGTCCCAACGAAACCCGAACAAGTATCTTCTGTAGGGAGCTTGGGTTATCTAGGGCGACTGCTCATGATGTGGCATATAAAAGCTGAATTTGCATAAGAGCACGTGTGAGGGGGGGAACTGGGTAAGCTGTGATGATACTTTTATGACTGGGTTTAAGTACACGGTAAGGCAGAGAAATTCAAGTAGGTACTAAATATAATATTGAACTTGTTAACAAAATTTAACATTCACAAAATATACAACAATTTTCTGGAATATTACTAACCTTCAACTTCAAGTTAAATAATTTGGAATAATTAATTAAATACTAATTATTCCAAAATGTGCACTTAAATATTAAACTATAAATGAATAAACATTAATTTAATTTTACATTATTACAGAACTCAAAACAATCAATGTCTTCACGAGTATTTAATATACCAAATTCTTCTATAATTTTTTCCCCATCTTACCAAATTATGGTGGAAATTTTGTTAAGAAATCACCTCCAATATGGATCGTGACAAGAGTAAACCAGGCTAAAATTACACTAAAACTGTACGACAAGACAGTGAAAATAAACATGTAAAAACATTATACATACAATAAATAATTAATTAGATACCCAAGTCACGGGAATGATCACAGAAAATGAGTCTGACTTCAAATTTACCTAATAGAAGACTTTCGTGGCTAAGCCTTATTGGAGGCTATCGTCGCAGAACGATGGTACACGAATTCCCACCTAACCAGACGATAGCCTAAAGCAAGGGTAAATCTGAAGACCAAACGTTACTAATTCTAAAGACGAGAGCCGACTTCTATGTGCCGAGAAGTAAAGCGATAAAGCAAAGGAGTGAAAATGTAGTGACTAGAGGAGGAAGGAAAATTTCAACGTTTCGAGAGGAAGGCACAGCCCCTACAGGAGCAAGAGTGTACAAAAACAAATTGCCACAGGAATAAAAGCCAAATTATCTTTCTGCAAGATCAAGATTATGTTATCAATATGCTGCCGAAAATTTATAACATTAATTACTTTCTTCTTATAGGGCGTTCTCCAATCAGAACACATTTAACTTTTATGGTGCAGTCAATAGACATAATGCCAGATATGTGTTGCGTAAATCTACGAGTAGTGAAAGAACTTAAACGAGTTAACACTGAAGGTTAATAATGGTGCGTATCAAGTGTTTTGTCCATTCTTTTTAGAAGATTCTATTTATCTGGACATGTTGGAGAACTGCGTCGTTCCTCAGATAACAGAAAGAATATTGAGTTCTCTGTACATGTGAGGAACAGCGTATACTCTGCACCCGGCCGACCTAGCATAGCCTCCAAGATCCCGCAGTTCTAATACTAATTTTTTTTTCTTTGAAGTTTAACACAAAGAACGATGAACTAGTAAATTTGATTGATTTGCATCGGGGGCTGGCAATATCATAAATCCGGGGTGCACTCTTTATTGCTGCTACTGCTACTGCTAAATAATCGTAACATTGTACAGTGCGTTCATTTAACCGTGCACATCGTTGTAATTCCACTATGAACAATAATACAGAGGTAACCACATTCCCGACTGGCAAGGGTTTCATAAAAAATCGGACCCAGTATTCGTCGTCGAGAAATCGCACACCCAGCTCCCACCTTCTGCGGGTGCAGCGGTGATTCATGAAAGATGTGTTGTTCCGGCCTTGATGTAACCGTTAAGGTGAAAATAGGCCTTATTATTCAAGTGCTCAACACAAATGAAGTGCGCGATAAAATGGTCGTCCTATAGAATCTTAATAACTAGAATTAACATTCATATGTGTGTGCCTGAATATACACAAGAGATGTACAGAATTTAATAAAAGATTGTAATAGTACACATGTTTAAATAATACTAATTCTCGCTTTCAGAGCAAAAACACTTATCGACGATCTTTTAATTGAAATCTGTAATCTTCAGGATGAAGTCTACCTCCACAACACATGTTTTGAAATAAGTTTCACTTAAATTAATGCAACTGGTCTACCCAGTTTTAAATTTAAACTTTTCTCTTCCAGTGATTGCAAAGAAAAATCTGTAATATTATACGAGGGCTAGTCAAAAAAGACTGAATTTTTTTAACGCATGGAATACACACGGTATGTTTCAAAGTATTGGTCGTTGAGTTGACGTGCTGGAATTCATTTTGTGACATCTTCAAAACCACCTCAGCCTTTTTCACGGCCTCGGAAGTGCCGAAACGCTGCGCATTAGCTCCTTTTTCAAACAGTTAAAGATCTTCCACTCGCACCATCAGTAATCAGTAGTCAGTAATCTTGGGACCACCTTGCACAAACGCGTGATCATGTAGAACCGAAAATGTACTGCTACGGAAAGTGTGTAACATGTCTGCACGTCTGTCAATTGTTATTCGCCGGTCTTCACGAACAATGACACCAGCTGTGTTAATCATGTTTTTGTTTACTGTTGTTACTAGAGCACCTTGGCCGCCTTGCTTTGTTGTTGAAACACGATTTTCCTTAAATTGCTTGAACCATCGAAGTGCTGTGGATTGCGGCAGAACATCATCACCATGTGCCTGCTGCAACACTCTGTAAGCATCCACGGCGGATTTCTGTAAACGAAAGCAAAACTTCAACGCAGCATATTGCTCTTCATGAATCAACTCCATTTGTATGTAGGCGACCGGCGAACTGACGTAGTTTGCCTGTGTACAGACGTATGCACGAGCGAACTTCTGTTTTTGTCCACCAATCAGGGCTGATCCGTTTTCATCATGCAACATTGTTTCAACATGACTCTTTGGTGTGTGCGATAAAAAAATAACTCTTTCTTTTGTTGACTTGCCCTCGTTTATTATTACACTAAACAAAATAAACCTATCACTTGCACGAATTCACACAATAACTGCACTAATCTGTCATTCAGTAACAGCTGACTACGAACGAAAAGACTGATTATCACTGCTGGAGAATTTTGTTATAAAAAATTAAATTGTTTGACATTGAAAAGACTACAAGTTTTTGCATTGTTAATACACCTTTCATACTAATTATCTAATAGTATTTTAAAACCTTTCATTCAAATTCGTAACGTATATGTATAAAGCTGAAGGTAACGTATTTGAGAAGTGCCGGTTTTTAAAAAAAATACTCCATATACTTACCGAGAAATCGGTTTGTATTGCGAATACAAATCAAGGCCCCTATAGAAAATATCTACAAATACAAACATCATAACTCCTCTACCGGCAGTTTTAAAACATAAAAAGCATTATACAATATTTATAGAAAATTAAACAAGGGCATTTTTGGGAGGCAGTGGTAACCAGCAATGTACTACAGAAACTACTTCTAATAAGACGATAATCGTTGCTCGTGAAAATGCCACACAGGAGATGATGGAAAATACCGAATGCCGTTTGGATATCTCAACCACAAAAACTTGGCGAGTTCCTGTGTCTTTTGCAGCAAACAGTACTTAAATAAATTTCTAAGTTCTTGGATTTTAAAACTATCTTATCGATATTTTTCCTCCACACTCTCTGGGCACAAAAATACACTTACTCTATTTATTTCTCCATTTAAATGAATCAAAACACTGGAAGTTCACAGAACGTGCAGTATTCAATGCTATAAAAGGTTTCTTATTTCAAATATTTTATGTATAACCACGAAGTCATTGGAAAAATTGCTTTAAAAGTTTTATTCCATGTAACGTCCAATTAGATAAAAGTATGAGCGTTTTTTTTTTTTTTTTTTTTTTTTTTTTTTTTTTTTGGTGTTTAACGCCCGTTTTAACTACTGATGCGTCATAGGGGGTGCCACTGATGATACACGAGATGAAATGATATATTGGGAAAGCATTTTTTTTTAACGAAAGAAACGTTCCAGGCCTAAATTTAGGGTACCTCCCCGGCATTTGCCAGTTATAATCCTGGCGGGATTCGAACCCCAGAACTCCCGCTCACGAGTCCACGTCTTAACACCTCGGTCACCCGTGGCGGTAGAGTATGAGATGACATAATGCCACTTTATATCTAACAAAAGTGTGTATTTAATAATTTGACACAGTTAAATTTATGTTGCAGAATTTCAAGCAATAAGAACCTGCCTCGAAATTTTGTTTCGTTTAAAATAACCTCGCCTTTTATTAAAGAGACTATTGGGGAACACGACAAGCCCAAAAATGCAGGTGATATTGATCCAGCAAACAATTCCGATCAATTATTCCTCATGTTTCCCACTCCCGGCATCACCCGCGCGCTAGTCAGAGAGAGAGGCAAGGCAATTTTTATGATTCGCCTCGGGTGTTTTAGCTTCATGTTAAAATATGATATGATAGCGCCATTGCCCTTAGTACGGCCATAACTACTACTTACGTTCTCTTCAGTGAAGTGACATGTTGTACAATACAGCGAATTTTATTTCCTTCACACATATCCCCTCTGGGTCCTAACTCATTCAGAAGTTACTTCCATCTTTGCTGCGCTGTGGGCCCGCTGTTCTCCACCTATTATTTTCACACCACCTTTAACCAGTTGTTCTTAAATTATTTGTGTTTTAATAAATTCGGGTTTTGTGGTTTATAACTGCAGCTGATAAACGTCCATTCTTCTAGCGCACTTCGCTATACTTTCGCTGAAGGTTATTGCAATACCGGAAGAATGTTAAAAAAAAAAAATTATATTTATACACAAATTAAATCTGTTCCAGTCATTCCCAAACGTTCCTCGATCCAGAGATAATTCGCCTATTTCTCACCAGGAGTAGCATGGACGAAATATCTGTCGGTCCTGCTGTGTAGTGTTAACCATACTTGCCCCTAAGCCCAATATCGCGGGTTCGATCCGGGCTAGGACGGATGAATTTTTTCGTGCGTAAAATCCTAATTATGGCTTCCTTCGGAAGGGAAGTAAAGTCGTGGGTTCCATGTCGTACATTTACGGCACGTAAAAGAACCTCAAGCCTGAAAGAAGAAGCAGCAAAATTTGTCGGCCGTTTCACGCCCTGATTTGAATGGGACACTGTTGACCTGAGATGCTAAAGAGCGTCTGTAAATTGAAAAAAACAAAACAAAACAAAACAAAACAAAAAAAAAATCTAAATCTCAAGTGTCAGTAAAACCTCAACGGTGGTAATTAGTGGTTTTAAAGCGTATGTCGGTGCGGTAAAATTGGACAATAAAATATTCTATCATTACACTAAATTGCTGTTTAAAAATATAATTTTCTCTCACTGAACGAAGCTACAGTACACCTTGGCACAAGCGATGGTGGAATCAGCTGTTATTGACTTTCTTTCAGCCTGGTATAGTTCCAGGGTTGCCAACTTGATTACTTATACAAATAAATCTTAGACACAAATTTTTATACAATACCACTTATGGCACAATGACCCGACTTCAAAACCGCTGTGAGGACCTGTGAATTGTTATAACCACAACACATTTATACCTCAAGTGTAGAGTATATTTTTGTGATCATTAACCTTTATAGAAAGTGCTGAAAATATCCTCCCTCCTGCAAAAGGCATACCTCAACACGAACTTCATTGTGCAAAAGCCTATCATATTCACATGGTTCACAGATGAAGTTGGTTCCATTTAAGCGACGAACTCACAGAACTTATGCTATTGGGTCCACATGTCATTCATGAAGCGCCTATGCACTCAGTTTAAGGATGAACAGATTATTTTCGGATTTGACCGAGCCCGTCCAAGCTCAAGTTCTGCCTTCGCTCCAGGAGATGCAATTGGCAGTTTAGCCTGGCACATCAAAATTTGAGTTTTCTTTTGAAGAAGGTTATGATTAAAAAACATACATTCACCAACACGTCGTTAAGGAATTTTGCATTCTAAAAGTCAAGCAATCGTTAAAACGTTTAGCAGAAATGAAATTAAAAATTCCACGCATTTACTATTAATTTGGTTCAAGCATTGTTTTTCCACAATTGAACATTTACAGTTGAGCTTTTATTCCGTTAATCAGTTGGACTCTGTTGTCAACTGGAATAACGTACACTATACTGTTAACAAAGTAAAGTAAATAAAAAATCAAAATCGATAAATTGGCCAATCGCGCTGGCCATACTGGCTCTTCCTATCCAACTTCCTTCGAACTCTTCAGTTAAAATTGCGCATGCATCAATATTAAAGTGCGGTGGGATCACATATCACTGCGTGCAGCAAGTGTACAATGTCGATCAGGACCGTAAGTGTGTTCTGCATTAACACGGCATGTTGAGATGAACCGAATGCACAACACACAGACCAACAACAAACGTTAACCGAGCGGATAAGAAGAGCTTAAGGCACACCCTTCATGTGAAGAATTCGCTTCTAAAATCGAAGGTTAACTCATGAGGGAGGTATATTATATATTGTATATATATATATATATATATATATATATATATATATTGGAACCGTAATTATATGGGATGTGGTCAGTTGTTATGGATGGAGATTTATTGTTATTTATTTCATCGGGCGATTGGAGCTCTTCTTGTCTTGCCTCGGGATCTCAGGGTAAATTTTGACTGTTTTTAATGACTTAAAGTCATTAGGGAGGAAGGAGATTGTTCACTGTAATAATGAAGTTCGGCACTGGTTGGACATTTACTTTATTTGACAACTTGGAAGGTTCTGGAACATGCTGCGCTACTTCGGATTATAATTAGCTGTATTCACTCGCGTATTTATTCACTTTAAACACAATTGAGACTGTTATTACTATTACGTTGCACTGCCTGGCTGACTCTCCCTGACCGGACGATTTACTTTGACTCTTCGCGACGGTTTAACTATTCTACTATGACACTGCGTACTGATGGCTGATGCAGATACTGACTAATTGTCACTCATGCTACTGCCGTTACTGCTGTCACGACTCTTACTGTTACTGTTATGACTGCTTCCCCTTCGCGAATGCTTAAAACTTAAATTCTCATAGTTAATATTAAATCTCTTATGCGAATTCGCTCCTCCCTCGCGAAAATTTAATTCCTTTAAATATTATTAAACTTGGTTCCTCTAGAACATAATTGAATCATACAAGTGCATGGATTATTACACGTTTTCTTTCATTCCTCGTTTTTTTAAACATGTTGATTGGTTGAAGTTTCTGCGTTTTACCAGGAAATATACATTTTCTATTCCCACGCTACCAACGTCTGAGACATCTACCTTTCACTAGATTCTCGCGATAAAGCACATTTCAGCAATATATACGGTTCCCCTTTGAAACAGTTAATATCTTGGTTTCTGTAAAAACACGTGTTTCTGTATGTGGTATTTCCTTTTGACGGCAAATACGGTTTTCACTTGAATGCATATTCCTAGCCGTTTACAGTGAAATATCCTCTGGCCTCTCCGAGAGGATTTAAAAGAGTAATGTTTGACAAAAGACCCTTTTCTCAGGTAAAGCTAATGTCCTCCGACAAAAACACCATTTCCATTAGCTTTACAAAAACATAACAAAGACACATATGCACTGTCAATCATGTTATTATACAAAGAAAACTTGAATATTACTTACTAGTAAAAAGACATATCTATATACATACAATAATACATATAATATTGGAGCCCTCCTTTTAATAATAATATTAATACCTTGATTATCTGCAACAAGATACAATTATTATTATTATTATTATTATTATTATTATTATTGTAGTCGTCAGAAGCAATTGTAATTAAATAGGAAATTGAGACATTTCGTGCTTCAATATATATATAAATTTCGGGGTTATTTGCTTTGTCTCCCTCTACTGATACAGTTCTGACCTTTGAGCTTTGATAATAGTCTAATACACTGTTTCAAAATTGCGCAAAATTCTGTATGCGAGTTTTCATTTAGCTGCTCAATTGAATCAAATTTTCGTCCTTTCGCCGTGGATTTCAGCTTTAGGAATAAATGAGTCCATAGAGGCTAAGTCAGGAAAGTATGGAAGAAGAATCAACTGGTTTTTCTTGGAGACATCTGAAAACATCTTGATAATACAAGCGATTCACAGTTTGACTCTTCGACAGAAATTCGTAATTAAAGGACAACCATTAACAGCAGTTTGACATTGACCTAACCTGATCAGCTTTTTGGACTGGTTGAAGATTTTTCAGTCCATTATGATAATTGAATTGTGATTATTTTAATCATAAAGTGTGTATTCTCATTAACACGATCCAACAGCTGCTGACAAATCGTGACGCAGTTGCCGGTTGCTCTCGAGTCAAATTTTACTGCAACACGATGCATGCCAAGCTTTTCTATCACGGTTTTAAGATATAATCATATAGAAATGTTACACCCTTTGGCAATTTCTAGAATAACAGGGCACTAATTTTCATGAAACATCTCATTAATTCTGACTGTATGAACGTCGACGGTCTCCCGAGCACTTTTAAACCGCATATACCTCTCCATAGCACTGAGTACGGTTCCATAACTTTCTATCATCCTCTCATGAGTTTCGTTTAAACATTTTACAATGTTTCACGCAATATAATGTTAATGCGCTGTCCATGATAGTCTGTTGCAACAAAGCAACATGAATCTCGATTGAAATAAGCCAACTCTCCCAGGCAAACGGGAGGCATCTCGTCGGCAAGTTCAGAGCTAATCAGTGCTACCATTTATTCCTATCCTTGAGGGGCTATTGTTGACTTCCTTTCTACTTGTATATTTTATGTTTTTCCTCCCCCTGTCCTGTACACATACAAAATATTTTATTTATTTACTATTCCATATTGCTTAGGGATGAAAATAACGTTCTACTAGCTGTGGCTAAGTAAGCAAAGTTCTAGGAGGTACAGATAAGCTCATTGGCCGCTTGTAAATAGCATAGTATAAGGGGTTACTCAATGAAACAAAAACGTTTGTCGTAGTGTAATAGCATAACTACACAGAGTTATGTGTTTGCACTGATAGTTGGCGTTATATGCGCGTTATATGTAAGAAAGCAGACTGGTATGATCTGACGGCACCGTGTGTTGTTTACTCTTGAACTGAATACAAGAGGATTCGTCCAAACGGAAGTAATTCAATAAAGATGTTAGTGCAGTCGAAATTTATCGGCGTATGAACAATGTGTATGGGAATGCGTGTTTAATAGACAGCACAGTGTTCAGATGGTGTGGAGAATTTCGTGAAGGACGCGTGCGCACTGAGGACATGCCTAGACTTGTCAAGCTCATCACTGAGGAATCAATTGCAGTTGTAAGGGAGAATCACCGAATCACCAACGACAGATTGCAGAAACACTTTGAGCAAGGGAACTAACTGGTCACACCATTCTCCATTGATGGTATGCGCGCAGCGGGTGCCCAAGCATTTTTCTGAGCAGCAGAAGGCTGCTGCGTTATCATGCAGAGGAGAGTTCGTTTCTTTGAACATTGGTTTTGTAGTCAGCCAAAGATGTTCTTGACACGCTGGGACACTTGCTTGAGCAGACAAGGTGACTATGTGAAGCGGATACTTCCTGTATGTCTCTATATTTCAACCAATAAATTATTACAAAAAATCATTGCTTTCATATAATATTTGCAACATTTGAATAAAGTTTCTCGTCTTTAAACTTTTCTTCTTCATTCTCTGAATATATGCATGAATAACATACCCCTAATTAAATAATGTAGGAACATTTTTGTGTAATTTTTAGTTGTTGTTTCTACCACATTAATTACTGTAATGAAGCGTATATTGCATGTAGGAGTATATTGGCGGTTCGTAATTACAAGTTCTATTCGCGCATTAATTATCTTCTCCTAGCTCCGCGGTTATCTTCAATGTAAATATTGCATGTTGATACTCCAGGGAATAAATGGAAACAGTTAACAGACAGAAATGCTTAATATGGATAATATCTACTACAATTTATGGCAGGCGTGTCATTGAAATTTAGGTTTAAAATGTTAATGGTAGGATAATTTCCTGAACAGCGCTTTCCTATAAGCCAGTGCTTATAAGTCAATTAATTATTTTTCATATCAGTATTTATAAAAACTATTTATCTTTATAAGTAGTATATTTTCGATATAATAAGCAGAACTAGAATGGGATTTTACCAAATGTTGCTGTTTTATTTCTCAATATGGGAGTACATAGTGGAAGGGGTGTTATAAATTTCTTCTTAACCTAAGACATTTCGTGTTATTTTGAGGATTTTCGTTAATACTTTTATAAAAAGTTTATACTTTTATAAAGCCATTAGCATGTTGGTTATATCCCTTCGATGTTGTGTAACGTATCTCCTTGGACCTTTCTTGTTGAACCTGTTATATGGGTAGGGAAGATTAGAAACTTATTTAAAATAACATGACGTTGTGTTATTAATATTAAAAAAGTCTACGCTACTATGTTAGCGTGCATGTCTTTAATTTATTTCCACTCTGTGCATCACTTTCAGCGGTTCTTCTTTATTCTTCAAAGCTGCCAACCGTTATGTTTTGTGTTTAAATTTAAATGGAATCTTTAAGTCACTTCATGATGTCATTGTTTTCCGAGTCTAACAGAAGTCAGTAGCGTTAACTATTCCTTTCTGAATGTGTTTTCTTTCGTTTCAAAGAATTAAGCAACAATTTAATATTTATTATTACTGACATGACCTAGTGAAAATTGCAAATTTAAACCTTATTATTGGGTTTAAAGAAAATAATATTTCAACTCTATTTTTGACTTGAAATTAACATATCTGATAAGAGTTTTAGACATGTTTAAAGGCAAACCATTTGCTAATTCCTTGAGATCCAAGAAACTTGGTCAGAAATTGATTCGTTAAGAAAATAAAAACGTGCTTTTTTTTAAAAAAAATATTTAAATTATTTTCTACTTTTTAGTCTTGTGTTCACGTAATTTTGAAATCAGTATTAGACATCTCGATTAAATAATGACAGAAATTGAGCAACTTTTAGATTTAGCTCATTTTGCTTTCTCTTGATTACATCTAAAATAGAAAATTGTTTTTTCTACTCCATTGATATATCGAAACAGTTGATTAATTGTTGTTTTTTAATTAAAAACAAAATACAGAAACACAAAGTTAATTTTGATATTTTATTTCCGTATTAAATACGTTTGTACCAGATCCTCAACATAGAAGTCAAAATCTTTGATAATATATGTAACTCATTATATTGTATTAAATATAATACTCATTCACTACTTATTTACACAGTTGAAATTATTAATACATTATTAATACACACTAGCGCAAATGAATTTATGTAATAGAAATGTAATAGATTTATTAAATGTTATTTGTAAGGATTTAATTGTGAGGATTTAAATTTGATGTTTTTATTTGAAAAGTTGCCCGTCGACTGTATTGTTATCAAAATATTTAGCATGTCGTTGTGTGTCATTAGCGAGTCGAGAAGAACGTTTTTCCATCGTCTCAGTTGATCGCGCTTGAGCCATGCGTTTCTTGGAATTTGCGCGTTCAACATCACGCTGTTTATTTGAATAGTTGCCATGATGACTGTATTGTTATTAAAATATAACAAAAAATTTCTAATCATTTTAAATTCAAATAAAACATTGAAATTAAATATAAATCAAGCTACACTATAATTTATTTATTGTATTGATAAATATAATACAGTCATCATAGCAACTGTTCTAATTTTTAAATAAAGATTATTAAAATGTTATATTTTTATGTGGTTTTAAGGAAACTACAGAAATGTATTCTTACTATTCAATCTTACATTTTTTAACACCTTCGTGTTTGATATTCAAAACAGCGGAACCATATTTTTGAACCGTGGAACCATTGAACCATGATAATTACCATATTATCATCCATTTCTGACCTATATGCAAATTTTCAAGTCTCTATCTCCTTTTAGAAGTGCATGAAAAATTAATTACAAAATTCCACCCGAACAGACAAGAAAGCGAGTTAATAAAACGTGATAAAAAGGTGGAGAGCGGAGGAGTCAGGTCATAGCTAGTCGCAATAAACTAGTGACTCCTCCGGTTTCTAGAACTCACTTAAAGTTAGATTTAGGTTAGTATGCGTATGTAAATTGATTAGTGATTCCACCTTTGCCGACTGTTGTTCTTTGTTGTACAGTTTCTTCTGTTTTATCGTTGGTGACATTCACATCACCTCATAATAATATTTATATGCACTGTCCTGATATTTTAGATAAGTTTTAGCACGTTTCTACATTTCCAACTTATATTAGAACTTCATTTTTGAACGTTATGTTGTAGAATAAACATTAACGTTTGATTTTTTTGATTGATTTATTTATGAACGTTCTTTAACAGCTCAGGTCATCAGCGTCCCATTCAACTCAGGGCGTGAAACGGCCGACAAATTTTGCTCAGAGGCCTCTCTTTCAGGCTTGAGGTTCTTTTTCGTGCCGTAAATGTACGACACAGGACCCATGGCTTTACTTCCCTTCCGAAGGAAGCCATACTTAGGGTTTTTACGCCCCGAAAAAATCCATCGGTCCTGGCCGGGTTCGAACCCGCGATCTTGGGTGTAGGAGGCAAGTATGGTAACCACTACACCACCAGGACCGACTAAACATTAAGGGATTATTTACAATAAAACTAAACAATGTAAACATAATAAATTGAGATCAGATTATTTAACGAAACTATCCGCAGTTAATTATGTAGGCTGATGATAGAGGTTAATTAACCTGTTAGGATACGACACACTTCTGTTTAGGAACTTTTCTCGATAGATTCGAGCCACTGTGGCCCCCATTATGATGCATTTTGCCCTAAATGAGTAACATTTCAAAATAATCTGTGTATTACTACCATTGTTTCATGTTAAAAAATCGTTGAAATTAGTTACTAAAACATAAATAACAAAACAGTTGAAGTTCGTTATTAAATGCAAATACAACGTACCACTTGATTCGTGAATTTGCAGTGTTGTGCAGCAAATGACACAAAAATTACGTAAACGACGTGATTAGAAAAAGTAATTAATTATCAATCTTTTCTCAAAACCGCTTCGAAATATTGTAAAGAAAAACCATTGGCAATTTCCACTATGTTCTTTAATTTTAACATTACAGCATATCACACGGATAGAAAAATAAAATAAACATGTCGTGTTATAGCATTCATCTAGTCGCAGCCTATTTATATCCACAATAGAAGTAACTGACATGAAACCAGAATCCTTGCTTGAATCGTTGGCAAAAAAATCACAACTCTCTACATGCTGCGTTTTTATTTTTAAAACACTAATTGCATATAGTTAATGGGAAATATAGGTTTGGGATATGCTTTAAGCTGAGAGATTTTCATCAAAGCTGCAGCCCGCCTTGGGGTTAAACCTTGAAGGCACTCCAAGTCGGAAAATCATAACGATGAATATCCTAGTCAGCAAATCACAAAATGAACTTTGAGTTACATTTTTTCTAATGCTTAAAACATTACATTAATCTTTGTTAAAGAATGAAAGAACCCGGAAAGTAAATTAGCTAAACAGGAAAATCCCATCTTATAAGATGAAAATAGAAGTACGACATCAAGTCTACCGCTAGTGGGAGTAGAAATAAAATGAAAGAAATCATGAAATTGTGTATACTATAGATGTTTAGGATGACCCGCCTAAAATTTACCCACTCCCCTTCGCCTCGTAAATAATAGTGTGAATCGTATCAATTGCTTCAATTTAGTAAGGCTTCGTAAATGATTTGTATGAACGTACCAACTTTTTCGACAAATCTTGTAAAATATTCTTTGCAAGAACATCAGCTCCAGGAAATTTGTCAGCAAAATTTTCCATCGTCTTCTTCATGGAAGCACCTATGCTTCTACATTGCAGAGAATGCATATCGCAAGGCACGGCTTTTCTCGTACGTTGCCCTACAGATGCTCCAGGTGCGGTCTCTGCGGACCCTGAGTACCCGTGGTACCTCTGATGTTACTAGAGGAAGCCGGGCCGGACTTGGGACGAGCCCCTCCCGAAAGGGAGTTGTCCGGATTGGGTTGGACTCGGCGTGGTAGTGGTACCCGGAACTCACGGGCAATTGAGCACTCGCAAGAGCGGAGTGTCCCAGGGGAGTGCCTAAGGCGTATACCCTGGGGGCCGGTGCGCAACCGTGCGCCGGAATCTCCGTCTTTGTGAGGCGGTGGTGGCTTCCTTAATGCTGGGGTCACTCACCCCTATAAAGGAGTAGGTCTAAGCTAGTACGACCTATCAGCCAGTGAAACTCTGGTAGCTGGGTGCGCTCGGCTTTTGAAGCTGCAGTTCACTTGGTGCGCTTGGGCGACGTAATCGCCTGCAGCCGAATGGCGGGTCGGTTTAGGAAACAAGGTACCGTCCTAATGCAAAATACCACGGGTGGCACAGACCTCTGTGCTACACTCCTGGATCCAGAGCCTGGTAGTACTCGAAAGCACATGACTCGAATTGTGAATACACACCATCTATAGATTGCGATAGCATAAGCTCCTTTCTTTTCATTTCTCTTTCCCATTTGTATTCCTTCATTATCTGACTCGCCTTGCCCTTGGCTGTGTGTATGCTTATCGTCACATAGCCACTGCTTCATGCACCATTCGGTATAAAAAAAAAGGAAGAAGAGATGCTATATTTTTTAAATACATAAATATATTTGCTGCTTGTTTCCTATGATCACGCAAACTTAAAGTGAAAAAAAGAATAAACGTTCAGTTTACTCGTAAATTTTCTGAAGAAATACTGGGAAGATACAATGTGTACGTTGATAAAAATTTTATTTTATAACAATATACTGATGCAAGAGTTATTAGAAATGTTTTAAATGCCAAATATTATGAAAATAAATATAGCTAGAACATACATTTTGATACTGCAACGCTTTTCATACATAACAACAGCTTTTACTGTGCTGAAAAGTTAGTGTCCATATAGGCCACCCATGACATTTGAAAAAGAAGTGGGGGCATTGACAGGGGGGGGGGGACAATTTGAGATGATGTGAATAAAGAAACTGTCGCAACTAAAATTAATTATCTGCATCATTGTTCTTTGTCTCTCTTGGATTTTTAAACTACTTAGTGTAACTGCCCAATGTACTCCAGTATATCGGTGGTCAAATGACCACTTATTCAGAAATAATCAGCCACCTATTGGCCCCACACTCTTTTATCTCTTCCCCCCTCTTGGAGGCTGTTATCTCAGCAGATTCAGACCGAGGGCTGGCATTTAGTTCCAAGGTTGTGATGACAAATTCAAGTCTTGCTAACTGTTGTTAGGGCTACAGATAGCCTTCATAGCTAGAACTTTTCAGTATTTTCCTGTGCCATTCCGCTCATCAAGAAAGCGTCAGGCATTTTTGCTGCGTGAAATAAATAAATATTCGGCATGCATGAAATAAAATCTCGACCGTCTCACTAAATTTCAGAGAGCGAGAGAAAGCCCACCTGTCCGGACAGTTTATAAAAATCTTTTAGTCTCTTGCGAAGTTTACAAAATTCTGACATTATTCTATCACAACCAATGAGGGCCATGCAAGGAAGCGAGTCTCAAATGTATTGATTTGCTACTTGCTCGCAGACAATGCCTTCACATAACAATTCTAGAAATGCCAACCTACTTTTGTGCTATGAATACCTGCGTTAGCCAACGTTACGAATAAATGTTAATTTCAGCTTATGAAAACTTATTATAAAATATTTATAATTATAAAAAACTGCATATGAGACAATATAATAACCAGAACAATGTATTTGGACATCGAGAAGCTCCAAACACTCCGCAACAGTGTAACTGTGCATGGAGTATTGCATGGCGGTAACCTACCCTACTTACACAGCGCTCCTGCAGGTAGTAGAGGGGAGACGCCTCCACTGAAGCTTGAACTGTTTTGACTCTTCATGCTCTCCGTTCAAAGAGAAATGTTTATGATTGACAAAACACTTAACATGTGTTCAAAGTGACCAAGAGCAGTTCTAATATTGACACCATTGCAAGAATGTTGCACTTATAGTTCTACTTCTTGTTTTCCCTATATTCATTTCTTTTGAGAGGAAAATGCTCGTTGTGAAATAAAAAAGGAGGAAAAGTATTAAAATATAAAAAAGTATCGAAATATTTATTCACTTAACTCTTTTTCGTCAAAGAACTGTTTTTATGTGAAATAAAATTCAAAATTTACACTTATCGACTTTTAGTCAGTATATTAAACAGGGAAACATATTTACAAAAATATCTGTACATTATTTATAACACTTAAATTGCATATCAACTACAATTACTGCTGAACAGTTCATTGAAAAGTAAAACAACAATAAAGAAAAGATGTTATTTAAATTGTATAATATTCACCTTTAAAAGCCGGTATACAAAATCCAACTCGGAACGTATAAAATTGCCGTGTTTGTTGGAAGTATACTCTCAGGTACAGAGGAAGTACTTCATGAATCATTAATGTTGTAGGGTGATGATTAGCGCGACATAGGAGACCTCGTGTCCTGGCGCCAGGAGCCAAAGTGTTTACGTTCTTCTTCTGAAATGGCTTTCAAAAATGTATAATACACGATGGACCTTTCATTATTTCGCGCCTCGGCTTAGCAAAAGTCAGTTTTAGCAAGGAATGGTCTATTTATCTTAAACCGTTTCAAAAGAAAACGAAGAAGCATATCCTGATAATATTTTATACTGGAGAAAAATCCATTATTACCAATGTGTAAGATCAGTGTAATAAAAGAACGTTATATCGGTAACACAAGTACAGCTATGTACTTATAATTCTTAAATATTAGTAATGAAACACCATATTGGTGCTTTCAAAACAATGTGATAAAAAGTATCTATCAGATTGGTAGTGAAGATCATTCTAGATTGCAAGAAATAAAATCGTCATGTAAATTAAGCGAATTACGCACCGGGTAGACTAACTTTAAAAAAGAATATAAAATCCAGATTATGGTCTTATTAATTAATGAATAAAATACGTTATGGAATAGGGGAAAAACATTAGAATTCTTGCAATCTATAAGTATTATAAAAGAGAAACCACGTTTTCAGAATTATTATTATTATTATTATTATTATTATTATTATTATTATTATTATTATTATTATTATTTAGATTAAAGCACAAAAATTAAAAGTATATTATTTATTAAATGCATATATGACCATTGATAGGCAAAGCTTTACTGTTTGGGTATTTTTTAACATTTTTGAATTGTAACCATGTTTATGAACTGAATTCTTGATATCATCTTTACATTCATTGAAAAAGAGAGAAATAGTAGAACTTTTCGAGTTACATTCTGTATTTAAGAAGATGATCATATGTTTCAATAAAACAAAAGCATGTTACTATTTAAAAACAATTGCAATGTACTAAGTTAATATACATAGTCAACATTAAACAATTGGAAGTTCCATCGATTTTCAGTGGCTTTGAAATTTAATTTATATTTTATTGTAGTAAAAACATGTAACGAAAATGTTTTCTGAAGGTTTTATTACAGAACGCTCTTACATACAAATATAGTTCTCAAACATATATAAGATTAATATTTCACATTTACTAGCTGCATCACGAAGATGCTTTTGTTAAACATAAAACATTTGCATTGTTATAAATGCATCTTAGATTCTGAATTAGTTTGTCCTTTAATTTTAAAACAATACAAAGAAAATTAAACACAAGAGCGCTGTTTAAATTTCGGTTTTCAAATATACCCTTACTATTAATGACCCAATTTTCCTAATTTTCAGAACTTATTTTTCCCATTTTATCTAAATGGCATTTACCGAATTTCGTTGATAAAAAGCAAATATTGGTTCCACTAAAGTAATTTGTAAATTTTGGGTTTCACACAACTCCCCCACTCTTAATTGTCTGATTTCACTCATTTTCAGAAATCACTTATGTTATTTTATTTCAATGGCATATACCGAATTTACTTTAAAAATATTAAAATTTTGGCCGCTAGAGCAATTTTTAAATTTCGCTTTATGCCAAAGGTCCTCAAGTTGAATGTGAATGTAAAATAAAACACGATGAGTACATTTTTATTTAATGTAAGAAATTTACACTCAGTTACAGTCCATGAACTGGAAAGACTGACTTTCTGCTAGCGAATTTTATCTACTGCAATGATACCGTTCAGCTCATTACAACTACTTGAGAGCAAGTGAATAACAGCAATACTATCTACACCACAGCTGGGTGTTATTTATTTTAATACTGTCACCTCACTGATTATTATCAACGCGCAACCATTTTTAAACATAACCAAAAGTTACACTGCAAATTTCTAAGCTTGAATTTCTGTTAATGTATTATTACAAATAAAGTCTACATATTGATGCTACCCTTTGAATGGTCATCTTTAGCTAAACTTGGTCAAAAGAACTGTATCATGAAGCTAGGCATGAAACAGAGCTCGGGAATTTCACGATTTGAACTAGGAGACTGGAAGGCACGTAAGGTTGTTGACAAGGACGGCAGGAGGATTTGCCCCATAATGCTCGGAACCGGAGGACTGGGTGCACATTTTGGCTAAGTGTACACAGAGAGATGATGCTAGGATAAAATTTCTCCTGGATTGATTTTTGACTTCCATTAGGGGGAGACCGGTATGTTGGGACTTAATTGTAAATAGACAAAGCTGGTTAAACCTGGGCATTTATTAAGCTATATACATAGTTTTATGGACAAGGACTTTTTATAAATACTGTCATAAGTAATACGAAAATAAATTAGAATGTCAGAATTATTGTATGCATGTCTATTTATTGTGGGTGTTCCTATGAATTTGTTGGTTTCATTTGTTGTCATTAATTTCAGAAATGAAGTATTTTACAAGGGCATGAACAGTCTTGCAATACACCTACTTTAACTACAATAATAAATGCTACTATTATACTCGTGTCCTTTTTGACCGCAATATACACCTACAGCCTGCTATATATATTATATTTCTCAAAGCACATAACAGCTAATCATGCTGGAATCCAGTGATTTAAGTACAGGAAGATAATAATCTGAAACTCAGGGTTGGGCACCCATCTTGCCAGGGTTTCGCATCCACTTGGTCTGAAACCTTTGCTTTTTCAATACTGAACTATTCGCCATGCTTCCTTTTGTATCAAGGGCCGGTTTTTCGTGGCCACCTCATAGTTGTTCTTACATTAGGTACAGTTCACAATGCTCATGACGACGCTTTTTGAACTTGATGAGATCAGGATGCAATATAACCATATTCATGCATTTGAACAAGCCGAGAGTAAGCGCTGGCAGGTGGAGAGCAGATGAGTAGAATGCCAGCTCTACCACGTGTCGCCCCCAAGAACGCCGCTAGGGGAAGCTCATGTAGCTGGATATCGATCGTTCGCAGAATGACAGCATTCTCATTCCTTAGGCCAATAACAGGCATTTCAGTTGGACCTGCCGCCCTTAAGTGTCGACATTGGATCCGCTACATGTAACACGTCAATGAAGAGACCACATGCTCTATTTCAAAACTGATGGCCCTCCTCGAAATTGTCGGCTACCCCCACACGACTCTCCCATCATAAATCAAGTATTTATGATCTGCTAGGGGAAACAAAATAGCACTCACGTGAATATTTTCCAGTAATAACGTTACAGTGAGTGCTGAGCTAATTCTAGACAAAGTTTCCAGAGAAGCAGGAAGAAATTGCGCCGGTTTTACCATATCATTCATTTACTTGAGATTTGTGATTGTAGAAGTAGGCAGCTAAACGCCTTCCTCACCGGTACACTAAAGACCGTAAGTTACTTAGGACACTTGAAAACGATTGTCCTGATCTTCAATGGATATAAGATCTTCAACCGTGTATTAGCTTTGCATACCTCAAATGACGAAAAATCTGTAAGTCCTAAAGATGTTAATTCCATACTATGCGACAGACAGTTGTTCATAAATTTACGCTCTGTTGGAGCTGATATTTTTAACTGGCATTAATTAAATGTTTTTATACTTTTATTTTGTCCAGGATATCGAGAAAATGCTAACCAAGCAACAAAAAGCCATCCCATGTACTGCAGTTGATTGATTGAAGTTGTTGATTTGCTTTTTTATTTATGGACGCTCTTTAACATCTCAGGTCATCAACGTCCCATTCAATTCAAGGCGTGAAACGGCCGACAAATTTTGCTCAGAGGCCTCTCTTTTAAGCTTGAGGTTCTTTATCGTGCCGTAAATTTACATACTGGACCCACGGCTTTACTTCCCTTCCAAAGGAAGCCATACTTAGGATTTTACGCCGGAAAAAATCCATCGATCCTGGCCGGTTCGAACCCGCGATCTTCGGTTTAGAAGGCAAATATGGTTACCACTACACCATCAGGACCGACACAAACCGAGATTTAATAATCACAGATGAACGGGTTTCGTCGATTTTTTGGAATTGATCTATCAGATGCTAAGAGTATTTATTGATGATATCGACAGGGTGTTTGTGAAAAGGTAAGAACATAGAACAATTTCGCATATATGAGGAAAGGGTGCACAGAATTAAAGCAGAGCCCAAAAGAAGAAATGCAGTAGGTATGCAGGTAGCTACTGTTGAAGGCTTTAAAGCCAATGGACAAGGCACTGACTGAAATTTTACTACACTCTGCTACATTCCTGAATTCGCCGAGGAAGCAAAATGTATTTCATTATTGAAGCATTCTGGATAGTTTTCTTAGACTCCCTGAATTTTATAAGTCCCTCTATCATTTGATATATGCAAAATTAATTCATGTCTAATTACAGTAGTATTACTGTACTGTAAAAAACTGTCAGATCAGCTTGATATGTTATACGTATAACACACAAGATAAGTCGCAGAATTAACAAATTGCCGGTTAGATGTACGACAACTGTTTATAATCGAAGATCATAGTTTTTTACAAGCATGATTTCTTGCTCTAAAATTTACCATTCTTCTTCTTTTCATTTGACAGTCGTGGGTGAGACCGCTGCTCCCTCTAACTCCGTCTTACAACTTCATTGATAGAGGGCAGTATTGCAGAGGGGCATGTGATCAGTATGCCGGCATCCCGCAGGTCGCCAATCACACGACTTTCGTGTCCGAAGAACGCCACCTCTCCATCAGGCAGCTTCCCAATTGTCCTCTTGAGATTTGGTATCAGGCCACACAAACTAAGAAAAATGCTTGAGTAGGTACCGGGAGTCGAACTCCTGCCTCCCGGCCAGCAGTCACAACGATAACCACTAAATGATCAAAATTATCACTTATTATTACAATATATCACTGCCGCTATACTTGGCACTAGTATCATTGTTGGTCCTTACGATTCCCAACTGCGAGGTGTCCAAGTTGAGACATGATCAGTTCGGACCCAGTAAAATGGCGGTGTCACGTGATGAACAATTTGCTGCTCTGAAATTCTACTTTCGTCTCAACTGAGGCCTATGGAGAGTTTGTTCTTCCCTATACCAGAGCTTGAAAATGGTTTCAAACGTTTAAAAAGCGGAGGCGACTATTTCAATGGAAGGTGCACCCGAAGCTCGAGTTTGTATTCTAACGGAAGAAAACATTAACAACGCTACTGTCATTGTGAGACGGGGTCGTAGAATAAAATTATGAACACTTCGGAAATTCTTAAAAATCAATGGGTGCCCCCACACAATCGTGTTTGTTTGTGCACGATGAGTTTCAAGACTGCTGATTTTCGAATAAAAGGACGTCCACACACAGGAAGATGCTGAGTTTCTTTCAAAGGTAATCATTGGTGATAAACTTGGTTACGTCATTTCAATTCTGAGAGCAGACAGTAGAGCTTTGTATGAAAATCACCATCATCAACAACACAAAGTGTTTGCCTCTGCCGGGAAATTAATGGCCATCTCACTTTTCGATGTACAAGGAATGGTCGTACAAGCACTTGAATAAGATTATTTTTGAGATTGAGAGGTGGATCTTTTGTCACGTGTTTAAATTGTGAATTAAAAGAAAATACTTTATTGCATATATGGGTTACCTGGCTGTGTCATACTAGATCGCAGTCTGTATAAACATCTTGGTTTATTGCCATGCTGATATACTTCGTGACATTTTATAATGTGGGAGCTACATTGCTTGGGTTTATTTTACGTAGCGTGTGTTATGTGATCATTAGTCTGTGATTTAAGTGGATTCATTTTAATTAAAATTTTTGTCCAAAAGAAGATGGAAGTTAGAGCCGCATTTCCGAGGACGTTATGAAAATAATGGAAAAAAAAAAATCTTTCTTTTCATCAATTTTCGAATTTTTTAAAACTGTATTATACTTTTCTTAGGAAATATAAAAAGAAAACGTAAATTTGAAGAATTATCTTAAATAACAAAACTTTGAGGAAAAAACCGTTTCCGAAAACGTTCTGAAAATAATGAAAAAACTTTATTTATTTTTATCAATTTTCGAATTTATTTAACTGTATTATAGTTTTCTAAGGAAATAGAACAATGAAACGTTAAGTTGAAGAATTATCTTAAATAACAAAACTTTAAGGACAAAACCGAACGTTCATTTATTACAGTCATGGGGTCATGAACAAAACGAGGTGCGGTGTGAAAGTCGTCAGCATATAGGCGGCAACTGGAGTGCTTTATCTCTTTAGCAATGTCAATGATGTATAGCATAAAAAGTTATCGTCCGAGTATTGAACCTTGGGGAACCTCCGCCTTAATGAGGCGCCAGGAGGAAAAATAACCTCAGCTAATACACATTGGTGACGCTCACTAAGGTAGTGGTATTGTTGGAGAGAGTAGTTTTTCAGTTTGTATAATACGAGTCCATAGTTGACAGTGTCAAAAGCTTTACTGAAATCTTGTAATACAAGTAGAGTTTAATTCGCCCCTAAAATATACTTGGCATAAAAATTAGTCGGTAGCAAATGAAAAACTCTTTTAATTGCTTATGAAAGGAAGAAATAAAAATAAGCTGGTGGCTGGGAAAAATAAAAGCCAATTATTAGCTTATTATTATCTTATACTTTAAGATCTGTGTCAATTAATTCAATAAGTTCGGGCAATGGCTTCTCTCGGACACCCGATAATAATATTCACACCAAAATTACTGCAATATACATGGCGTTGACAAAATAGATTTTAAGTCACACAAATAAATGTAAGCTATTATAGATGGTAAGTTATTTTATGCTACTGCTAAGGAAAGAGAAACGAACTACAAACCAAAATCTGCGCTAGAACTTGGCAACAGCATCGGAAATGGAAACCTACATTCGCTAGGGATGGAAATTTACGTGTTTTGGAAATGGTGGCCTACTTACCGGAGCATATTTCAAATAGCTAGAGCGCTTTGAACCTCTCTATTCTTACAAGTGCTGCGTGAAAATTGTTTTGTCCCATTATCTACTCTTCTGCTGAATTCGATGGCATTCCTTACCCTATTCTACATGAAAAGACATTGCTTAGAAATGTGTCAAAAGCTCTTGCACGACATTCATTCTGACATGCAAATTCAAAGGACGTAGAACGGTTTGCGATTATCGAACTATTACACTACGCATATTACGAGAGATATTAAGAAAATAAATTTCTCTATCCTTTTTCTGAGAACTCGTAGCAATTTAGAAATTGTGGGTTTGACAATCTATTTGCGGTTATACACGCAACTCTTTCGTTTTGTGCCATAAGGTGCTGGCGCAGTGCTTTGCTAAAGGTACATTCTACTGAAAATCGAAAAAAAAAAAGTTCATTTTTCATGATTTCATATGTTGGTGCTTTTACAACTGTGTCCTTTGTGAAGATCAAACAACAGGGTCACATAAAGGCAGTGCCTATGTACCTATTTCCATTCTGTCCTTTCTCATAATAATCCAAGACATTCTGAAACACCATCAATTGTCACTCCTTAAATCAGCTCATCAACTCGTCTGGTAATGTTCTCACATCTAGTAACTGTTGCATGCAGGCGCAAACTTTTTCTTGTCTGTCTTGGAACTAGTGGCAGCATTGGCGCACTGTTTTTTCGAGATTACGTCAAGAACATAAACTTGCAGCAGATGACTATAACTTTCTATAAATCTCCTTTCATTAGTACTCCAGGTATAATATTATATCGTTTACCGAGGAATTTGAGAAACATTACGAGGTGAAAAAATGAATTCTTTTAAAAACATATGTTTTTATTTATTATTTATTGGAATTGAATTTAAATGCTTTATACAATTTTATTTTATAACATTAATAAGAATACTACACTAAAATACTAGTAAAATTATAATTCATATGCATCAAAGCTTTCTTTATTGTCCATAGTTGCCATTTTATTATATATCATAACCATAAATTGAATTTCTTGAAACATTTAACTACACAGGGAAATTATATATCCATGTTACATGATAATCATTGAAGATTTTCATCGCCAACACCATTCTGTGATTACGCAGATGTCCTCTTACGGTAATGCTGGAGTTATGACAAAGTTCTCTCAAGACAAAGCTCGCAGGTTTATTGAATTTAAGGTGGCTACTTCTTACGGGCGGTGTCTTTCGTGTCGTTTTAAGCTTCTTCTCCCTAACCTTGGAAATGTCTAATCCAATGTTTTACAGACTTCACATCCCTCTGAACAGTATTTGCTATTTCATTTATAGGAAGCCTACTCCCCACATTCTTACGTATAAGGTATTGTGTTTTCTAAATTTAAGAGATTATCGAAAACATACATAAACAAACCGAACAATAACCTAGCAAATTTAGGGTTTATCCAACTGTGTATCGGTATATATTTGTTTGCTAAGCCAAGCCCTTGCAATTCGATAATATTTCAAGTCGACTTCAGCTCAGCAATATTAATGAAATAATGTATCTATTACACATTAACAAAGCAGTAGCTACGACTGTCCTCAAGAGCTTGTGCATCAGCACCTCTAGAGAAGCGGGTGCAGTACTTTGATAACTCGTTATTTTGGGAAGCATAAATGAATAATTGTCTCATATATGTATATTTGTGCGTGGGTGTATGTAGCTTTCAGTTTAACCCATTACGTATAAATGCGCTGTTTGAACCGCTTGAGGGATATGGATAGGCAGCAGACAATTGCGCAATGCAGAGAGATGATTTCGGTGAAATACAATCGGGGCTAAAATCAGAATGGGGATGGAGCAGAACATAATAAGCTCATTAGATAAAGGTTCGCGTGGCTCAGACTAGGGGCATAAGGGATGGTTAAGACCACCGACGAATATGAGGGGAGAATTTGTCCCATCTGGGAGAAGGGGGAATCAGGACATATGTTCTGGTTGAATCTTTAGAACAATGAAAGGAAAAGTAATTCACAGGATCGAACAGAGGAAGGTGGTCACCTTGGGCTTGCTGGCAGGCAAATGAAGGAAAGGAGAGATTTTCTGATGAAAGTGAGACAGCTCAGGTCTGAAAAGACTGATAAGTGGGGAGGATTTGAGAGGAACAAATTGGCTGAATGCAACTTCAATTCATAATGGGAATTTTTTATCATTTATATGTGCTTTTAATATTTTAAAAATCATTCTTCTAACATTTCTTACTTTATTCTATTTTTATGTTCTATTTGTTTATTTTATATCTTCTTGTGAATATCTAATGCAATATCGTGTGCTAAATCAAGCATAGCTAATGCAAGATTATTTTTGATAAATATTTCATTGACAGATGACAAGTACGCTAAAATGCAATAAAATAATTATGTCACAAATAAATAAGGCACATTTAGTAATTAATGCTAGGGAATTTTCTCAAAATTACTTTTTGAGATGGACGAATTTTTTAATTAAAATTGCTGCTTAGTTTTTTTAACTCCAGAGCAATAACGTGCACGTTTCTTTGTACGTAAAAGTAGCGGAGAAAAGAAAGACATAATGGTCAAGACCGAGATATTTTGAGAAGAGTATAACTGAAATACAAGATCAGAAATGTGAATAAAATTAAATTGCCTAATCATTTTAGATGGCTAGAATTAGGATCTTAATGCACACGAGTTCTGTTAACTCACTTCATTTTTTTTTCTCATTCACCAGGTGTGATGGAGGAACTTCTGAATAAGAAAAAAGTATATTATGTCAACGTAATTACTACTCAATCCTTGAAGGATTCTCTTAGCAAGTACCAGAAGTCCTGATACGAAAACTATTTTATGAAGTAAGGCAAATGGAGCATAAATAACAGAATGTGAACGAAAAGTATACTGTGTCACTTTTTACTATGCTGATAGGTAATATATTGACAAGGGTAAAAGGAACCGACTTTGCCTGGCTCCCCGTGCTACTTAGGCAACATTTCTGACTTGCTTTTAATAAGTACAGCAGGCGCGCATATTTCGACTTCGGCAGCCTTTAATTACCCTTTTAAAAAACAACTTAAGCACGCATTTAAACATCTTTGGCCATTAGCGTTCCGTTCGCCGAGCATACTTAAATCGTCATGGCCGCAAGTGGACAGTCAGTCGCAATTTGCTGTTTAGAGAGAAAACATTTCTGCCTGTTTTTACAGGCTACAGTTGTAGCTGTGCATTAAGTACAGTAAGTTTGTGGCATACATTTTACTGTAGTTAAATGTATTCAACTGTTACCATTAGAACAAATGAAAAAATAAAGTCTACAAGAATAAACTCCATACTGAAAAGTAACTTGAAGAAAATATCAAGCAGAAATTGTAAGCGAATTTAAACTTCACTAAAAGAATTCAGAAATACGTGAATGTAGACAGACACCAAACAGAAAAAATCCTATACACAGGATAGAAAAAACTAATGTAGTATTTCTACTTATGTTGATCAAATGTTTGGAAGCAGAAATACTACAGGAGCATGTTCTACATTGAAGCCGATGAATGGCGCGGCTTGCGTTCAGCTGCGGCTGCAGGCCAAAAATAACTCCTTGTTCTATTGGTGTGTGTTCTTTCCAATTAGGTTTATTCGTCGTAGTTGAGGTACTTTATTTGATTAGCAATGACAAGTATAAACAATAGATAAGGACCAAATGGTCTCTGCCATTTTATTAAAGTACGAAGTTAGTGATCAAATTGAGATAAAATATAAACTTGTCTTTTGTTAATATTACCTAGTGACTGATTTTAGCAATAATTTAAATGATTAAATCCAACTTTTAATAAACGTGTGCACCAGTAATGGAACAAAGTATTTGTGTCTTCCAATTCAGTAACTATTTAAGTATACTTTGCTTAATTTTAGAAAAAAAGACAAAAACTTGTGGTGAGTTGTATGTGCAATTTTATAAAAATGTAATTGATTTGGAAGTAGCACAATAAGTTTAATGGATATTCAACATTTCTGGGTGAATTTTATTTAATAAGAGAAAATATAATGCACTTAGCAAGTTATGACAGAGTGTCTTAGATTCAAGTAGCTTTGGAATATTCAAAGGATTACTTGAGTTGTAGTTTGCTTTGTGAATATCAAAGTTTTTTATTTTACAAATCTGAAACCATTACACGATATAGTCAATTAAAGTGCACAAACTGTAATCCCCATTCTGAATGTGTCTTAACAGATTCTAAATCTAAGATAAATGAAACAAAGTACCACGCTCTGTGGAGTTGTCATTTTCTTAAACAGAAGTTTCTCTAACTGTATGTTCATCACATGGTTTGCTCAAGTTTGTCAGTAGAATTAAAAACATTCCTGATGAAACCGACAAATACCTTGCATAATATGATGTCGGCACTGCAACTTGTAGACTTTACTTACATGGGGGGGAGGAGGAAAGAGTAAGTTCTGGCAGAATGTCCCCACTGGGAACACCCCAGAAAAACTTTAAGGCAGTTAGAGGTCGGTTGGCATGCTGGGACTTTTTTTTGCGAACCACACTAATTAGTTGAATATGGGCATTTTCCTAGCCACAGTGCGTGCAATTTATTTATTTTTTTTTTTTTGAGTAGTGTTTAACGCCCGTTTTCACTACTGAGGCACCACAGGCGGTGGACACTGACGATACATGAAATGAAATGATAAATTGGGAAAGGATATTTTTTTTTAAGGAAGGAAGCGTTCCAGGCCTAAGTTTTAGGTACCTCCCCGGCATTTGCCAGTTATGAAGACTGAGGAAAACCTGGATAAAACCCCAGTCAGGGAGGACGGTCCTGGCGGGATTCGAACCGCAGACCTCCCGCTCACGAGTCCGTGCCTTAACGACCTCGGCCACTCGTGGCGGTGTGGTGCAATTTATTTGCTAGTTAAAACACAGTAACTAGTGTAATTATTAAAAAAACATGTAACACGTTTCAATTCATACATCTGTAAATACTGTTCTTCATATTTTAAACTTTTTTAAAAAATATTTATTATTATTATTATTATTATTATTATTATTATTATTATTATTATTATTATTAATAATAATAATACTGTCTTATTTTTATCATCATTTGTTCCTTTTTCAAATTGTGCAACATACTTAAACATGTACGGCCTACGACCCATGCATAAATATATTTGTAATATGTGTATAAAAATTTATAACAATAAAGGTATCCCTACCACTACTTATGGTGACATATTGGTCAACTATGAAACCCGTTAGATGAATTTTATTTAGATAAGAGAAAATTATTCGTATTCTATCTCAATAACGAAAACTTGTGCACTAAAATCCATAAGGAAAAACATAACGAGGCGATTAATATAAACTACTTCTGAAAAGAATTGTTTGTATGAAGAGTCTAATTAAACAAAATAGTGTACACACTGTTCCCTCATCTTTTTGACTTTCTTACAGTTTTTTTCTACACTTTATTATTTTTTTCTGAAATCTTGACAACATTTAAAACACTTAATAGCATTTAGAAGTAAATTTTGCCAATACGTTTTCCAGCTAAAATCTCGTATAACAACAGCTGAAACAATTTACGATAACTCCAAAATAAATTAAAAATGTCTTTTTTACACACGAGTATAGCATGAGAGTTTAAAAATATAATTTGTATACTGGTGGATTTAAGCACTTTATTTCAAAGAAATCATAGTCTGCCATAATGTGATTTGGGGACTTTAATAGTTTGCAAGTATTTTTAACAACTTTTTATTTCAACAGATGAAGAAAGACATGAAAAATAATATTTTATTAGAAAATGATTTTTGAAAAATGTGAAACTGAACCATTCGTTTATTGCATAGAAGTTGCAAGAAATTATGTAATTCACTAATGTTATACAAAAGCAACATTATCATTCCACAAGACCACAACACAGAGTGCCTAATATTTTCCACCATTGATTCATCTCTCTATACTCAAAGAAGAATTCGCAACTAAAAGCGAAATATGTGCTGAGCTAATACCTCACAGCTGTGTACAGAACTCAAAGATAATCCTGCTATTTTCAAAGATATAGCAGTCTCTTTTGGAAAGTGAGTAGTATTATATCTCTAAGATGAGATTCTTACTGGGACAAAGTTCAGAGTGATTATATCCTAGACGTAATTCAAACGTTTTTTCATCAGAGTAACACTGTAGCTGCCATTGCAGTCACTTTTACTTTCAGATGCTGAAACACTTTCTTTTCAAAGAGCACCCAGCAAGCGCTTTTCTTAGAAAAGACTGCTCTTCATAGAAAAGGAAAATTAACAGCAAGTAAGGGGAAAAAAAAAAGAACGGGAACCTAGTTACAAAATCCTGCCTTCTATAAATGCAACGTCTTCTTAAGAAATTTCAAAGGAAATTGTTATAATGATACGTTTTCCTTTTTAGTTCTAAAACAGATTCACGAGTTACTCGGTTCTTTGCACAAATTTCTGTCCTGCAATTACCTGATGTTACTCGTATTTCGTGGCATATTTACTGTCTTCATGTGTGAACAAATGAGGGACCGTAACACATAACAACTTTATAACAAACCAGGCAGTCCGAACGTTATCAACAGAGTTGACTAATGGGCTGGGGTGTTAATATTTATTTTGATTGGGTACAAAATTTGTCAACAACACTCATTAGCTGCATGCGGTCCAACTGCAAGTTCATTACAAACATTTACAAGATGTCAAAACACCTCACTAAAAATTACAACCTACAGTACTTTAGTAGTTTTGTTCCCGTCCATTGCAAATTACACTATTGATGAAAGCTCAGATTCACTAACTCTGCAAAGAGGGGGATATGTTTCTGGATATTCTCACCTCTTTGTGAGCGCTAAACTTATCTAAGACTCTTAAAATTATTTATTGAGGTATACTTTACACTCATTCAGACTCCAGAAAAATGTTCATTTGAAGAAAGGAAACGTCCTCAGAGCCATTTTCTAAATTGTACAGGATAAGCAAAAAATTACCCATCTCTGTTAGCATTTAACTTTATTATGACAAAAATGATTATTAAGACACATTTTTTACTATAATTTTTTTTAAAAATACATGGCCAGAGAGAAAAACCATTATTATTAATTAATTAATTAATAATAATAATAAATAAGGTTCTATATGTGTAAAAGTCAGATACAAGTGTCATCTAAACTTTTTGTTACATCTTATTTCAGGTTTTAGAGGGAAATAATTACAAAAATAGCATTAATGATTAGCAGTGATATATATTGCTATTATGGATGAAAGTAAAAAACTGAATTATGAAACATGTGCAAGAATATCAAACTTCATATTTTCTCCTCACAACTGACAGGAAGAATTTAGCTTTTCATTCTTACACAGGTTGAAATCGATGTCTCATAAACCTCTCTGTGCTCTTCAGAAAGGAATAGCAACATGGACGGTAAATCTTTTTTTCAACCCATAAACAAGGTTGAAATTTCAGACAAAGCACAGGTTGCTGTATATCAACCAATCATTTTCCTCTCTTTAAAAATTCAAGAACCCTCCACACTTTTAATGATTAGTAAATTCTTTAAATAGCTATTTGAGATGGATTAGATCGAGATACCTTATGCATTGTGCATTTTGAAATGTTGCATTTATTTGATGTTAACAGTGAACCAGCAACATACTTAAAATCAAAGAAATCACTTGACTCCATTGGAACTACATGGAAAGGATTTATAACTTTAGTTTAATCTTCAATGCTATGTAAATCCTGGGGAATGAACGCCTTACTTACCCTTCTTCTTTCTCTATAAGAGTGAAGTATCTATAGCTACTCAAAAACCATGACCACTTACTAAATATTTGTGTACTATACATATTTCCCTTCAACTCATATTATCATGGCATGGCACTTAGAACACCAGGTGACAGCATAGCATGACATTTAGAACTGCGCTATCTGTTAATAAATCAAATAATTGAATAGCTTCATCCCCATATATGCACTCAGAATATGCATCTACACACTTTTGAAATAAAACGATTAACTTTTAAAATGGAACCTATAACGTTTCACATTTCCACTGTTAATTCCGTGACTTACTTTATTTAAAAAAAAAAGAAAACACTTTCAAGGTGAGTGGGTAAAGTTGCCAATGTCTAATGCGAATCTTCAAACCTCTTATGTCTAAAGAAATCAATCAGTTACATTACGCACTGCTATTCTGTTTACATACAGACTGACAAAATTGAGCAAGATTTGCTATACCATGCGATGAACATATAGGTAGAGATACCTGTGTTTAAGAAAATGACAATCCCACAGAGCATGGTACTTTGTTTCATTTACCATAGATTTAGAATCTTTTAAGATACATTCAGAATGGCCATTACAGTTTCTACACTTTAATGAACTATTTTTAGATTTGTAAAATAAACACTTTGTAAAATAAAACACTTATATTCACAAATAAAATTGCAACTCAAGTAATTCTTTGAATATTATAAAGCTGCTTAAATCCAAGATAATAAATAATTGAGGAAAAAGCACTAAAGATTTATCACTTTCTGGAAGATCAAAGGAATGGAATACTGAAAGTACTCCCGAGTGCTGGAAGAAAATTGGCAATAAAGTACTCGTATGCTGTCTGAAGAACTTAGTGCATCAAAAGATACCATACATCACCACAATAAGACACTTTAATGCATAAAGAAGATGCCTCATGACTTGATACTTGAACAGGCCAACGCAGAGTAACCCCTGTCGTCAGCTTATCGCAAATCCCAAGGATGATACGTATATTGTCACGTGTGATGAAAAACCCTGACACCTTGAAACAAGGCTCGATCAGTGTATTAGTTGCACAAAAAGTAAAATATTTGATAAAGGAAGATGTTAAGCAGCATAATAGGTGACGCAAGTCGGATATACCAGTATGATCCAGAAACTAAGTTGTGTTGGATCTTCCTAGAATACCCGTACAAAAACGAGGTGAGCGAGAAGAGTTGGTAAGAAGATGATTTGTTCTTTCTTTTAAGGTAATCGCCACAAGGTGACACTTCCACGTGCAGGACAAAAATTGTCAATGTCCCAAGTCTTCAATATACTGAAAGTGGAATCCTGTTTTACCACGACAACGCATCTGCCACACTGCACTTGAAACAACCCAATTTATGCAGCAGTCACGAGTTAAATTGTTACCCCATTCTCCCTACAGTCCAGATTTGGCCCACGCAACATTTTTGCATTCTCCAAAACAAAAGAAAAATTTCCTAGTCAACTGTTTGAATCATACGAAGCTGCAGTGGCTGCATACGAAGAGTATTTGCATACTATCCAAAGCATGACGTTCAGTATTTACAGAATGGTTTGACTGGACGAAACGTTGTATAGAATTTAATGAAGAATACTTGGTAAACTTGCAATGATCATATATAATTTTTATAATGATGTTGTTGTTGTTGGCGTGTCCGTTTTCACAAAGATGTGTCAAAGTTCTCCTTTGTGACAACGCTAAGTAAGCACAAGTTTATGTATTCAAAAATTGATGATTTAATTATGAGGGCTGTTCTTTCTCGCTCGCCCTACAGCCTGGACCTTGCACTCTGTAATGTCCACCTTCGTTTTCTTGGTTCTGCAAAACGGAGGAGATTTGACGAGGGTGTCATAGCCGAAATATGAAGATGGCTGAGAGACAAACTTAGTACTGTAAAGATGTACTAAGTATGAAATCTAGATGGTGCAAAGTCGTGCGTTTGCTAGGAAATTAACACCTATAACCTAAGAGAAAACAATATGTTGCATTACTTATTGAATGCCCTTTTATATCTGATTACTCTCATTCTGGAAGAGCTGAAGCTCCGTATTGCTCCACTTTCCTTTATGGAGTTGAGTGAACTACGGCCAGCTGTTATCTAAATGGAACACGCAGGCAGGAGGACGGCTGTCATTTATGTACTACTTTCCATCCAGGGTGGTATACTTTCCAAATAGAGTGTATAAAATGACTGCGAGAGACAGAACCCTGTATTATCGATTGGTACACCGATCCAACCACCTTCATCATTTATGTAAACTATTCGCTCAGTTTCCCTCCACTCCACCCCTGCCGCTCACCGCTCCCTACCCAAGTTTACGAGCGTGCAACAGCTAGTTCACCTGTTGGCTACTCACTTTCCTTCAAGTTTAGTCTTCCAAGCCAGTAGCTTTTCCCTCCCTCATCTAAAACTCACGTTTTATAAGCTGAAATTAAATATTAGTCGATCACCCGATATACGAGGGCTATTTATCAAGTAACAATCGTATTGTTTATAACTATAATTTACTCATTCTTAAAATTTTGATGATCTACCTCAAAGTAGTCCCTGTTGGATGCAATACGCTTGCCCCAGTCTTCAAATACATGCTGCAAGTCATTTTTGACAGGTCCTTCCGAATCGCCCATCAATCTTCATCACTGCTTCTCATGACTGTGTGTTCATATGTTTCTAAAATAATGAAATATTACTATAGCTCGTCAATTACTTGCACTAAACTCCTGCTCGGCTGTCACGTTCCCTTTTTTGGGCTAGTTCTCTATTGTAGAACTGTCTTGTCACCATAAAATTCGTCGGTCCTGATGATGTAGCAGTAAACATACTTGCCTTCTAAACCCAAGATTGCTGGTTCGATCCCGGCCAGGATCGATGGATTTTTTCGGGCGTAAAAATCCTAAGTATGGCTTCCTTCGAAAGGGAAGTAAAGCCGTGGGTCCCGTGTCGTACATTTACGGCACGATAAAGAACCTCAAGCCTGAAAAAAGAGGCCTCTGAGAAAAATTTGTCGGCCGTTTCACGCTCTGATTTGAATGGGGCAGTGATGACCTGAGATGTTGAAGAGCGTTCACAAATAAACCAAAATGACCATAAAATGCACTACATTCATGTCTCACTATAAATACAGAAGGACGAAAAAGACCCTCTCTGGAATTCTTTGTCGATTTGTTTTATTTATGAAAAGGATCCTCTCTGGAATTGTTTGTTGAATTGCTTTATTTACGACCTCTTTAATATCTACTTCATCAGCGTCCTATTCAATTCAGGGCGTGAAACGGCAGACAAATTTTACTTAGAGGCCTCTTCTTTCAGGCTTGAGGTTGTTTATCGTGCCGTAAATGTTCGACACGGGACCCACGGCTTTACTTCCCTCCCGAATGAAGCCATACTTAGGATTTTTACGCCCGAAAAAAATCCATTGATCCTGGCCGGGATTGAACCCGCGATCTTGGATTTAGGAGGCAAGTATGGCTACCTTTGGACTACCGACAGGACCGACTCTCTGAAATGATAAACTATAGCCATCGTTTTTTTTTCCTTATAAAGCTGTGAGTTTTTCTTTTCTTCTTCTTCTGGATCCGAACGAACGCAGTGCTCTCTTCTGCCTGTACTAACAGCTATTTGGCAATGTGATGAATAACTTCATACATGCCGACAATACGGCCGTGAGTGATTTCGGAAGTTACTGAAATTATAGTGACGTTAAGGAAATGAAACAGCAAAGTTCACTTTTTTTCCTCTATCAACAAGTTATTAAATATGTAAATGAGGGCTTTATTTTAAAGCGAATGGACTGGTTCACTAACAAACAACTGCATGCCAAAATAACCCCCTTCCTTTACTTCCCACCCAAAACTTCATCAAGAATCACCTGGAGTAAATCATCTCTGCATATATTTATTTAAAGCACCTTGGTGCTAAAGAGAGATAAAATGGAATGTCATTTTAATTTCGTAGTGATAATTTTCGTTGAATATTTTGTTTCACAGCTTTAACCAGAGCCATTCTTGAGTTTTACAATGCGCAACTCAATTTTATAGAGTGGTGTGATATCACCATTCGTCCCGAGCTAGTAACAAAATTTCTCATTACTTTCCGTTTCTTGATACTTAATATTGCAGGTAATAGCTGCTATATTCATCCAGTGAAATTACTTACATGATATCCCCGTACCAGCAACTTCCGTGCAATGACTATGCCAAACCTGAAAATGAAACAAACACATTATTGAAACCTTCGGGAAAAGTTGTTAACGTTAACTGATGAAATTCATCTCCCTGCTATAATATTCACTTGTAAGCTCTCTCTATGGTAAGATGGTATGCAATGTAAACGTACTCAGCATCATCAGAAAATAAAAGTACATTGCAGGTCTACGAAAATGGTTTGAAAAGTAAATTGGGTCCAAAATAATAGACGACAATAGCGAAACCTGTATATGTGGTCAATGCATTCTATGGTCACAAGCCATTCTGAAGATAAATTCTCTTCTCTTGCGTATGGCCTTTGTCTAAAAAATATTCTCATTAATATTATTTTCCATACCCGAAAATTCACTCAAACATTACAATTTATTTTTAACTGTCAATGAAAGTTATCGCTATTTACGCAGTGGTTTACACAGACTCGGAATTTATGCTTTAAAATCACGCCTCCTCTAACTCCAAACTTTAAGTGTCAAGTTATGCGTTCTGCCTCTTCCGAACCTAAATTTCAAGTGAGAAAGTGTCTCAAATTGCCTGTTTACACTACTTTTGAATTCTACTAGTTGAGACGCTACAGTAATCTTTCAAAATTTTCTAATAGAAAAGTCGAGAACTTTTCCTCGAATCCCCTACTCTTATTGGCTAAGGGGCTTCACAGACAGTCTTTCTGATTGCTCTTAAAACGAATCTTACGCAAAAGGCTGTCCATTCACTGCTTTTTAAACCCCGGGCGGTTTGTCGACTCTTCAAATTTTACGGGCTTTTCTACACCCACGCTTATGTGACATTCCCCATGCGACAGTTTCTTTATAACGTTGTCCTTTTAAACAACCAAACAAAGTAAAGATTATGGCCTGTGTACAAAAGAAGAACCTTGAAGAAACCCTTCTTTCCTTTTTTAAAACTTTTGCCAAATCATTAACGATGGAGACGCACGGCTATGTCGTACAACTCTAGCTAACTAGAAATGCAGATTACAGAGTAATGTACATTTTCACACTCTTTTTATTATTTACACATAACAAACTTAACATAAATATATTCCTGTTGGTGAGAGTTCAACAATGTCTACAGAAATACTTAATTTAATATACAACTAAGCAAATGTAACAAGCAGAATTTATTATATACGTCATGAAATTAATAATTCTGATAATGTAAATAATTAGAAGAGTGAAGCCAGCAGACTGTTTCAGAATACACATGCTAAGCCAAAGCATTAAGGTATGATACTTTGGGTATAGCATTAAAATCTGTTACTGCTTTTAAAATGGTACATTTTAATATGTGCTTGTACCCGTAATTTGCTTTGCCAATAATTAACTAATAATTGTGTGGTGAATCGGCCAAACTTGTAAGATTTAAGACTTGAGATTTAACGATCTATACTCGGCATTTAAATACTTTATTTAAGCATTTATTCATTTTGGTATAGCTAAGAACATCTTTCGCTCTACTAATATAATAATAATAATAATAATAATAATAATAATAATAATTGCACTACGTTTTAGTGACAATACTATAATTATAAAATAAATAGTGACAAAGACACATAAACCTACTACGTGCAAGTGTACACAATTGTGCGCTAATAAATAAGAAAAATACTAACGTAATAATAATAATAATAATAATAATAATAATAATAATAATAATAATATAACACTAAAACAACCAATAAGAATACAAATCACACACATATACACCTATGTAAATCCTGAAACTGGAAATTAGTATACTACTAAAACATAAAAAAGGAAACCATAATAGGAAGTAGATAAGAAATAATAATAATAATAATAATAATAGAATGAAAAAAATTTATAGCAGAATAAAACAAATAAATATCCTTATTGTAATATAAGGAACGTAAACCTGGGGTAGGTAATCTATTATTTCTAATAAAATAAAACAAATTCTTATGAAATGCACGACATTTTATGGCAATGCATTCCAGAGACGGGCAGCGGTTACTGTGAATGGAGACAAGTAAAGTGTTGTTAGGTGCAATGCTATAATAGTACGTGCGGTTTTCAGGGCGTGTGTTACGGTTATGAGAGGAAGACAGATTTTGAAAATGAGAAGATAGATAAGATGGAGAAGTTATATGAATAATTTTGAAAAATAGTGTGAGGCAATGAATATTTCCTCGGTCTTTCAGGCGGAACCAAGACAGCGCATCGAGGGAGGTGTTCAATGATACATTACAGATGTAACGTACACACGTATTATAAACATTTAGCGTTAGTTTAGAGTTTAAGTCTGTTAGCATAAAATCGCAGTAGTCGAAGTGAAGGCATCACTAGGAATTGCACCAAGTTTTTTTAATGTTCTGGTTAGGGGACACATTTAATCTTCCAAAGTTATGGATCAGAGAACATGCTTTCCTGCAAGTTTCAGCAACATGTTTTCCCAACAGAATACTGTCTATAACAACTCCAAAAATTTCCCTAGAATCAGTGAAAGAAATTGCAGCTTGATTAATTTTAATGGTAGTAATATTACGCGCTATGATAAACTGGGATAAAACATTTGTTGATGTTCATTATCGCGTCATAAATGGCGTTAGTTCGAGAGTGTAGGTAAAGTTGGAAGTCGCCAGCATAGAGGTGGCATTTACTGTGGCTAATAGTACGAGATATGATATTGATGTACAGTGAAAACAAAACTAAGCTGAGGAAATGCTGACTTCACGAACCACCATGGTGTAAGGATCTCTTGTTTTAATACATAGAGTGTTTTGTAGAGGTGCGGAGATTGCTTAGAGCCTCACCGAAATGGGTAGCTTTAGCTGAGCTTGGAAGGTAGGGAGGAATGGTTTGGAGGAGGAGAGAATTCTAAAATATTGGTACTGGATTTTTAAGGTAACGGAGCGTACAGCTATAAAGGAGGGTGTGAAATACCAAAGGGAATAATGAATGGTTTGAATGAGAGATGGTGGAACTGTGGAAATTTGAGAGTGAAAATAGAGAAGGATTTTGGTGGGAAGCAAGGCAAAGAATTGGGGATGCAGAAAGACAGGAACTTTGGACTAGTTTTACAGATAAGAAATATTTAAAATTGTACAAAATAATAAAAATGAGAGATGTACGTGGAGTGCTGTGTTAAATTTTGTAGGGAAAGATTGGCCTGGATGAGAACAGGAGAGGTTTCAGAGGGGAAAACGGGGAATGATGTGTGACGCATGGGGAGAGTGTCAATGGGAAGCGAAACGGAACACATTACAGAAAGAAAGTATAGCATATAGAATGTCAAATGATATAGAAAGAAAGAGAAATGTAATGACAGAGGAATATTTAGGAAAAATAAAGCAGAATAGTCAAGCAAGGGTGGGAACGAGAATATGGTGTAAATAACGAAAATATAGGAAGTGAGGGGCCTCATTACCAGGGGGTTGTTTGTAAGGCGACCTCGTATAGGGGTATTAAAATGTTAATTTGATGAATTTTCATAAATATTTAGTATAAATTTGTAAAAACAGAGTTTTTTTAAACCTTTGTTTGTATTTATGAAAATTGTACGTAGCCAAACCAGAGTCTTCAGAAAATTTCAGTGAATAATCGCAGCTGAACCCAACACAAAGAGTCCGCTGGATAGTAAAATGAAAATGGTTAACTGTTATGTAAAAGATATTATTGATAAAATAAGGATCTCAATGAAGTATAAACCGCCACGGGTGGCCGAGTCGTTAAGGCACGGACTCGTGAGCGGGAGGTCTGGGTTCGAATACCGCCAGGACCGTCCTCCCTGACTGAGGTTTTTTCCAGGTTTTCCTCAGTCTTCATAAATGGCAAATACCGAGGTGAGAAATGTGTCGCGAAATAGGACTGTAACAGCAACCAGTGTAGATACTGGAGAAGGGATGGATACTATTGTGTTTTCGCAAAGTATAATGGGACTAGCGGAGGGTTGGAGATACAAGGGGCAAAGAGAATTTTTGAGATTTTTCGTCCTACTTAGAATGTTAGATATATTAACCATTTAGGAGATGGGAATTTTAAAATATTCAAAGAATTCATAACAGCAAAACCGCGTGAAGATATGCAAATATTCAAAAAGTAGAATGTATTGGGCATATACAAAAACGAAAGGGCATCAGAGCGAGAAGGTTAAAAACAAAGGGCAGAAACTGAGCGATGGCATGGGCAACAAAAACAAAAACAGATTATCTGCAGCTGCCATAGATAGCATTCAAAATTATTATGGGCTGACCATCTGTCAAAACGCTACAAATGTAGAAGACAATGGGAAAAATATTTGGACATTATTTTTTCATCTAGCTTCATGCAAGGAGAATCCTCAGTATGGTTTGATACCTCTGAAAAATGGCAAATGGTGCAAATATAACAAAGGAAAGAAACAGAAGAAAAACATCACCATAAACACACTATACCAGACTCAAAATTAGAAATTATAAAATCAATACTCAGGAATCTGGTGTATGAACGTTTATTACAAAGCTGTGTTCGAACCCAGAACTCCAATGGATGTGTTAATAGTATTATATAGTCTGGATGTTCTATGATAGATTTTGTATATCTTGGCACACTATGTCGATCCTGGTGGTGTAGTGGTAACCATATTTGCCTTCTACACCCAAGATCGCGGGTTCAAACCTAGCTAGGATCGATAATTTTTTTTTCGGGTGTAAAAAAAAATCCTAAGTATGACTTTAAGCCGTGAGTCCGGTGTCGTACATTTATGGCACGAGAAAGAACCTCAAGCCTGAAAGAAGAGACCTCTGAGCAAAATATGTCGGCCGTTTCACGCTCTGATTTGATGGAACGCTAAAGATCTGAGTTGTTATATTCACACACTATATGATACTGTGGTAGGATAATCAGAATTCTGCTACAAAATGATCATTTCAGTGGGATTTGATACAAATGTTTAAATTGAACAAAGATTAAGACCTTTAATAAAGCTTTAAGAGCAGTAGAGTAGAGGGCAAGGCAGCAAGAGGAAACTGGAGAATAGAGGAGGAATGCATTGCAAACTTCATTGGTTTTTTTTTTAAGTTAAAATTTTTTCACATATAATATAGCTTTCTGAGTTTCTAGAAGAGAATTGTTTTGAAACTTTCACGGTATGTTTATTAGAATGTTATGCATATTTTAAAGTGTATTTTTTTATTATGAATTATTTTCTGGTTTACAAAAAATTGAAAAATAAACAAAAATTACACATTAGTAAAAAATGATATTTAAATATAAAAAATAATATTTTACAAAACCGTTGAGTTAGAGTTTAGATTAAAGTATAAACTTACTGACTCTTCGCAAAATATTCAGAGAAAAACTACACTAAATGTGGTCAATTTAACATTGCAAGAAGAGCCCTCACTTATCTGCATTATGTGGAATTTTCTTCTGCAAACCACTTATCAATATATGCCTTTGTCAAGCGAATTAGTACCAGTTCTTACGTCTTCATTTAACGCCATTTACACATTTTCTTAAAGAAAGAAAACGTTTTATTGTCTGTAAGTATTTGTTCTTACCCGTTACTTTTTACAAGTCTTTTAACATTTTATACAGACTCACAATATGCTAACAGTTTACTGTCGGTGCTTGCAAGTGAATCTTGCCTACACTTTTCCTAAACAACGTGTTATCTTTTGTAATCCCAATAAATATCATCTTGATGCACAGGTGTGCGGGAATAAGAAAGAAATAATGCCCTGTGAGAGTTTTCCAAGTGACTAAAGAGTGAAGTTAAAGAGGAACAAAGATAGGGATTGATATGTGTAACAGGGATAGAGGACGATTGCAATTTAAACTCCGATGTGGTCATTATCCACGAGTTCAGTGCAAATAACGTTAAGGGCGATAAAGCGAGCAACAGTTCAATTAGGAATTGTTTTCATTTCCTCTGCGAGTGCATTTTTACCAAAACACACAAATGCGTTTTGCTGATTTCTGATACGAAATGATAAACAACACAAATTGTTTATTATCGCTAGGAACACATGAAATTGTGTAGTTTTTATTTTCGGAAACCAAATTCCATATTACGACTTTATTGTTTTAAAGCCAGAAGCATTAAATTTGTATATCAGTCAAACCAATATTGAGGTAGAAAGCAGTAAATATACATTTTTAAGGCCCAAACAAATATAGAACTCCTTAGGAGTATGAATTTCGCCAACACTATTTAATGTAATTCCATTTTTAAGCTAAAAGGAAGCTAGTAGAAAGAAACACTTCAAAAACTCTTAAACACACCTCAATCTTTAGACCTCTGGGATGTGGGATATCAAAAAGTAAAACTTAGATGTTAAAAATGGTAATTTATAAAATTTGGAATAAAGGGTCCAGGAGAAAAGCGCCCATTTTACACTGTAAGCCTGACCCTACCAAAAATGACTGTGTTAGTTTGTATGTGCTAATTTTACAAAACAAGTTGAAATATTTGTCATTTCAACGAATGCGCTATCTATGACGTAGACAACCGATCATCAATAATATGATCTCATTCTGTCTTGAAGATTTTCTGTCACTGTCGGGGAGAGGTGAAGGGGACTCTTCCATGGAATTTTTGTTGCTATGTAACCTAACCTTGGTCGCAGCCTATGTGATTATATTTGCCCTGTCTTGTTATTTTGTGGAACACAAAACCCAACAGATGGACCATGATGCAAACTATATCAGTTTATAATATAGGGATATTATAAAATATTTATTCGTTTTCAAAACGCTATATTTTCCAAAGTATTACACGTACAAATATGGAGTGATATATGAAAACAACCGTAAACACATCAGATTTACACTGTGTGCACCAGATGACAGCTCGAGTTCGGTGCTTTTACAAAATGGCTATAAAGCAAGAAAAGGTTTTTTATATGTTGGAATATGCGAGATGTTCGTCTGTTATAGCAGTGCAACGCGCATTCAGAAGAGAGTGGGGAAAAGAAGCATCATGTAAACAAAGCATTTTGCGATGTTATCGGCTATTTAAGAACACTAGTTGTCTGTGTAAACGGAAAAGCACCGTCAGATGAAACATTGCAGAGAGTAAGGGAAAGTTTCGTGCGTAATCCACAAAAATCAGCGGTCACAGCAAACCGGCAACTTGGACTCAGCAAACTGTATGGAAGATTTTGCGATGACGGTTACATTTCCGTACTATCTTCAGCTTACCACCATGGGTGACCGAAGTCGTTTTGGTGCGGACTCGTGAGCGGGAGGTCTGGGATCGAATCTCGCCAGGAACGTTCTCCCTGACTGAGGTTTTTCCAGGTTTTCCTCAGTCCTCAAATGGCAAATGCCGGGAAGGTACCCTAAACTTAGGTATAGAACGTTTCCTTCCTTAAAAAAAAAGCCTTTCCCAATTTATCATTTCATCTCGTGTATCATCAATGTCCACCTCAGTAGTAAAGCCGGCGCTAAACACAATTAAAAAAAAGTCTGCAACTCCTACAACAATTAAAGCTGGAAGCAATGAAGCAACACTCTATTTATCCGGGAAGGTTAATCGTCACAATGTGAGATTGTGGGGCGCTGAAAATCCTCGTGCAATTGTAGCACTTGAAAGAGATTCACCAAAAGTGAATGTTTCCTGTGCAATGTCACAGATTAAGCTACATGGGTCGTTTTTCTTCTGTGAGAAGACTGTAACTGTTACATCTTACCTGGATATGTCACTGTTTGCTGATTCCGGGGATTTGCAACAAGAGGACCACTCCCTCATTGGAGTATGACTGCTCGTCGGTACCTAAACCATGAACTTCCGCATCGCTGGATTGTGCGTATTGGTGAAGATGACATAGTTGTTCCCTTGGTCCCCAGGAGCCCCATCTGAGCCAACGCCTTGTGACTTCTTCCTTTGACTACCCCTACTGCCAAGAGCACTAGCAGAGCTGAGGGAACAAATCGATGCTGTAGTGATGACCATTGACAGCATGGTACTACAAAATGTGTGGAACAGCTAGACTACCGTCTGGACGCTTCTCGTGTGACCCAGGGGGTACACACAGACCATTTGTAGAGTGTGAAGAAAACTTGGTAAATTTGCGGTTCTTTTCATATATTAATCATATTTGTACGTGTAATGCCTTAGAAAATATAGTGTTCTGAAAACGAATTAATCATTTATGGTAGCCCTGCACAGTATTTCGTCTTTTAGTTATATTTTAGTAACATGGAATGATGTAAATGTTATATTTTAATAGTAAATACTATTTACCAAGACAATTTTTAAAAACTAATTCTTAACCGCACATAATTGAAAGAAAAAACTGCAATTTAACTTCATTCATGCGTTCTACTTACAATTTTATTTCTAAAATCAATTCTATGAAAAGAAGCAATTATGCATTTTGAATTAACATTAAAATTATGATGATTTTTATACTATAGGCAATATATGCGCCATAAATGTAAACTTAAAATGTGGCAGAGGCCAAAAGGGCAGAGAAATATCGCTTAATATGTGGTTCAACACGAGGAAACAAATCTAGTCCATAGCCATAAAAATATTTGCTTTCCATAACAGAAAAAAAAAATACAAACAAAAATGTTTATGGACAGAGGGTTCTTAATGCCATAGGCCCTAATCCTGACAAGACAAACATTATCTAAACCAATTCCGATTTTAGGTCATTTAGTTCACTTTCACTACTACTGCCAAGACTTAAGCATTTTTCTTCCTATTCTCTATACCAGGATCATTGGTAACATGACACTTTGCTTTTGTTTGCTTTGTATGTTATCTCTGGAGCTTCCTTGACGTTTGTCTATGACTGGGCCCATTGTCTTCAGTCTCTTTTTCGAAGGTGTCAGCGCATTTGACTCGCTTTCTTCCTCTTTCACGTCATGGGATCCAAAGTAGTTGTAACGCCCACCTCGACGAGTTTGTTCCGCGTAGGTGGTCTCTCCAATTCCACTTCAAGAGTTTCAGCTGGCATCACAACGTCTTCCATATTTGTCCTCTTCCTTGTGTCTCTCATAGATGGTTTGATTTTCTGTTCCTTTTTCTGCTGGCATTTTATGAGCATGGCATTTTGTGGCCATGTTTGACATCTACATAGCAGTGCAGAGATAACATAGTGCTCTACAACCTTTTTCTTGATGAAGAATTGTAGTTTTCCCTCCAGACATGGGCTATTCTTTTATTACTTTCTTTTGTACCCAAGTTGTGAAATAATACAGTCTGTCTAAGATATACACTGCTGAAAGTCCCCTGTTTTATGTTTATTTGTACTTCTGTGCCGTTTGTAATCATTTTTGTAATTTTTGGGCGTGTATCCATTGTCTAAATCAAATAATTTCTCTGTTCAAAGCTCTAAAACGTAATCTGCGAACCCCAGCATTAGATTACTGTTATTACAATTTATTCTTTAAAATAAATACAGGTTCGTGATCATCAGTAACAAGTTTAGAAGTTGACAGGGAGTTGAATTTTCCGCTCTCCCATTTTCTTTTGATTGCTCTGTTACAGAATCGGAAGTGCCATAACCAGGTGGGTTGGTGCGGTGTGACGGTAACCTACGCTGTGTAAAATGTTCAGCTGCCACATCTTGGGGCAGGGGCTTTACCGATCTCGAGGATTTCTATTTGAAACCTGATTGTGTCCGCGCAGTCACCGCCCAGCGCCACACCCAGCAGTGTCTACCTCAACTCATCCCTTCCTAGAGGGAATAAGCACAAACGGACAGCAGTGAGCAAGACTCAATCTTCGGAGTATCCTCTGCTCCAAGTCTTAAAAACTTAAATACAAAAACGAATGCCAACTCAATATTAAAATTTGATAAATGCTTAGCATTAAAATGTACAAAAATATGGAAAACTTCTTTGTGCATAGTTGATAAAATGTATTCCTAACGTTGCTTAAGCTGCTAGTTCTTTCACCCATTCTTAAAGTAAGTAAAGTGTGCTGGATATTTCCAGTTGCAACTTATGCACCATTAATGAACTACACAAAGTCTGCTGAGCACACATATGCCTTTTTCACCCGTGTATAGCATTGCCTATCGTATTAGAAACCTAAGTAAAGATGACTCTCATCTAAGCTGCGTGTTTTACTTAAGTCCAGAAAGCTAAAGGACAGTGTTGGAACAAAAGCAATTATGAAATATGTACTAAATATAACCTTAGCGTCGAAATACGGACTAAGGTCCAAAATATACAGAGCATCAGTTATCTTAATTAAACATGAAATATGTATATATTAAGTTTTATTAAGATATACAGCCCCAGTACAAACAGGCATTTGTATATGGGATCTCTCTCCCAACTCTGCGACCTCAAATACTTTCGAAATGAAACAAGATGTGAAAAATGCAATTGCTTGGGGGCTCACACAATGGAAAAATTAGCACAATCCAGAAAATTAATTTTTCTACCGAAATGAAAACTAGAACTCCAATAAGGGATAACAGAACTGTTTTTACTTTTCTAAACAAAATTACCAGTGGCCTATAACTCAAAGAAACTTCATGTTTGTAAATTTTATCCAACACAGAAAACGCACTCACAAATAATCAGTAACGTCTTCTCTGATGAAACTGTGTCGCTTCAGCAGGTTCAAAGTGACCACCGTTTGTATCAATAGACTTGTGGAGACGGTGAACAAGCGAGCATTGCACAGATATTGCTGCTAATATACTGTTTCATATTCTCTAGTGTCATGGGTTGTTCCGATACAGTATCTTTCACTGCGCCCCAGAAAAAGTAGTCTAATGGCGTTTAATCTGGGCACCCAGCTGGCTTTCTCACAGAACTACCCGTCTACCCACCGCATCCACAACTTCTCTTGAACATGAGCGAAGTGTGAGGGGCACCCATCATGCTGGAATCACATTGACAGACGCGTTTCCAATCCAAAGCTATCCATGAGAACGTGTAGAGTGACTTGCAGAAATGATGCGTATCGCTCTCCGTTTAAATTTTCCTGACTAAAATAGGGGCCTACAGCTCGGTGGTCAATGATACCGCACCAAACATTGACACTTCACTATCGTTAATGACCAACCTCGCGAAGCCAGAGGGATTTTGCACAGTCTGCTCCTCAAATCTACATTACCATGGTTTGTGAATGAAACTTCATCCATAAACAAAACATCTATCAATAAGGACCATATCAGGAGATACTGGTGCATGTAGAGTGGATGGGCTAGACTCATAATGATTTATTTACTGCATGCTTTTAGTACAGACACTCGTGCTCTGTGTACAAACTACACTGTTTCCATAACGTCAGAAACAGTATATCCTTTGCCACTCTTTGAAAGTTTATCTATTTCAGAATGTATTCGGTATAGAATAGTGAAATCAATTGTTATCACTAATTGTAACTATCCAAAAGCTTATTTCATTAATATTTTAACCTTTTAAAATTAGAAACATGATACCATACATGAAGATCTTATTAATATACCTTTTAAATTAAGGCAAAAACAACAGAGAAAAATTATAACGACCAATTTCTTTGATTCGCCTCTCAGTAGGAAACCCTTGAAGCGTAATGACCACGAGAGACACTGGAGGTGTGTCAAAGCTTATTGATGACGCACAGTATTCAATGCATTCAAAGCGTGTGAATTGCATTTTACCTGAATAACTCCCAATTTAGCGGTCTAGTAAGCATTTTCCATCCCCCTCTTGTTGGAACATTAATATTCATGCTATTATCATCACGGTGAATTGTTAATAGACAAAATTAATTTCCTCTTCAGAAGCAATATGGTACACATCCGCGGTGGCAATACACGTCCATTACAATTAGCTGATAGTGATAAACCGTTCGTTATTTCTGTTATGTACATATAAAGCTGTGCTCAAACTGCTCGTTATTTAAAGTTAGTTCTGTTTATTTTCGGAGCAAAATAATCGCATTTTCTCTTATTTACAACACCATTACTCTCAGGCCATATTGGAAATTGAGTGGAAATATTACAATTATCTTGGAAGTAATTTAATTTAGTATAAACAAAATCACACAGATTGTTTAAAAGGATCTAGATCTCTGATTTTCCTTCGTTGCTTTTGAACTAATAAACATAATTAACTGCCATTTCACATTGAGATTCTTTGGGATGTGTAAAACACGATTATCTTCTATAAAGTATTGAAAGGAATTGCCATTAACATTAAGGTATGTCTGCACACGTATTTTCATGCTAAGAAAAGTATTTGTCAACACCTCAAAGCAGTGACAGGATCAATTCGCCGAACGTTCTCTTCAACAAGAGTTCCTGGTTTGCTGCAATGCACTTTCTCTTTCAATTTGATTTTTAAGAAGAAATCTGCTGGGGTAAAATCAGGGATATTGGGATTCCATTAGAAATAATACGATCTTCAAATTATAAAA